>JAKSZT010054356.1:245385-334828 GCA_026826555.1 Tolypeutes matacus | reverse complement strand
TTTGGTTGCCATGAAGGCCTATGGGTAGGCTAATTTAGGGTTCAACAACTGATCCTCCTGGCTGCCAGGAAGGGCTCCCCTCCCCCATTCCTGAGATATCAGGTGTGATTAAAACTCCTGGCAAATAAAATCTGACTAAGAGGAGAACAAACGTCTTCCTCCCTGCCAGCACCTTTAGATATATAAAGAGGGGGGTGGGGGGTGCTCTGGGTCATCTAGGAGGGTGCTAGAAAGAAAAGGAAGCCAGCGAAAAATCTTCAGTTTCTCCCACTTATGGCTAGAAGTGGTCCTTATACCCTGCTCTCAAGACAAATAGCCTAAGTGGAGCCGCCAACTTCCTCCTCCGAAAGGAGTGAGACAGCGAACTCCCTGGGAGCAGAAGGGGTTGGAAAAGGTGGAGAGTGGTCTCTTTGCAGTTATTTAAGCCAGCTGAGACTACCCTTGAATGTTGGACAGACCCTGAGTCAACAGGGATAAGGGAAGGGGATCATCTCAGGCAGGCTGCCATACCTAGCTCCCTAGGTAAAGAGATAATTTACATCAGAAAGGAGACAGAGATAAGAGGGAGGGAATAAGGGCTGATAGGTTTCTGAAAAGTCTTGCTAACTTAAGAAGGCACATTATCTCAATGGAAGAGCTCCTACCTAGAATATTTAAGGTCCCTGGTTCAATCCCTGGTTCCTAACTGAGGTGTGATACAAAGTTATCAAGCACCCAGTGAAATTTTATGACAGAGAACATATTGACGTCCTCTTTGTATTAGTTTTTATTGGATCTCTTATTTAAGAAAGAAAGAAAAAAAAAGAGGTTCCTTTTTTACTTTCCTGATTTTAATCATTAAAACCTGGCTTAAAACCTGCAGAGGACAGGCTGCAGGGTGATTGAATGTTGAATAGCGACACCCTGAGAAGATCACTAGGGGTCCAAGAGAGAAGTCTATTTCTCTGTGTTTACCTTGGCTTTTTGATCCTTTTTCTGCCTTCTTCCTTTTGTTCTTTTTCTTTAAAAAAATTAACAAAAAAACCTAGTAGCCGCTGTCTTGATTTCTTGTGTTGTATTCCCCCTTCTTAGTTTATTTGTGTGTCTGTTAGTTTTTTCTCTCTTTCTTTTGTTTCCCAAATTTCTCTACCTATGTTATATCTTTTCCCTCCTTTATCCTTATATTTTCTGTTCTCCGTTGTTGTTCTTTCATTCCACTTCTTTGGGTTTGGTCTTCAATTTTTCTTGTACTCATTTCTCTCTCTCTTCAACTCTCTCTGTGTTTTACTCTTTTAAAAATTTTTTTCTTTCTTTCCTTCTCTCTTTACTTTTTCTTTTCCCCTCTTCTCTTCATTCTGGACTTTTAATTCATTCTATATTTTTCTCCATTCTGTTTCATATTTCATTATTTCTATTCAACTTTTCTAAACTTATTCTTCAGTACTTCTTATTTGGGTCAATTATTCAATTGCCTATGTCTTGTATGGTCCCTCCCCTACCTTTGACTATTATCACTACTATTAGTCATACACTCTTCCTATCTTCTTCTATTTCTCTGGTACTAAAATGTTTTTTCAAGAGAACATAGACAACAACAAGGAAATGGAATAAGAGGAATGAAGTGTCAAAGTGAAACTTTACCACACACAAAAACAACAAAATTAAACCATAGAGCAGAGAGAGAAGCCAATAAAATGAATAAACATACCAAGATAAACAGATGACTAGGTACCAACAAAAAAATACAAGCCACACTAAGAAACAGGAAGACATGACCCAGTCCAATGAACAACAAAAAAACAAGAGGAGATGCAAAAAAATGGAACAACTAATCAGAACTGTCCAAAAAATATCCTGAATCAACTTAATGAAGTGAAGAAAGAGATTAAGGATATCAAGAAGACACTGGGAGAATGTACTGAATAGATTGTAAACATACATAAGAAGATTACAGATATGATAGTGATGAATGGCACAATCCAAGAAATCAAAAATAAAATGAAAGCACACAACAGCAGTTTTGAACAGGCAGAGGAAAGAATCAGCAATGTGGAAGACAGTACAGCTGAAATAAAACAGATAGTAGAACAGAAAGATAAAAACATAGAAAAAATCCAGCAGGGACTTAGGGACTTGAGCAACAACATGAAATGCACAAACAAACACATTATAAGCATCCCAGAGAGAGAAGAGAAAGGATAGGGGACAGCAGGAGTGTTGGTGGAAATAATGGCTGGAAACTTCCAAACTCTATTGAAGGAGATGGATATACATATCCAAGAAGTGCAGTGCACCCCAAACAGTATAAATCCCAACAGACCTACTACAAGACATATCCTTGTGAAATTGTCCAGTGCTCAAGATAAAGAGAGAATACTGAAAGCAGCAAGAGAAAAGAGAACCATCACAAAGAAGGGAAACTCACTAAGATTAAGTGCTAATTTCTCACCCAAAAAAATGGAGGCAAGAAGGCAGTGGTAAAACATAAAGGTGCTAAAGGAAAAACACTACCAACCAAGAATTCTCTATCCAGCAACATTGGCATTCAAAAATGAGGGAGAATTCAAAATATTCTCAGGCAAACAGAATCTAATAGACTATGTTAATAAGAAACCTGCACTTCAAGAAATAATAAAGGGAGTGCTGCAATTTGAAAGGGGAAAAAGGAGAAATAGAGTTGGAGGAGAATGTGAGAGCAACTAAAAAGACAAAAAGTCTTTTTAAAACAATATACAACATATATAAACCCATAAAAATATGGCTAATCTAAGTAATTCCATGACAATAATAACATTGAATGTTAATGGACTAAACTCACCAGTCAAGAGGCACAGACTGGCAAAATCGATAAGGAAGTATGACCCATCTATATACTATCAACACGAAAACCACCCTAGACCCAGGGATTGCAGAAGACTGAAAGTGAATGGTAGGAATACAATTTTGCAAGCAAATAATAACCAAAAAGGGGTGGGAGTAGCTATACTAATATCAGAGAAAATAGACTTTAAATGCAAAACTATTGTAAGAGACAAAGTTGGACATCATATATTAATAGAAGGGATAATCTTTCAAGAAGAAAGAACAAACTTAAACATTTATGCACCTAACCAGGCTGCCACAAAATACATGTGGCAAACACTGGAAAAACTAAGTGGAGAAATAGATGCCTCTACAATTATAGTGGGGGACTTTAGTACACCATTATCACCATTAGACGGAACAGCTCTAAAAATAATCAATTAAAAAAAAATCTTTGAATAATACATTAGAGGATCTGGACCTAATAGACATACACAGAACACTACACCCAAATACAGTGGGATATACATTCTTCTTGAGTCCACATGGATCATCCTCCAAGACAGTCCAAATGCTAGGCCAGAGAACAATTCTTAATGTATTCAGAAAGATTGAAATTATACAAAGTAATTTCTTCTGACCACAATGGAATGTAGCTGGAAATCAGTAAGGACCAGAGAACCAGATTAGGCACAAAGATGTAGAAGTTAAACAACACACTCTTTGACAAACATTGGGTCATGGAAGAAATTTTTTTAAAAATCAGTAAGTACCTTTTAATGAGTTAAAATGACAACACAATATATCAAAACCCATGGGACACAGCAAAGGCGATACTGAGAGGGAAATTCATAATCATAAATGCATGAATGAAAAAGAGGAAGAAAGAGCTAAAATCAGAGACCTAACTGCACACCTGGAGGAATTAGAAAAAGAACAACAAACTAACCCAAATGAGGTAGAAAGAAGGAAACAACAAATATTAGAGCAGAACTAAGTGAAATAAAAAATGAGAAAACAAAAGAAAAAATGAACAAAACCAAAAGCAGGTTCTTCAAGAAGATCAATAAAGTTGACAAACCACTAGCTAGGCTATCAAAGAAAAAAAGAGAGGAGATGCAAATACATAAAGTAAGAAATGAGGAAGGGGATATCACCACTGACCCTACAGAAATAAAGAGTAACATAAGAGGCTACTATGAAAAATTATATGCCAGCAAGATGGACAATTTAGAGGAAATGGAAAATTCCTATAAATACACCTGTGACCTACATTGATGAAAGAAGAAATTGATGAGCTCAATAGACCAATCACAAGTAGTGAGATAGAATCTGTCATCAAAACTTCCCAACAAAGAAGAGCCAAGGACCAGATGGCTTCACAGGTGAATTCTACCAAACATTCCGGAAAGAGCTAACACTAATCCTGCTTAAGCTCTTCCAAAAAATAAAAGTGAAAGGAACATTGCCTAACTCATTCTATGATGCCAACATCACCCTAATACCAAAGCCAAACAAAGACACTACAAGAAAGGAAAACTACAGACCAATCTCCCTAATGAACCTAGATACTAAAATACTTACAAAATACTAGCTAATCTTATTCAACAACACAGTAAATGAATTATGCACCATGACCAAGTGGGTTTCATCCCTGGCATGCAAGGATGATTCAGTATAAGAATATCCATGTTACATACCACATAAACAGATTCAAAGAAAAAAATCATATAATCCTCTCTATAGATGCATAAAAATTATTCAACAAAATACAGCACTGTTTCTTCTAAGGAACACTAGGAAAGGTAGGGATAGAAGGTAATTTCCTCAACATGATACAGGGTATATATAAAAACCCATAGCTAACAGCATCTTCAATGGTGAAATCCTAAAAGCTTTCCCTCTAAGATTGGGAACGAGACAAGGATGCCCACTATTCCCACTCTTATTTAACAAGTACTTGCTTGAGCTCTCAGGCAAGGAAAAGTTATAAAAGGCAACCACATTGGAAAGCAAGACGTAAAATCTGTACTATTTGCAGACGACACGATCCTATACATAGAAAGCCCTGAGGAATCTACAACAAAGATTTTAGAGCTTATAAGTGAGTTCAGTAAAGTCTCAGGTTACAAGATCGATGCGCAAAAGTCAGTATCGTTACTGTACACCAATACTGAGCAATCTGAAGAGGAAATCTGTGAAAATAATACCATTTCAATAGCAACTAAAAGAATCAAATACCTAGGAATAAATTTAACTAAAGATGCAAATGACTTATATACAGAAACTTACATTACACTGTTAAAGAAAATCAAAGAAAACTTATTTTAAATGGAAAAATATTCCCTGCTCATGGAAAGGAAGACTAAATATCATTAAGATGTCTATCTTACCCAAAATGATATACAAATTTAATGCAATCCCAAGATAAATCAACACAGCATTTTTTTACTGAATTGGAAAACATAACTATGAAACTTATTTGGAAGAAAAGAGGCCCCAAATAGCCAAAGACATATTGAAAAAGAAAAATAAAATCAGAGGAATCATACTACTTGACTTTAAAACCATAGTTCACATTGTAGACCACACTTTCTCCCACACAGTTCTGCATTGTATATGCTGATGTAAAATGGCCTACATCCGTAGTCGCAACGCCACTCAAGACAACCCCCAAGACTTGAAAAAGACCCTGTATTTCACCTCCCCTTCCCCTCCCGGCCCTGAAAGCATCCAGTGGCCACCAGCTCCACCTCACTGTTATAATTTCTTCCATTGCTTGAATCACAATATGTCTACAACAGAATACCATTAAGTCCACTCTAGTCCATAGCTCTTCCCCCAATCCTGAGGGGACTGGGATGGTGATGTCCACTCCACCTCCAAGTGAGAGAGGGCTTATATCCCATGGATATGGTGGATGGGATTATCCTGCCTGCACATGCAGGCACTCTCCATTCCCTGGGATGGCCATTGCCCATCATCGTCTCCTCGTCAGGTGACTTGGATGAGTCCATTGAGCTGTAGGGTAGGAGTTGCAGCTCCACTGAGATTCCAGGCAAAGCTGGCACATAGGTAGGCCAGAGGCTCCAGTCTCTGGAAGTACACCTAAAAACTCCAGCATCACATATAGGTTTGAATAGAAGGGACTGATGGACCATGTGCAGGGAGGACTTATTTGAGTCCAACTCTGTCACTCTCAGAAACACAGATTCCAAAGTACAGCCCACTAATAAAGCATCGATCTCTGGGGCTATCTCCCCTTATATAGGATCTGAGTGTCTCCAGAGCCCTCAGGAGCCCCTCTGTGTGGGGTGATATCCACTTTGCTGTTCTATGAGATCCTACTGAGGTGTGTGTAAGTGTTACCTCTGGTATGACCTCCTGATTCTCTTTGAAGTCCCTTAGCCACATGAACTCATTTGTCTTTACCTTTCCCCCCTTTTATTCAAGGTCTTTTTCCAATCATGTTGTCAGTTTTCACTTGGTATTAATCCCTCATTGCCAGGGAGGCTCATCCCCGGGGGTCATGTCCCACATTGGGGGAAATGTAATGCATTCTTATGCTGATTTTGGCTTAGAGAGAGGCCACATTTGGTCAACAAGGAAGCTCTCAGGTGGCAACCCTTAGGCACCCCATAACAGTAGGCTAAGTTTCAATTACAAGAGCAAAGACTCATTAGGCTAGTCATCAATAACAAGAACCCATCAGTGGGCCATCCTCTTTTGCCAGACACTGCCCCTGCACTCAGGGGACTGTTGCTGCTCCCTTGGAGAATGTGACAGAGGTCCCCAGGCTGGGAGTTCAGGTTCCCTCACTTATTGAGTGACTGTCTACCCACCATGACCATGCCCCATCCCTACATAATTTGAACAATTTTATATATCTTTCGTGTATATTCAGATGAACTCACTCCCATGAATCCCCCATCCCAGACACCCCCCACCAATTCTCCTCTGCAGCCCACATTGTAACCCTTCTGTGATCTAAACCTTCCTTGAACATGAAGCCCATATAATAACCAAATACATTTAATAGGAAAAAGAAATAATAATGATAAGCTTAAATGCAAGAGATAAGTACAAGGAAACTCAGAAGGAAAAAAATATAATATAATATAATTAGCAGATTGGGACATTCAAAAAAATGGGAAAAAAAAACAAAAAAAATTATTCTCTTTTCCTTTTATAACTGTATTGTCAGATGTCCAGTGTACCATGACTCCTTCCCCCTCTCATTTCCCCAGTGTCTCCCAAATTTTCATTTCATTTTCAAAGAAGTTATAGGTCACAGCAAAATCACTCATGGAATATTAGAGACTCCCAGATACCCAGCCTCCCTCCTCTTTCCCACCCCATATTAAAACCTTTTTTTCAATTTTATGGATGTTAGCATTCTTATAACTGTTATACAGATAGTAAAATATAGCAAGTAAACATTGTCAATGGTTTACAGAATAGTTTACAATTTAGACGGTACAGTTTAATAATTTTTGATGATATTTACTATGTCCTGTGTCCATTACTGTAAGGTAATGAAAAATCTTTCCCATGACCACTAAATATCCCATTTGATCTTAATTGTTTCTTCCTCCCCATCCCCCTGGGGCATATGACACTCCTCTGTCTTGACTCATGGAATGATAAGATTCATAGTTAAAAAGGGTATATATGAAAAACCCAAAGCTAACATCATCTTCAATGGTGAAATCCTAAAAGCCTTTCCTCTGAGATCGAGAACAAGACAAGGATGCCCCCTATCACCACTCCTATTTAACATCTTAGAAGTACTTGCTTAAGCACTGAGGCAAGAAAAAGATATAAAGGGCATCCAGATTGGAAAAGAAAGTAAAAATTTCATTATTTGCAGAAGACATGATCTTATACATAGAAAGCCCAGAGAAACCTACAACAAAGCTTCTAGAACTTATAAAGGAGTTCAGTAATGTTGCAGGCTATAATATCAATGCTCAAAAATCAGTAGCATTTCTGTACACCAATAACGAGCAATCGGAGGAAGAAATCAAGAAAAAAATGCCATTTACAATAGTAACTAAAAGAATCAAATACCTAGAATTAATTTAACTAAAGATGTAAAGGACTTATATACAGAAAACTACACAACACTGTTAAAGAAAATAAAACAAGACTTAAATAAATGGAAAAATATTCCCTTTCATGGATAGGAAGACTAAACATCATTAAGATGTCTATCCTACCCAAACTAATCTACAAATTTAATGCAATCCCAATAAAAATCAACACTATATATTTTAAGAAACTGGAAAAACTAACCACAAAATATATTTGGAAAGGTAAGAGGCCCTGAATTGCCAAAGACATATTGAAAAAGAAAAATGAAGTTGGAGGTTGCATGGTATTGGCACAAGGATAGACCTACTGACCAATGGAATCGAATTGAGAGTTCTGATATAGATCCTCGCATATACAGTCATCTGATATTTGACAAGGCCACCAAGCCCACCCAGTTGGGAGAGAAGGACCTCTTTAACAAGTGGTGCTTGGATAACTGGATATCCATATCCAAAAGAATGAGAGAAGAATACCATCTCACACCTTATACAAAAATCAACTCAAGATGGATCAAAGATATAAATATAAGAGCCCAAACCATAAAGACATTGGAAGATAATGTAGGGAAGCAGCTACAGGACCTTGTAATAGGAAATGGTTTCATGAATTTCACAGCCAAAACACGAGCAGCAAGAGAAAAAAATAGATAAATGGGATCTCCTCAAAATAAAAACTTCTGCACCTCAAAGGATGTTATTAAGAAAATAAAAAGGCAGTCTACACAATGGGAGAAAATATATGACAACCATATATCTGATAAGAGCCTAGTATCATGCATATATAAAGAAATCTTACGCCCTGAAAATAAAAAGACAAACAACCTATTTAAAAATGGGCAAGTGACCTGAAAAGACACTTGTCCAAGAAGAAGTACAAATGGCTAAAAAGCACATGAAAAATGCTCGACATCGCTTGCTATCAGGGAAATGAACAACAAAAAAACATTGAGATACCATCTTATACCCATCAGTATGGCAGCTATTAAAAAAACAGCAGTCTCTAAGTGTTGGAGAAGATTTGGAGGAATAGGAACCATCATCCAATGCTGGTGGAATTGTATAATGGTCCAGCCACTCTGGAGGACAGTTTGGCAGTTCCCCAGAAAACTAACTATAGATCTTCTGTATGATCCAGCAATTCCACTGCTGGGTATATACCCAGAAGAACTGAAAGCAAAGACACGAACAGATATATGCACACCAATGTTCATAGCAGCATTGTTCACAGTTTCCAAAAGTGGAATCAGCGCCATTGCCCATCAACAGATGAATGGATAAGCAAAATGTGGTACATACATACAATGGAATATTGCTCAGCTGTAAGAAGGAATAAAGTGCTAATACACGGAATAACATGGATGAATCTTGAAGACCTTATGTTGAGTGAAGCAAGCCAGGCACTGAAGGATGAACTGTATATGACCTCACTGATTTGAACTGAGGAAAGTGAACCATCTCTGAGAACCATTGTCTGAAAGCTTAACAAGGGAGAGAAAGAGAAGAGTAGGCTGTGAGCCATCTCCCATATTGACATAATCTATGTTAAAGTGATAGAGTATAGTTGCATATTGAAGGATAGAACAGATGGGTAGTGATATTACTGGGTTTGGTGGTGCAGGGTTGACAGGTGGGTAGTTTAGGAAGGGCAGGTTGGAATAACCAGGGCATGTACCTATTGGTTTCATTTTTGAAGAAGTTTTGGATCACAGATGGTTTACAACCATGGCAGGGGAGTATCATTGGTGCAGGTTTTGACTGATGGGGGATACATGGGATGAAGCTCACTTGTGCATACATATAAGGCATATAAATGTGTTCAGATGTTAATGGAGCATTGTCACGGTGGGTGGAGATTCACATAATAACTGAAGGAATATCAAATTCCAATCCTAAGGAGTTCTGCCACATTCTCTAATAGATCAGTCAGAATAGCCAAGTACAGGGGCTATGATTAGTAAAGGAGGATGGTCCACTGATGGGCCCTTGATATTGATGATTGTGCTTATGAAATTTTACTCTTGAAATTGAAACTTACTCTAGTATTATAGGGTGCCTAAGAGCTGCCTCCTGGGAGCATCCTTGTTGCTGAAACATGGCCTCTCTAAGCCAAACTCAACAAAAATATATTACCTTCCCTGCAATATGGATCATGACTCCTGGGAATGAGCATCCCTGGTACTAAGATATTACTGCCAAGCACAAACTAATAATGCAACTGCTAAGAAATCTTGACCAAAAGGGTTAAAAGGTAAAGACAAATGGGTTTATATGGCTAAGAGATTTCAAGGGAGTTGGGTGGTCATTCCAGGTTTTGCTTATGCACGTCTCAGCAGGATCTCTTTGACTGCCAAAGTAGATACTACCCCAAATAGCAGGGCTCCTGAGGGCTCTGGAGACATCCAGACACTATAGTCAGAGCAGATAGCTCAGGAGATTGGTGCCTTGTCAGTGGGTCCTACTTTGGATTTTATGCTTCCCAGAGTGAACAGAGTTGGAATCAGTAGTGGTTTCCCTGTACATGGCTCTTCTATCCTTCTATTTGAACATATAATTAGTTCTAGAGTTGGTTGTTGTATGTTCAGGAGACTTAACTCATTGGGATGTCCATGTGCCAGCTGGACCCTGAATCTCTTCGGGCTTGCAACAACTGCTCTCTAGTTCATTTATCTCACCCAGGACAACTAACATTGAGGTGATGATGGAAAACTACCATACAAGGAAATGAGAGAGTCTACAACTGCAAACAAGTGGGTCCCATCCATCAGCCCTATAATATCACAGACCCCTCTCAATAAGATGTGAAGTGGACATTACCGTCCCAGAATCCTCAGGTTTGGGGAATGAACTATAGACTAAAGTAGACTTAGTGGTATTCTAGTATACATTATTGTGATTCTAGCAATGGAAGGAATTATATCATTGATATGGAGGCAGTGGCCACTAGAGGTTCTGAGGGTAGGGATAGGGAAAAACAGTGTAATACAAGGGCAATTATGGGACTTGAGAATTGTCCTGAATGACATTGCAATGACAGATACAGGCCATTATAAATCTTTCTATAACCTACAGAATTGTGTGAGAGAGAAAGTAAACTACAATGTAAACTTTAATCTGCACTTCACTAAGTCCAGATGAACACAATGCTTCAAAATGTGTTCATCAATTGCAGTTAATGTAGCTCATTAATGAAGGATGTTGTTAATGTGGGAAAAAGTGGAAAGTGTGGGGAGCCAGACATATGGGAATCCCCCATATTTTTTATGTGAAATTTGTATAATCTAAGTTTCTTTAAAAAAATAAAATAATAAAATTTTAAAAAGAAATAAAGAGAAATAAAAACAATAAAAGGCATACTTATACCTTAAAATATAGCTAATGTAAGTAATTTCTTGACAATAATAACATTGAATGTTAATGGATTAAATTCACCTATGAAGAGACACAGACTGGCAGAATGGATATGGAAATCTAACCCATCTATACGCTGGAGACATGAAAACCACTTTATACCCAGGGGTTTAAAGAGACTTAAAGTGAATGGTTGGAAAAGGATTTTACAAGAAAATAGTAACCAAAAAAGGATGGGAGTAGCTATATGAATATTGGACAAAACAGACTTTAAATGCAAAACCATTGTAAGAGACTAAGAAGAACACTATTTATTAGTAAAAGGGGAAATATATCAAGAAGTAAGAACAACCATAAACATTTATAAACCTAACCAGGGGTGCCTCAAAATACATGAGGCAAACACTGGAAAAAATAAGTGGAAAAATAGATGCCTCTACAATTATAGTGGGGGACTTTAATACACCATTATCATGATTAGAAAGAAGATCTGAATACAGAATAAATAAAGAAGCAAAGACTTTGAACAATACATTAGAGGAACTGGGCCAAATAGACATATACAGAACATTACACCCAAATGCAGCAGGATATACATTTTGCTCAAATGCACATGGATCATTCTCCAGGACAGACCACAAGCTAGTCCACAGTACAACTCTCAATGAATTCAGAAAGATTAAAATTATACAAAGTAATTTCTATGACCACAACAGAATGAAGCTGGAAATCAGTAAGTGCCAGGGAACCAGATTAGGCACAAAGATATGGAAGTTCAACAACACACTCTTATGCAAATAGTGGGTCAAGGAGGAAATTGCAAAAGAAATCAGTAACTACCTTGGAACAAAAGAAAATGACAAGAAAATGTATCAAAACTTATGGGATGAAGCAAAAGCAGTACTGAGAAGGAAATTCATAGCCATAAATGGCAATATTAAAAAACAATAAAGAGCTAAAATCAAAGACATAACTGCCCACCTGTAGGAATTATAAAAAGTACAACAAACTAATCCCAAAGTAAGTAGAAAGAAGTAATTAACAAAGAGAAGTGCAGAGCTAAATGAAACTGAAAATAAGATTTCACTAGAAAACATAAACCAACAAAAGCTGGTTCTTTGAGAAGATTAATAAAATTGACAAACTGTTAGCTAGAATAACAAAGAAAAAAGAAGTAGCAAATACATAAAATAAGAAACAGGGAATGGGATATCACCACTGACCCCACAATAATAAATAGTATCACAAGAGGATACTTTGAAAAATTGTATGCCAACAAGATGGATAATTCAGAGGAAATGGACACATTTCTCCAGACACACAAACAAGCCTACATTGACTAAAGAAGAAACTGATGAACTCAACAGGCCAAACATAAGTAATGAGCTAGAATTAGTCATCAATCCTCCCAACTAAGAAAATCCTAGGACCAGACAGCTTCACAGGTGAATTCTACCAAACATTGCCAAAAGAACTAATAGTAATCCTGCTTTAACACTTCAAAAAATAGAAGTGGAGGGAGCACTGCCTGAATTATTCTATGATGCCAACATCACGCTAATACCAAAGACAAACAAAGATGCCATGAGAAAAGACAGCTATTGACCAATCTCTCTAATGAACCTAGGCACTAAAATCCTCAACAAAATACTTGGTAAACTTATTCAACAATACATCAAACAAATTATACACCATGACAAAGTGAATTTCATTCTGGTATGAAAGGATGATTCAACACAAGAAAATCAATGTAATACACCACATAAACAGATTGGAAGAAAAAAATTAATGATTATCTTCATAGTAAAAGGAAAAGCATTCAACAAAAACAGCACCCTTTCCTGATAAAAATACGTCAAAAGATAGGAATAGAAGAAAACTTCCTAAACATGTTAAAGGGTATATATGAAAAACCCACAGCTAATATTATATGCAATGGTGAAATCCTAAAACCTTTCCCTCTAAGATGTGGAAAAAAACAAGGATGCATACTGCCATTGCTCTTATTTAACATTTTGTTAGAAGTACTTGCTCAAGCACTTAGGCAAAAGAAGATATGAAAGGCATTCAAATTAGAAAGGAGGAGGTAAAAATTTCACTATTTACAGATGATCTGATCCTATACCTCAAAAGCCTTGATAAATCTACATCAAAACTTCTAGAGCTTATGAGTTTAGTTAAGTGGCAGGTTATAAGATTAATGTGCAAAAATCAGTAGCATTTCTGTATACCAATAATGAGCAATCTGAGGAGGAAATAAAAAAAAACTCTAATTCACAATTGCAAATAAAAGAATCAAACACATAAGAATAAATTAAACTAAAGATGTAAATGACTTGTGCACTGAAACAATACAACACTCTTAAAGGAAATCAAAGAAAACCTAAATAAATGGAAGAATATTCACTGTTCATAGACAGGAAGACTAAATATCATTAAAATGTCTATCCTACCCAAGCTCATCTACAGATTTAACACAATACAATAAAAATCACCACAGCATTTTTTATGGAATTGGAAAAGATAACCATGAAACTTATTTGAAAGGGCAAGAGGCCTCAAATAGCCAAAGACGTATTGAAAAAAGAAAATGAAATCGGAGGAATCACACTTTCTGACTTTCAAACATACTGCAAAGCTAAAGTGGTCAAAACTGCATGGTATTGGCACAAGAATAGACATACATAATGGAAACAAATTGAGAGTTCTGATATAGATCCATGAAAATACAGCCAAGTGATATTTGAGAAGTGCACAAAGCCCATACAACTGGGAGAGAATGACTTTTTCAACAAATGGTGCTTGGAGAACTGGATATTCATATCCAAAAGAATGAGCGAGGAAAACCATCTTACACTTTATACAAAAATTAACTCAAGATGTACCGAAGATCTAAATATAAGACCCAAGACAATAAAGATCTTGGAAGATAATATAGGGAAGCATCTAAAGGATATTGTAATAGAAAATGGTTTCATGAACTTTACACCCAAAGAATGAGCAACAAAAGAGAAAAATAGATAAATGAGACCTCCTCAAAATTAAAAACTTTTCCACCTCAAAGGAATTTGTTATGAAAGTACACAGCTAGACTACGCAATGGGCGAAAATATTTGGTAAACATATATCCAATAGTGGCCTAATATCAGCTTATATAAAGAAATCCTACACTTGGAAAATAAAAAAGACAACCCATTTAAAAATGGGCAAGTGATTTGAATAGACCCTTCTCCAAAGAAGAGATACAAGTGGCTGAAAACGACATAAAAAGATGTTCAACATCACTAGCTATTAGGGAAATTCAAATCAAACCTAGAAGGAGATATCTTCTTAGACTGGCAGCTGTTAAAAAAAACAGGACTACAAGTTTTGAAAAGGATGTGAAGAAATAGGAACCCTCATCCAGTGCTGATGGGAATGTAGAATGGTGCAGGCATTGTGGAGGACAGTTTGGTGGTTCCTCAGGAAGCTAATGAAAGAACTGACATATGATCCACCAATTCCACTCCTGCATATATACTCAGCAGAACTGAAAGTAAGGACAAGAAAAGATATATGCACACCAATGTTCATAGCGGCATTACTTACTATTGTCAAAAGTTGGAATCAACCCAAATGCCCTTCAAGAGATGAATGGATAAAAAAAATTAAGTTTACAGGATATAGAAAGGGAGAAAGTTGTCAGCCAACACCCATATGGGCAAAATCTATGAAAAGGTGGAAGTGTGTAGTTGTGCAGTGGTGGGGCAAAACAATGGTACAGTATACTTTTGGGTTGGGTGGTGTTGGTTTGTCAGGGGGGTAAGTTGGGAAGGTTGTATTAGACTGTCCATGGAACTGAGGGCAGGGTTGGGGGAGGGAGAAAGTAAACACTGGTGATTTTCGTGTATGAGGTTGAAACTACAATGTCGGGAATATTCTTTTGGCAACATAGTTTGGTATGGTTACTAGTCTAGTGTATTGAATGTTGGGGGCATTCAGGACAGGGTGCACCTGTGGCAGGCCTCTAGGGAATGTGTGAGTGTTCATCTTGGCATAATGGGTTGTATCAGTGGGTGGATACCCACATAATGAGCTGGAAGGTGTTGGACTCTCAATTTGTAGAGTCCTGTTATGTTCTCAAATAGAGGTTTGGGAGTCTTTCAAGAGCATAGGCAGTGGCTAATAGGGGAGGACAGAGCAGTATGTCAAGTGTTCAATGTTGTTGCAGTTATCTATGAATCTTGTTCTTCAAGAAGTGAAGCTTCTTGGTTGCCATGGTTCCCAAGTAGAGAGGGAGGGAGGAATAGAGTAGAAGGAACATGGGGCATTTTAGGAGTGATGGATGTGTTCTACATGGTCTTGCAATGATGAATGCAGGTCATGTTAAATTTCATCAAAATTTGTGGAAGTGTATGATCCAAGATGTGAACAATGGCGTAAGCCATTGACTTTGGTTAGTAACTCTGTTTCAATATTTGTACACCAGTTGTGACAGGTGTACCATACACATGTAAAATGTTGTTTATGGGGAAGGGGGAATGGAGGGATGATGCTGGGTATATGAGAATACCCTATATTCTGTACAAGACTTTTCTGAAACCTAAGACTTCTTTAAAGACAAGAAGAAAGGAGTAAAACACTGGGGGAATAAATGGAAGGGAGTGTTACTGTGCATGAAGGATAGCATATCTCGCAGTAATGAAAGACATAATGTTAAAAATTTATTTTAATACTTTATTATTATTTTTATTACTCCAATATTTTTTTATTTTTTAAATTTTTTTTGGTATTTTATTTTTTATATTTAAAATATCATTGTTGTTTCATTTTTTATGACTTGTATTTGCTGTTTTGTTGGCTTCATTATTGGGGAGGTTTTGGATCACAGAAGGGTTAAAGCTATGACAGGGGAGGGACTTTTGTGTGAAGTGTTGGTGGTGGGGGATGCATAGTATGAGGCTCACCTTGACATACATATAAGGCCTATGAATGTGTACAGGTGTTCATTGGGGCATTGTCACAGTGGGTGGAGATTCACACAGTAACCAAAAGGGTATTGAGTTCCCATCTTGGGGAGCTCTGCCACATTCTCTAGTGGAACAACAAGAATCCCTTGAGTACCGGAACAATGACTAGTGAAGAACGATGATCCATTAATGGGCCCTTGCTGTTGATGACTGTACTTACGAACTTTTACTCATGAAATTAAAACTTTGCCTAGTATTATTGGGTGTGGTTGTTCCGAACCACTTGTTGGCGGAAGGGGAACGCTGAGCGGCAACCAGCGTTCGGGGGCCCAGACGGCGTGGAGGGAGCACGGAGGAAAGACCACCGCGGAGACGAGGTAAGTACGCAGGTCTAATTTATTACAGGAAGGTTTGTTGTTTATATAGGTTCTGATAAGGGAAGTGAGTTAAGGACATGATTGGAGGAAGAGGGGTGACGTACATAGTAACTGGCAAAAAAGAAGATTTTTAGAAAAGGTTATGATTGGACATTGAGGATTGACTGAAAGAAGTCTTTTCAGGTTCATGCCGGGAGTCACGTAGCATTTGGCAGCCATTTTAGCTGCTTGAGGGCACCATTTTAGGTGTCCCTACCACAATTGGGTGTCTGGGAGTTGCCTCCTGGGAGCATCCTTGTTGATCAGGTATGGGCTCTCTCTGGGCTGAACTCAGCATGCAGATGTATTACCCTACCCCAGCATGGGACATGGCAGCCAGGGGTGAGCCTCCCTGGTGCCAAGGGATTGCTGCCAGGCACCATCTAGCAACACAACTGGTGGGGGATGTTGACCAAAAGGTGGAAAAGGTAAAGACAAATGAGTTTATATGGCTGGGAAACATCAGGATGAGTCAGAAGGTCATTCCAGAGGTTCTGCTTGTGCATTTCTCATCAAGATGTCATTGACTGCCAAAGTAAATACTGCCTCAAATGGCAGGGCTTGTTAGGGCCCTGGAGACATCCAGAAATTGGGGCCAAGGTGAATAAATTAATAATGCTGCTATGAACACTGGTGTGCATGTGTCTTTTCATGTCCTTGCTCTCAATTCTTCTGGGCATATGCCCAGCAGTGGGATTGCTGGATCATATGGCAATTCTATACTTAGTTTATCTGATCTACTTCCTCTCTTTACCTGGGCAACTGGGTGTGACATACTCTTTGAGGAGGTACCACTCCCGTCTCCCTGTCGAGTTGGTGTCCCTTCCAATATTAAAGGGACACTCAACTGGCCAAACTCACTGCAAACAAAACCACTCTCTACCCTCCCAGACCCCTCTTCCTCCCCAAGAATCCACCTTCACACTCTGTTTAGAACTGGGAGCCTGCAGTTCTACCTATGCTATTTGCCCTCTTCACTAATCATTCCCCTGTCCTTGGGGGCTTCTTAGTGATCTATTAGAGAATGTGGCAGAGCTCCCCAGGATGGAATTTCAATATTCTTTCAGTTATTGTGTGAATCTCCACTCACCGTGACAATACTCCATAAACACTTGAACATATTTGTATGCCTTATTTTTATGCCTAGGTGAGCTTCCTCCCATGTATCCCCCATCACTGACATCCCACACCAATGATCCTCCCCTGCCACAGTTGTAACCCTGCTGTGATCCAAAACTTCTTTAAAAATTAAGCCAATACAAGGACCACATGTAATTAATAAGAAAATGAAATAATGAGAGTTTTAAAAATAAAAATATTTAAAAATATAAAAATTTAAAAAATTTTGGAATAATAAAAAATAATGAAAGAGGTAAGTGGATGTGGCTCAAGAGATTGGGCTTCTGCCTACCACACGAGAAGTCCAAGGTACATTTCCTGGTGCCCTCTGGAGAAGGCGAGCTAGGATGGTGGGCAGGCACAGCTAGCTGATGCAACAAGATGATGCAATGAAAGATAAACAAAGAGGAAAGACAATAAGACAGACAACAAACCAGGGAGCTCAGGTGATTGAGCACCTCTCTTCCATGTGGGGATTCCAGGTTTCATTTCCTGGAACCTCCAAAAGTGAAGACCAGCAGACACAGAGAGCACACAGCAAATGGACACAGAGAGCAGAAAGCGACCTGAAACATTGAGGGGGTATGTGTGATAAATAAATAAAATAAATATTTTTTAAAATTTGAAAGAATACTTAAAAATTTTTTGTGACATTTTGTCTTTCATCATTGTAAGATCTGTCCTGTATGTACAGTGACATTTTCTTCCATTTATTCCCCCAGTGTCTTACTTTTTTCATTTTGTCTTCGAAGAAGTTTAGATTACAGAAAAGTTATCTAATGGATACGGGGGACTCCCATAAACACAACATCCACCCCTTTCCCCTTTCCCTATTAATCACATTGTATAAGTGGATGGTACGTTTATTACAACTGATGTACAAACATTGAAACATAGCTACTAACCATGGTAAATGGTTTATATTATGGTTTACATTTTGGGCCATACACTTTTATAAATGTTGATGAAATTTAAGATGGCCTTTACCCATCATAACAAGATCATGTAGAACACCTCCATCACCCCCAAAACGCCCCCTCTTCCATCTATGCCCCTCTTCACTCCACCTCCCCTCAGGACCCACGGCAACCACCAGGCTTCATTTCTTGAAGGACAAGATTCATAGTTACTTGTAACAACACTGAGGCCTTGTAACACTGGTCTGTCCACCCCATTAGGCACCATCCAGATTCTTGAAAGACTCCTGTCCATCTATTTGAGAACATAATGGGCCTCCCCAGGATGGGAGTTCACCACCTCCCCACACATTATGTGGGTCTCTACCCACTGATATAACACACTCTGACAAGAAACACACATACATACTCCCTAGAAGCCTGCCCAGTTGTGCACTGTCCTGAATGTCCCCCACATCTAACACACTAAACCAGTAACCCTCATTTGCCATATTGCCAAAGAGTATTCTTAGCTTTGTACTTTCAATCACATACCAGCCACTCCCCAGTGTTTACCTGCTTCCTCCCCCAACCCTCCCCCCAGTTCCATGGACAGTCCAACACACACTCCCTACCCCACCCCCTGACAAACCAGCACGACTTAAACCAATAGTATCACTTAACTGCAGTCATGATCCTCCACTACACAACTACACAACTTATTATAGGTTTAGTCCATATGATCGTTGGCTTACGAGCTTCTTCTCCCTTTCTATATCCTGAATGAGACTCTAGCTTTTTGAGTCTGGTAAATTTGCTTAATTTATATAAGTTAGTTCATATAATATACGTCCTTCATTGCCTGGCTTGTTTCACTCAACATAAGGTCCTCAAGTTTCATCCATTTTACCTGTGTGTTAATACTGTATTCATTTTTAGAGCTGAGTAATATTCCATTGTATGTATATACCACAATTTGTTAATCCGTTCATCTGTTGAAGGACATTTGGGTTGATTGCAACTTTTGGCAATAGTGAATAATGCTGCTATGAACACTGGTGTGCATGTGTCTTTTCATGTCCTTGCTCTCAATTCTTCTGGGCATATCCCAGCAGTGGGATTGCTGGATCATATGGCAATTCTATACTTAGTTTATCTGATCTACTTCCTCTCTTTACCTGGGCAACTGGGTGTGACATACTCTTTGAGGAGGTACCACTCCCGTCTCCCTGTCGAGTTGGTGTCCCTTCCAATATTAAAGGGACACTCAACTGGCCAAACTCACTGCAAACAAAACCACTCTCTACCCTCCCAGACCCCTCTTCCTCCCCAAGAATCCACCTTCACACTCTGTTTAGAACTGGGAGCCTGCAGTTCTACCTAAGCTATTTGCCCTGAAGAGAGGGTATATGTGCCACTTCCAACCACAGGGGCGAGACGCAGGGTTTTCCCCTGGCTTCCTTATCTTTCCTGTACTCTCCTAGATGTCTTAGAGCAACTTCTTGTTCCATATATAGCCAAAGGAATTGGCAGAGAAGAAGATGTCCACTCTCATTTCAATTAGATACAATTTGCCAGGAGTTTTACCCCTGCTTTATATTTTGGGGGTAGAGGAGGGTAGCCATTCTTGGTGGCCTGGAGGTCTAATAACTCACAGCCCGTTGTTTCAGCTTCTTCATCTCTCTGTCCTTCACTCTCCTGGGAGCCATGAAGCAGCTGTACCCACAGCAGCCTCTGGGTCCCTCTCTGTTGTTTTAGTGAGAGCTGAGCCCTATCTGCCTAACCTGTCAGCCATGTTCTCTTCTTTATTCATAGTGTCTTAATGCACAAAAATGAAAAACATTTTCATGCACTACTGATGTGCAATCTGAGGAGGAAATTAGAAAAAAAAAATCCATTTATAATAACAACTAAAGTAATCAAATATTGAGGAATAAATTTTACCAAGGACATAAAGGACCTGTATTCAGAATACTACAAAATATTGTTTAAAATAATCTGAAGAAGACTTAAATAAATAAAAAGAAGAATGAAGTTGGAGGATTCTTGCTTTTGAACTTTAATTCATATTACTTAGCTACAGTGGTAAAAGCAGCATGATACTGTCATAAATACAGACAGATTGACCAATGGAATGGAATCAAAAACTCAGAAAATGACTCTCACATTTATAATCAAGTGATTTTTGACAGGACTTTAAGCCAACTCAGTTGGGCCAGAACAGTCTATTCAACAAACGTTGTTGGGAGAACTGGATAGTCATATTCAAAAGAAAGCAAGAAGACCCCTATGTTGCATTTTACACAAAAATTAACTTAAAATGAATCAAGGATCTAAATATAAATGTAAAAACCATAAAAATCCTATAAGGAAATATAGGAAGACTTCTTTAAGATCTTGTGTTAGGTGGTAGTTTCTGAAACATTATGCCTAAAGCACTAGCAAGAAAAGAAAAAATAGATAAATGGAACCTACTCAAAATTCAATACTTTTGCACCTCAAAAGACTTTGTCAAAAAGTTGAAAAGGCAGCTGACTCAATGGGAGAAAATAGGTGGCACTCACATATCTGATAAGGGTTTAATATCCATGATATATAAGGACATCATACAACTCAACAATAAAAAGATAAAGTATCATATTTTTAAAAGTGGGCAAAAGACTTGAAAAGACAACTGTTCAAAGAAGAAATACAAATGGTTGAAAAAATGTCCCACATCACTAGCGATTAAGGAAATTCAAATCAAAACTACAATTAGATATCAGTTCACACCTATTTGGCTGCTATTAAAAAGTCAGAAAATTTTAATTGTTAGAGATGATGTGGACAGATAGGAATACTAATTCCTGTTGGTGGGAATGCAGAATGGTACAGCCACTGTGGAAGACTCTTTGGCAATTTCTAAGGAAGTTGAATATAAACTTGCCATGGGATCCGACAATGCCATTGCTACATATTAACCCAGGAGACTGAGAGAAGTGACACCAATAGACATCTGCACAACGATGTTCATAGCAGTGTTATACATGATAGCCAAAAGTTGGAAACAATCCAGGTGTCGATCAACTGATGAATGGATAAATAAATTGTGGAGTATACACATGATGGAACATTATGCAGCAGTAAGAAGAAAGGAAATTGTGAAACATGACAACATGGATGAACCTGGATGACATTATGTTGCGTGAAGCAGGCCAGACCCAAAAGGACAAATACTGTATGATTGGCCTATTATGAACTAAATACATTATGTGACATATAAATATATTATGTGAAATATGAATATGGGTAGAATTACATATATAAGACCGTTTTTCTTTACAGCTGAACAAATGTAGGTGAATACTACAAAATATTACTATCAGACAAAAAATTCTTCTAAGTGAAGTAGACCAGACACAGAGTACTACATATTGTATGATTTCATTTATATAAAGTGCAAATATATATCAATTTATAAAGATGAAGTGAGATTAGTGTATATATACATCTGAAACAGGAATGCTAATGGGTGTGGAGTCTTTCTTTTTGGAGTAATGAAATTGTTCTAAAAATTTTTGTATGATGAATGTACAACATTGTGATTATACTCAAAGCCATTGATTATGTACTTTGGCTAGAATAGCCAGAAACAACAGCTATGTACAGTAGGGGAAGCATAAAGAGATTGAGAGGTGAGGAGTTTTCTTGTATTTTTTGTCTGTTTTATGCTTATTATTATTAATGAAATAATGAAAATGCTTTAATAATGATTGAAGTGATGAAAGCACAATTATGTGATTATACCAAATACCATTTGTTGTACAGTTTGTATAAATTGTATGCTTTTTAATATAGATCAATAAAATTGATTTGTTTTTTTAAAAAAGAAATTGTCTGGTGTCACCAAGGAAGAAAAAGTATGACAATGTGGCTGGAGACAAGAGAATAAATGCATGTAAATAAGTCATAAAGAGGCCAAAGAAGCTTCAGAAGAACAAATCATTGTTATGATTTTGGCTGTTACTCTGAATGAAATAGAGCATATCCAGGGTTTTATACAGGGGAGCAGCCTGACTTAAAACACAAATTTTAAAGTAAGCCTCTGGAATTGTGTTGAACATAGATAGACTCAACAGGACAAGAATAGAATCAGAAAGAATTAGAACAGTCTATTGATAAAATCTAGGCAAAAATGACTGCAGCTCATAACAGTCTATTAGGAGAAATACATAAGACTCTGGATAAAGTTTGAAGGAAAACAATATTTTTTCCTAATCAGTTAAGTACAGATTGTGATATCACCAATATTTTGGCTTCAATGGTTTTAGTCTGGGTAACTGGAAGTATGATAGATTTGTCTGGAGAAGGTTGCATGCATAGCATTTTTTGGGGGTAAGAACAATGACTCATTAATTGTGAAGATGTCTATTAGGTACATACAGGAAGATATCAAGTAATTAGTTGAATATAAAATCTGCCATTCAGGTGAGAGGTCTAGGGTAGAATCATAAATTTGAGAATCTTTAGCATAGAGATAGTACTTAAAGCCAAGAGAATACTCAATTTGAATTTGTTAATTTTTTTCTGGCATAAAGCTTGATGCATTTAATAGGCATCCAATAAATACTGTTGATTAACAAGGAAAAAGAGATACACAATGACATGCTCCTGATCCGAATCTAGTGAAAACTTAAGTGTTGAACCATAAACTAGACCTTCAGGATGGATTCATATCCCTGCTCTTGACCTTTCCCTCCTGAGGCTACCTGGCTTCTGTATTTCTACTTTTGATTCAACTCCTTTTGCGGCAGGGTTTTAGGATGATCCTCTTTGGGTGTCTAACATTCAACACCTGTGAAACAGAGCAGAAAAACCCTGGTTTGCCTCATGGCTCTCAGAGGTTCCCCATGCAAAAGGGATGACCTTCCACCCTGTCAGGGTTTCACATAGGCGCCTCAGTTCTCACAGGAGATTAGCCAACTTGTCAACCTTCTCATCTGATCTTGAAAGCATACAGATTCACTTTCAAACAGCACTCACTGTCTGCAATTCTGGACCTAGCGAAAGGCAGCGGTCTAAAAACATTTGCAGCTCATTTCTTGACAGAAAGTGGCATTGATGGAAGACTGTGTCAAGCCCAGACACTCCTCTAGTCTATATATCCTCAGCTAATCCATGGCTTAACCACCTAAAAGCTGCATAACGTTAATACAGCAGTATTCTCCACGGTGGCTGTATTACTGGTGAATATTTTTTCTTCTTTTTAAATTTTTGTATTGTCCAAATTTTCTACCATGAGAAAATGTTCTGATTTGTTTGGTGTGAAGAAAACATAGAGCTCGGTTACAATAAAGAAGATGATTTTCAGGTCTATGTTCAATGGCTCTGGTGTAATAGATAATAGCTATACCAAATCTTTCCTTGGAGAACTCCTCATATCCCTTCATTTTCATTAGTTCTCCTTGCTCTATACAGTTGGCACAATTTTTGGTTTTAAATTCTTCAAGTAAATTGCAGTTATGTGATACTTTTATTCAGTAAAGAAAATACTTAACATAGGCCAACAATTGTCAATGGCTCCTAATTTGGGCAGAATTGCTAAATTGCCTGTGTATTTTACCCAATTCAAAGCCTCTTCCATTGCCAAGGTTTTGTTTTCTATTTTAGAACCAATTCTTAATAAGCCTCCAATAAAAAATGAATCATTCACAACTTTCTTTGCCAAATCTACAATATCTTCCATCAGCTCAAGATGTTGTAATTTCTTCAAACTCATTTCAAAAGAAGGAAAATTGCCAGTCTCCACACAGAGATGCAATCGTGACACCACAGAACTGTGCTAACCTTGAAACAGAAGTGGCCAGAAAACGGATTCTTTAATGGCATCACAGTAATCATGCAGAACAGAAACTGGTTTACTACACCACAGACTGTGGATGTCAAATTCTACATTCTTCTCGCTTTGAGTATAATCTTTACACTGCTCACCCACCCCACCACTGTAAAACTGAGTCACGCGAACATAATCGTTGGTTATATATCCAGGAGAGCTAACACTATGGTTCACGTAATCTTCTTACAGAGCATAATCTGCTATAGTGAAATTTCCCTCATCAAATTCAGCCATGGTGAAAGATTCCAGGCCTGAGGCCCATGAGCCTCGGACACAGCAATCCCCGCCACAGGCGCTCCACATCAACCCGACCCGAATTTGATAATTTTAACATAACATAAGGAAAGAAATTGAATCTCTGAACTTCGGTTTCCTAAGCACATGTTTGTCCAGTGAAATCTCAGTTTATCTTAATTAATGAGAGATAAAAGTTTCCTAATCTTTCCTTGCCTTTTAGGAATACTTATGCAAAGAGGTGATTCCTAAAATAAAGGGAAAGAGGTTTCTTTCCTCTACCTTCTTAACTTCATCACCATTTCTCCTTTCTCACTTCTTTTTACTTTAACCCCTAATCTTTCCTTTTCTCTGTATAGCAATGGTAAACTTGTGACATGGTAGGTTGCTTGTTGATAGTTTAAGTCACAAACTAGGAAATTACTGCTTCATGGTCAATAGGAATTTCACCTTGAGAGGTTTTCCAGTAAAAATATGGGCTTAAATTAAGTCTTCAATATTTTTATGACAGTTTGAACATCAGTCAACACAGTTAACCCCAGCCATGCTCATCCAAACCTCCCAAAGTGGCATTATATGATTTTCTCTGTCATAGTCCAGACTTCCATTAGAAGTCTGGACTTCTATAGGGAAACAATCTTCATCATTTTGTTCTCCAGAAATGGACAGGCTCCTGTTGCTCCAAATTATTAGTTAACAATACATAGATTGAAATATAAATTTAATGAGCTGCCATGAGAAATAGAAATCAAGAATACAAAAATGCTTATCACACAGTCCCTGGTTATGCTCAGGGAATAGCCATTATAGGAAATCCATTTGACAGATGATTAAAGAGAGTAGGTAAAGCAAACCAAGAATATGTATAAAATATGGAGCTAAAGTCATAGACACAGTGGAATCTGGCTCACAAGCTGCAATGCAAAGAATAGAAAGGGAGTGGACTTGGGCTCCCATAAATCTTCCTGTATTTGATGTTTTGTCACTCCATGGTATATCAGGTCAAACTAAAATAGAGGTCAGTGCTCTGTGCTCCTTTTACTTGCTTCTCCCAAAATTCTACCTAGAGAAGATGTATTTCTGCATAATGATGACAACATTTTCTCTTCTCTATCAGTCAGAATTTGTGAGTGGATTCTTCCACTCTGCTGCTTCAAGTCACATTTTGCTTCACCATAAATTTCTCACAGCAGTTTTATCTTCTGCATTCCTCAGAGTATAAATCAAAAGATTGAGCAAGAGAGTACCACTAATGCAAAACAATGCCACCATCTTGTCCTCTGGAAATGTGGTTGGAGGGTGAGTGTATGTGAATATACATGGGGCAAAGAATAACGTGACAACGGTTATGTGAAAGGTGCAAGTAGAGGAGGCTTTCTTTTTTCCTTCTGCACTCTGGTTACTCAGAAAATGTAAGATTAAAATATAGGAGATTATCAGGATTATGAAACTCACCGTGCATATGGCTCCACTATTAAAGACTGTAAGTAGATTTATGACATAGGTGTCCATGCAGGCAAGCTTCAACAGAGGTTGCAGATCACAGAAATAGTGATCAATAATATTAGGGCCACAGAAGGGTAATTTCAAAGCCAAGAAAATCGTACTAAAGAATGAATACAAGATCCCACCCAGGCCAGGTTCACCAACACACCACAGATATGTCTGCTCATGATGTTTGTGTATCACAATGGCTTACATATGGCCACATAGCAATCAAAGGACATGAGGATGAGGACCAAGGTCTCCATGCACCCAAAGAAGCAAAGTGCAATGATCTAGGCCAGGCACTCATTGTAAGAGATGACTTTCTTCTCAGTTACAACATCTATAATCAACCTTGGCCCCGTGGTTATGGAGAAACAGGCATCAGCAAAGGATAAGTAGAAAAGGAAGAAATACACAGGGCTCCCAAGGCCCATGACTGTATCTGATGGTCATCACAATAAGTAAATTCGTCACCAGAGTTGCAAGGTAGATACACAAGACCACAAACACTATTTCCTCCTTTAGAACCCTAACAAAATGAACTTATTCATGCTGCTATTCAAAACCATGGTACAGTAGATGTAGAAAGGCACAGTTGAGAAATGGTTTATCTGCAAAGAAAATAGAGAAAGCTATGATTTGGCAAAAGCATTACTACTTTATAGTTCTAACTTCATGAGTACTATAATACAGGATTTCTAAAAATTTATTGCGCATTATAATTATATAGAAACTTAAAAACAAATGCTGATGTCCATCCTTTAACCACAGAGACTCCTGGATGGAACCATGATTTTTTTCATGAAAAACAAAATCATGCAGGTGGTAGATTGTAAGGTCAAGGTCTGAGAATTGCTGACTTTGTTGTTGACCTTAAGCAAGTCACTTTAATAATTTAAAATGTTTTCTTCAGATGAAAATTTGAGATTCTAATAGATACATTAAGTGTATGTATATGTGTACGATATACATATGCATAAATACTGCTCAACAACTGAAAACCAATGATCTTATGTAATTCAAAAATATTAAATTGGAAATTCCTTCTTGAGACAAGTGTGTCTTGATTTGGCTGCCAGTTTGCATTGATTAATCCGGAGCTCTTAAGTATTTTGGATGGGTTAGTCTTTAAGGAGAAATTATTTATCTAATTTTTGGCTCTTTATGGCCATAATTTTACCTTAATTGTCCATCAGAACACATGAGATATATAAATAAATCACTGAAGCTGGCATTATTGAAGGAAGTTTTTATTAAGTTAAACAATTCATTATTTATGTTAGTTGCATGGTATTTAGTTTCATATCCAACCTGATTTAACACTTCTTATATTTATGTAATATGGATAATATTTTCACTCATATATGATTTTCTTACCCCTATCTTTCAGAGGTTTTGTTTCTGTCTCATTTTTATTTTTCTTAAAAATACAATTCAGAATTGCTCTATCATCATTTTGTTATTCTGCTCGAAGTTCACATACATATGGTTCTATAAAAATGCAATCATACTTTAATATTATAAATTCTGATTTTCATTTTGGATGGTTAAAAGCCTTTATCCATATGACTAAAGGGTATCCATAATGCAATTGTATATTTTAGTATTTGTAAATTCTCTAGAAAAAAAAATATATTAAAATTGCATTTTAGTGTTTTTATTTATTTAAGTGGTTTTCAAAATATTACCCATAAAATACTTTTGAAAGAATCTTTCATAGTTGTATACTTTTTAATAATATAATCAAAACAAATCCATGGGATTACTGTATCATTGATACAAATATTTTCTAGTTAGAGGTAGCTTTTCAAATATTCTTCCAATTTTGTTTTACCAGTATTTATTAGATGTATTTTAATATCTAATATAGCACCAAAATATTTACATAATAAAATTTAAAAGTTTATAGAATATTTGAGTTTGAAAAATAAAGTGCCCATAAAAATTAATGATTTCCAATCCTATTATCCAGAGCTAAATGTCAGTTTGTTATATAATGTTCTAGTTTTTCTAGGTTATGCATTTTAGGTACAAATTGGATCATTATTCTCCACTGCTTTAAAAATACAGGAATATGGTAAAGTTTTCTAATGGAACTCAAACATTATCAGTTTTGTTCAATTAATATTTCCTTGATTACCAGTGATAATATAATATTTTTCTCTATATATTTTCCCCCTTATATTTTATATGTGTTGAATTTTGCCTAAATTTTTCAATTAATTTTCAGTATCTTTATGTTTTGAGGCTTCCCTTTTATTACCAATTTTTATAACATCAAATTCATCAAAGTATTTTCCCTTTGCAGTTTAGTTTATTCTTTCAGTTAAGGAAATGAACATCTTTGGTTCATCTTGTATTATTTCTATACTTTTAAATGTTAATGTCAAATGATATGGAATTTATTTTAATACGAATTATTATATACTTTCCCTTTTTCTGACTAATCAATCAATAAACACCATCAAGTCGGTTATTATATATGTATTAATAAACAACTCAGATCTGAGTTAGCTATAGTGGAAATATGTCTTCAAACTATTTACAATCAAACTGGAGGGGTAACATAACTCTACATAATATCATTAATAACACAAGAATTCCACATGACTATATGGTAATACCAAATAAACCGTCGTCCCAAAAGTTGAGATTCCTAGAGAATGAATTAATTGATTAGAAATGGTTCAGAAATGGGAAAGAAGTGGAATTACAGTTTTAAATGTATGAAACTGAAATTTCCAACAAAATTCTCTGGAACTCAGGTATTCAATGACCTAATACTGGTTTCCTTGATGAGAAAATTTCAAAATGATTAACACAAATTGTCCATTTACCCTAATAAAGCTATATAATTTAAACAAAACTTGAAGATTTAAAAAATCCAGCTGAAATAATATTAGCTAAGTGTGATGACATTTGCTGTATTTTGATAACTAGTATCTCTGAATGGCATTTCCTGTTATCTAATAAATATAAAAGAGAAAAAATGAATTATTACTTAATGTTTGTATTAGTCAGCCAAAGGGGTGCTAATGTGAAATACCAAAAATGGGTTGGTTTTTATAAAGGGTATTTATTTGGGGTAAAAGTCCACAGATACCAGGCCATAAAGCATTAATTTTCTTCTCTCACCACAGTCCATTGCCAGGTTTTAGAGCAAGACAGCTGCCGGCATTTGCCAGGGTTCAGGTTTCTGGGGTTCCTCTCTCCCTGGGGCTGCATTTCTCTCCAGGCTTAGCGCCTGTTTCCTCGACAAGGTCAGCTGTAGACGATCAGGCAAATGGCTCGCTTCTCTTCTCCTGGGGCCTTCTTTCCAACATCAAAACTGCTTCTCATAAAGCATTGTCACTAAGCATGGATTTTAGTTTACATTGTAGCTTACACTTTCTTCCATAAAATTTTGTAAGTTATGACAAGGTGTATAATTGCCTGTATCTGTCATTGCAATGCTCCATCATTTTGAATAGGACAAACTGAATATAGAGTCCATCTGACCAGTCCTGAGGAGGCAATGGGAAGATAATATTTCACAGAGACTAAAATACTTACCTTGTGTAAGCAAATAGATGACTACTATTGAAGTACAATATTCATAGATTCATCTTTAATTTGCTTAGAGATGAATCATATGAAGTCTTCATAAAACATGAAAACTACACTTCATTGTGATTTAGCAAAGCTTTCTATCAGAGGAAGGTATGGAGAAAAGGGAGTTCATGGAGAGAGGAGACTGTCTGCACCCACATTTCACATGGTTCCTCCTAGAAGCACTGGGTTAAACAAAACAACAGAGTCTACAGCACAGGATGGTGCATATGAAAAATAGGAGAAGTTTCTTATTCCTGTTTCTGAAAACATTTTTATGGAAGAAACTATTCCCTTGTTCTTAGAGAGAAATGACTCTGAGATCAGCTCTCTTCCCAGTTTCTCCTTTAGAGAAGCATGAGTCAAATTTTATTTTTTTACTGCATTGGATATTTATAGAAATTCACACAAATGTTTTCAATGCCTAAGGTAAGCTTTCAGTGTCAGGAGCTCTAAGGAAATCCTTCTCCCTACCCAGTCCCAAAGGATTGTCCAATGAGCTACCCAGCTCAGACAGTCCATGGGCAAAAGCAAACCAAGAGCCAATTAGTTAAACTGCAAATCACTTTGAATTGCAAATGAAGAAACACCATTCCTTTCTCAATATGATTTGCCTAAACACATCTCTTCTATAGGCAAGAAACCTTGAAGTCAGTTAAAGGAGCACATGAGTGAAAGATATGGATGTCCTGGTCTCACAACTTAACTGCTACATGAACCTATGTCTCTTTACCTTTTGAATTTTCAATTTGTTGATTATAAAAGTAACTAGTAATAATAATAATTTATTTAAAATAATTAATATTAATGTCTCACTTTTGCCATCTGTATTTTTAATACAGTATAAAAAGCAAGAGAAATGAAAGAAGTAAAAGGTAAAAGAATCATTGCATACTTGTCTTTCATATTTTCCTTTATCTTTTAAAGATATGGCTGAGAGTATATCAACTTACACAGAAGAGTGTTTAATTTTTGCTTTTGAATATAGTTGCGAGTTATTCAAGATGAGACAGATTACCTTACAAAATTTCTCTCTCACCTGGGAGACCATATTACTACTCATTTCTCTGGCCTCAGAATGAAGTGCTTTGCACATGATATCTGCTATGTTCCTTCAGTGAAGATAAAGTGAAAAGACTGGATGGGGGTGGAGAGAGAGGGAGGAACAAAATGGGAATGGGAGAATGGAATGGATAAATTGTCCTTGTTTTGCACTTTTAATGAATGGCTTAATGGCTACTAGTAGTTCCACGTGACTCAGCAAACTTCCTGGAGAAAATTTTGCCCCAACACCTGAACTTTTTTGTTAATTGTGCACTGGAGGAATCGTGAGGATTTTTGTAAGTCACTTACAATCTCTGAGCTTGAGCTTCCACATCAAATGAATTGAAATAAGAAGACTTAGCTTTAAAAAAAAGTTTCTCTAAATATTAAAGATACAACATATGAAGAGAGATTCTCTGGTTCAAAGAAAATACAGAAGAAATATTTAAATATTTTTATTAATCCTCTTTAAACATGTGGAATTGAAGCCTAGAGAAAGAAAACACCTCACTCACCTGAGTTCACACAGATAATTAGTAATACAATTGAGCTTAATATTTGAAACTATTAATTACAAGTCTAAAGCTATTTTCCTTTAATAAGATAGTACATTAAGGTCATAAACTTTCTTGACACGGGAAATAAATAACACAGGTAATGAATGGAACTCTACCTGAAATCTTTCAGTCAAAGGAACTTGAAATAACTCTCGGCCCTAGAGGAATGAAAAAGCTTCCCATATATGTTTGGGAAACTGTTGGAAAGGCTAATTCTGAAGGAGATCTTTGAATTTCCCAAAGGGAGGAAGCTGAGTCAATGATTCTTAGAGGTTCCTTCAAGCTCAGCAATGAATTGGCCATGTGCTCACTAAATATGAAATATTCATTGTAAATTGAATGCCTGGTTGACCAAACTGGACCCCTGGTTCTGGCAAATCAATGTCGGGTTCAACTGAATGCAGTTAACTGTGGAAATTTGTTCATTGGAACCACAGAAATCAGAATAGAGGACAACCGAATTTATTCTATTTTGAGTTTTGTTTCAATTCTTTCCCACATTTATTCTCAGATAAATTAAGGTCTGATTTTAAATTCTTCAATTTAAAGTTGTTTCTTATTTAGATGAGGTATACAGTGAACAATTCAGAAACTTTATCCAGAATCAAATTGGAAACCTGGATAGTGGGTGTTTATATATAATATAAATGGAGCTAAACAGATGACAACCACAACAAAGTGGGAGACGCAGGTAAAGAAAAAGTTTTGCCTTTCTTCTGCACTGTAGTTTCTTTGAGAATATAAAATAAGTACACAGAAGATAAACCAGGAATCAGAGCCACACTATGCATTTAGTGCCACTTTGGGACACAACTAGCAATTTTATCACATAGGTGTCTGGATAGGCAAGTTTCAACAAAGGTTTCAAGTTGAAAAAGTAGTGAGGTCCCAGAAGGGTAATCTCAAAGCTAGGAAAGTTGTATTAAAGAATGGATACAAGAGCCTGTTTGAGCCAGAATCACAAACACAATCAGACACACCAGTTCAGATGGTCATGTACCACACTGTCTTACTAATACCCACATAATGATCAAAGGACACGAGATGAGCACAGAAATCTCCATGTTACCAAAGAAATGGGCTGCAAAAACCTGAATCATGCACTCATCATAGAAAATGGTGTTCCTCTAGCAAGGACCTTCATATTCAGTCTGGGGACCACAGTTGTAGAGAAGAAGCATTATCAAAGACAGGGAGAATAGAAAGAACCACATGTGAAACCCAGTGGTCCAGCTTGTCTTAAGCATCACTATTAGTTCCCTAATAGTATCACAAGTTAAAAAGTCAAGAAACTGCAAATGTTGCTTTCAGTTTCCCAAAATTCTATGTCAACCCAAGCAGAATGAGCTTACTCACACTCTTTTTCATTGCCATATCAGTAGCTACAGGTAGAATTCATTTGAAAAAACTGAATTCTCTACAGAGAGAAGAAAAGATGTGAGATCTTAGGAAGATCAGTGGCCTAAAGTGATCTGCTACATGCTTAGCAGAAATCTGCTACATGTTCTATTACCTTCAATTGACTTTGGTGTGTACCAGAATCCCATAGGAATCCTTATAAATTACATATGCCCATGCCTCTCCAAGATTGATCTACTGATTCACAACCTCACTGAATTGGACCAACATATTTGTATTTTGGAACAAAAGATAATGTCTTTCTGAAATTTTTTCCTTCCAAAACTGATAAATACAGAACTTGTGGTTTCCTTGGGCAATGAATTAAATTACTTTGAAAAATTAATAGAAGATACCTATCCTACTTTATTGTGAGTTTTTGTAAGAATTAAATAAAGAGAAGATTTTTTACCCATACTGACACACAAACATACAAACATATTTCATGCATTATATATTTATTTACATGCTTTGAATTTCAAAATCACTATTCTAATAAAACAAAGTACTGATATTGATAAAGAATCCCTACTGAAAAAATATGCTTAGTTCAGTTCACTGATTCTTATGTCTTTTTATACCTGACCACCCGAATATCGTGGGTATAATATGCTTTACAAAAAATCTGTTGTCTACCTTTTACTTTGCTAGAATGTCTCAGCTATAGTGATGGCCATAACTAAACTAATAGATAAGTCTGGATAACACTTTAAAGTTTCCATAATAGAGTGAAACCATTCTTTAACTTACTGTTGAATTTATCCCATTAATCACCTTAAATGTAGAATATTGAGTTTCTCTGCTTTTGAATTCACATTGGTATACATTTTCCAATATTCCAATAACCTTAGTTGTGCTGTACTCATATATGTAACTTTTTACCCTGAGTTCCTCAAAATATTTCCTCTTAAAACATGATTTGGAAAAAAACTCCATAATTCCAACATACTGTTTTATTATTTTTCTATGTCACTTTTGTGTTCATGTATATTTCTGTATATATGTAGTTTATATAATGGAAATAATTATAAAATACCTTTTAATATTTGGATTTTCAGTTAGAATTATTATAAGCACTCTTCTTCTGTTGTAACTTACACATTTAATTATCAATTTAATGGTACGATAATACATATATTTTATAAAAGCATTTATTTGACCTTTTGTTCATTGATACATTCATGTTATCTCCAATTTTCACTCTCATAAGTTGTTCTACCAGCAACTTTACCATAATATTCAAAGTGCATTATTGTTTCCACAAGTCCTAGGATTCTGATTTTATAGATATACAGTAAAATTATTTTCAATATTGCCATACCCTTTTATTAACTATTTTTTTATATAATAATATATTATTATGAAAAAATATTCAAGATAAACAGAAAATTCTGAGAAAAAAAATAAAAATCTCTTTCCCAGTTTTTTGAATCAACAATCCTAGTTTTCAGATAAAACTATCTTGTTTCTTGAATAGCCTTCCAGAAATTTTCATTAAGTGTAATTGCATATGGGCGTACTGTAGCCATGTAACTTCTTTAATGTACAAGCACAAGCATGGTCAGTGTTTCAGTATTGATGATTTTGTATAAAATATATTTAGCTTGTAAATAATAGGCCCTCTTGTGGTGTTATCCCTTCTCATTAGGTTAATAGCAATAAAATTATATTCTTATTATTTTTATTTAGAAATTTAGTACCAAAAAAATTATATATTTTTATGCACTGGCTTTCTGAATATTTGCCCTTCTTAGATAGATTTATCTTTTGTTAGCAAAGCTTTTTGGATCTTGTTATTTTACCTAGAATGGGCATTAATCTATCATAATAATTATTATATAGCTTAGTTAAGAATTCCACTACTAAAGTCAAATTGCCTGAGTCAAATCTGACTTCCATTATTTACTAATTGTGATCTTGGGCATACCACGTTACATATAATAGGTTTACAATGTGGATTAAATGAAAAAAGTTCTGTTTTTAAAATGAACACTTGACAACCCTAAGGCTCTGCTTTCGCCTAATATGACTTCACTTATTCTCAAGCTGTGTTGATTTCTCTTTTTCTGTGAAATTTTCCAGGGTTTATTATTATTATTTTTTTAGTTGAAAAGTTTGTGGGTTTACAAAACAATGATGCATACCATACAGGATTCCCACACACAGCCACACCACCAACTCCTTACAGTGTTATGACACATGTGTTGTAACTGATGAAAGAACATCATCCTAATACAAGTTTTATCTATAGTCCATAGCTTATATTTGGTGTATTATTCCCACAAACCATCCTATTAATAACATCATGTATTAATATAGTATTGAATATTTGTTACAGTTCATGAGAGAAATATATTTGTACTGTTAAAACCATTCCATCATTCACCATGCAGTTCACTGTGTTTTAAGGTTCCTTTCATTGTACAAATTATCCGAAGCAGGGGTTTATTTATTATTTTAGTATATATTTTTATTTTTAAAGAAGCTTTAGATTACATAAATGCTACATCAAAAATAAAAGGGATGTTCATAACAGCATTATTCATGATAGCCAAAAGGCTGAAACAACCCAGTTGCTCATCAACTGATGAATGGATAAACAAATTGTGGTGTATACACATGATGGAATATTATGCAAGATTAAGAAGAAATGAAGTCATGAAACATGACAACATGGATGAACCTGGAGGACATTATGTTGAGTGAAGCAACTAGACACAAAAGGGAAAATATTGTATGATTGTGCTTTTATGAACTAAATATATTATTTGAAATATTAATATATTATGGGAAAAGAATATGGGTAAAATTTCATATATAAGACCATTTTTCTTTGAAGCTGAACAAATGTAGGTTAACACTATAACATGTTAGTATCAGAAAAAAAAAATCTCATTATACTAAGGGAAGGAGACAAACATAGTATGCTACATTTTGTATGATTCCATTTATATACAATGTAAATATAAATCAATATATAAAGATGAAATTCAATTAGTGGCTATGTACAGCTGGGGGAGAAATGCCCTTTTTGGAGTAAAGAAATAGTTCTAAAATTTTTGTGGTGATGATTGTGAATATACTAAAAGACAGTGATTATACACTTTGAATAGATCGTATGATATGTGATTACATCTAAACAAACAAATATATATATATATATAAACAAACAAATAATTGTGCAAAAATAGCCAGAAATTGCAGCTATGTACAGAAGTAGAAGAAGCACAGGGAGATTGAGAGGTGAGAAATTTTCTCATTTGTTTATCTGCTTTTGTTATTATTATTATTGAAATAATGAAAATGTTCTAATAATGATTGAAGGGATGAATAATGATGTGATTATTCCAAATACCATTGATGGTACATTTTGGACGAACTATATGCTTTATTAAGAAGTATAAATAAAGTTGATTAAAAATATAGGTGATTCCCATATTTATACAATCCAATTGGTCAATTTCCCCATTGTAATTAATTCCATTGTTTCAAAATAAAGAAATTATCATATTTTTTTCTTTTCAGGCATACTTCCATAGTTGTCTTTTGATCCAAATAGTTAATCAAAATTAGCTGGAGTTATTATGAGGAATATGGAAATTCTCAATTCTCGCCTCTTCCAAACATCATAGTATGAGTTTTATAATAAATTTAAATAAGATCATTAATTTTGTAAAGCACTTGTGGAAGGTATTAGAAGAGTAGAAACCATCTGCAGAGATAGGAGTACAAATTCCTACAGTACTGACTGGTCAGTGAGGAATTCAAAATTATGTAAGAGATGAGCTATAACTTTAACTGGAGAAAGTCAATTTCCAAACCTGGTTCTTTGATATACAAACCTTCAAAACCTTTCCTTTGAGAGGTTTATGACACAGTGATCTATCTATACATAGAGTCTGAAGTCACCCTGACTGGATACAAAATCATCAGGGATGTGACATTTCACATATCTCTCAGTAACTCTGTGCTTTAATTTATTCACCTTTAAAACAGAAATTATAAAACTATTTACATTTTAGGGTTTCTATAAGGGTTAAATAATTTAACAAGTGCAAAATATATAGAAGATGCAGGAAACTAGAAATTCTATGGAGTTTCCAAGAGGTACTTTCAATTTTTGAAAAATATTCATTCAAATTGTCCATTTGCCCATAACAAAGCTGCAGAACTCTACTAAAACAAGTTCTTTTGCTGAGTACCTGAACGCATATCTGCACTGGAGTTTATGACAGCTTTCTTGTGATGATCAGAAGCTAGGATGGACAGCTCTAAACATCTTTAATAATGAAAAAAATAAAAGAATTTAAAGTGCCTAACACAACAATGTAAGGAGTCGTGAAGAGAGGAAGTAGGAATAAAATAGGTACATGCTTGTGAAAATATAAAATGTAAATAGCAGTAATGAAAAGTGCTACTAAAACTATAATTTTTTAACACATTTCCTGCAGTTTTATTTAGATATATTCTATGCTATACCATCCATCCAAAGTGCACAATAAGTGGCTTTTGTATAACAACAGAGTTGTGAATTCATCACCACAATCAATTTTAGAATATTTCATTACTCCAAAAAGAAATACCCCCTACTCCTAAAACAGGCACCTCTCAATCTCTCTATCCATCCCCAGCCCCACATAACCACAAACCTTTTTCTGTCTTTATAGATTCATTTATATTAACATTTTATATAAATGGAATCATACATATGTAGTACTTTGTGTCTAGTTTCTATCACATAGCATAATGCTTTTTATTATTACTGCTTTTTATATTTAATTTTAATTAGACAAGTTGTGAGCTTACAAATCAATTATGTATAACATACAATATCCCATATATCATCCCACCACAATAACCTTGTATTGTTGTGGCACATTTGTTACAAATGATGAAAGAACATGATCAAAATATTACTGCTTCTTATAGTCTTATAGCTTACATTTGGTGTATTTTTCCATAAAAAACCCTATTATTGACAAAATAAGTTATAATTGTACATTATTATTGTTCATGAGAAAACTGTTAACCATAGCCCATCATCCACCACAGGATTCTCTGTCTTATGCAGTCACATGCCTTGTGCAGTCCATCCAAAGTGTATACTCCGTGGCTCTCAGTTTCATCAGAGTTGTGCTGTCATTTCTAGAATGTTCTCATCACTTCAAAAGGAAAAATCCTATACTCCTCTATACCCCCTGTTATTAAACTTTAGCATTGATATAGGACCTTCTTTGCCATTGATACAAGAATATTACAACATTACTGGTAACTATATATAGTCCATAAGTTACATTAATTATATTTCCCCCATGTATTGCCCATATTCTTAATACCTTGTAATAGTGAAGCAAATTTGTTCTACTTCATAGGAGAACATTCTTGTATTTGTACTCTTGACCATAATCTTTATCCACCATCAAGGTCACTATGTTATATAGTTCCTAGTTTATCCTCTAGCTTTCTTTCAATTGATATTTATGTCCCTAGACTTCCCTTTTCAGCCACAATCACATTTATAAATCAGCAATGTTAGTGATACTCACTATAATGTGTTACCATCTACTGTACCCATTTCCACAGCTTTACAATCAACTTTATTAAATATTCTGCACACATTAAGCATCAGGTACCCCTCTCAACCATCATTCAATCTCCTAGTAACCTATATTTTAGAATTTAAGGCCATGACTTTACTCATCGTATTTAGTTCATATTATTGAGATCATACATTTATCCTTTTGTGTCTGGCATAATATCCTCCAGGTTCATCCATGTTGTCATATGACTTCATTTCTTCATACAGCAAAATAGTATTCAATTGTATGCATATACCACACTTTGTTTATCCATTCTTCAATTGATGGGCACTTGGACTGTTTCCATCTTTTAGCAATTATAAATAATGCTGCTATGAACTTCGGTATGCAGTGTCACTTTGCTTCATTGTTTTCAGTTTTGCTGAATATATTCCTTGTAGCGAGATTGCCAGATCATATGGCAGTTTGATATTGAGCTTCCTGAGTAACTGCTAAATTGTCTTCAACAAAAGCTGCACCATTCTACATTCCCACCAAGAGGGAAGGAGTGTTCTTCTTTCTCCTCATTCTCTTCAGCACTTGTAGTTTTATTTATTTTTTAATAATGGCCATTATATAAGGGGTGACATGATATCTCATTGTGGATTTTATCTGAATTTCTTAATAGATAGTGATGTTGAACTTTTTTTCATATGCTTAATGGTCATTTGTATTCGTTTTTTGGGGAAAAATGTCTATTTTAATCTTTTGCCCATTTGTAACTGGGTTTCTTGTCTGACAGAGTGTTCAGCCTGCCTTCCTATTGTCCTTTGGGACTGGGAGTGCCACAGCCATTTAAGGTGGATGAGTGACTCTACATGCTGTTTCACAAGAAAGTGATCAAACTGTACACAACTTCCAAACAAGCATTGGTGCTGGCAGCTCTCCAACCTGGATGCATTGAACATGACCTCTCCCATGCCAGGATTCTGGTGTGTTTTTCAATCACCACTATTCGAACTCCTGCAAGAGCAGAGATAGAACAAAAACTGCCAGTTTCTTTGTGGCTTGATGGGTTTAAGCTTCAACTGTATTCAGAATTGGAGTCCCACTAGCTGAAGTTGTTAATCAATAGCCCTAGTTGGTTGCAGGCCATTTGCCCTCCTGTTTTTGGGAAAGGGAGCTTCTGCTTCCAACCTGGGAATGGGTCCCCAGGTGGCCCACCTCACCAGGGAGGGATTGGCAAAAGCATGGAGAGATTTATTCAAGAATATTCACAACAGATTGCCAGTCTCCACATTCTGCTCTTTCCTGGATGGTGTGTGGTGTTTTTCTGGTAGAATTCCCCAAACAGTTGACTGTTAGAGCTTCTTACTCTATGACCATCTTGGATCTTCCCCAATTTCTTTAACATTTTGCAGTTAGTTAGTCAATAAAAAATGGAAAGAAGAGAAGAGAAAGAAAATAATTTTTTAACTTATATTTGTTTTAATTGACTTCTTAACACTTAATATATATAGAACAAAATATACCATTTCCAAACAAAAAGTTAGATGAGTTTTGAAAGTTGTATGCACCCATGTAATCAACACTTCGGTCAAGATATTGAATATTTCCATCATGTCCCTTGTCAGCCAATTGCATTTTACAATTTCTGCAATATTTTTTTTATTTCTTAAAAGATACTTAGATTACATAAATTTTACACAAAAATTATAGGGATTCCCATATGCCCCACCTCCCATATCTCCAACAACCTCCCACATAAACATCTTTCATTAGTGTGGCACACCACCTGCAATGGATATACACATCCTGGGGCTTTGCCGCTAAGCATGGACCATAGTTCATGTTGTAGACCACACTCTCTCCCACACAGTTCTGCATGTTATATGCTAATGTAAAATGGCCTATATCTGCCATCGCAATGTCACTCAGGATAATTCCCAAGTCCCAAAAAAGCCCTTGTATTACAATTGCTTTTCCCTCTCTCTGCCCCCAAATCATCCATTGGCCACTGGCTCCACATTAATGTTGTAATTTCTTCCACTACTTGAATATCACAATATGTCTATAACAGAATATCAGTAAGTCCACTTTAGTCCATAGCTCTCCCCCACAATCCTGAGGATTCTGGGATGGTGATGTCCACTCCACCTCCAAGTGAGAGGGGGCTTATATCCCATGGATAAGATGGATGGGATTATCCTGCCTGCAGCTGCAGACTCTCCATTCCCTGGGATGGCTGTTGTCTATCATCATCTCCCCAACAGGCATCCTGGGTGAGTCTATTGAGCTGTAGAGTAGGAGTAGCAGGTGCACTGAGATTCTGGGCCCAGCTGGCATATGGGCAGACCAAAGACTCCAGTTTCTGGAAGTACACCTACAAACTCCAGCACCACATATAGGTTTGAATAGAAGGGACTGATGGACCTTGTGCAGGGAGGACAAATTTGAGTCCAACTCTGTCACACTCAGGAGCACAGATTCCAAAGTAATGCCCACTGATAAGGTGCCAAACTCTGGAGCTATCTGCCCTGATATAGGACCTGGGTATCTCCATAGTCTTCAGGAGTCCCTCTATTAGGGATGATATTCACATTGGAAGCCTATGAGATCCTACTGAGATTGCATAAGTATTACCTCTGGGATGACCTCCCAAGTCATTTTGATGTCTCTTAGCCATATGAACTCATTTGTCTTTACCTTTTCCCCGTTTTTTTCAAGGTCATTTTCCAGTCATATGCCAATTGGAACTTGGTAGTAATCCCTCATTGCCAGGGAGGCTCATCCCCAGGAATCATGTCCCACGCTGGAAGGAAGGTAATGCGTTCATATGCTGAGTTTGGCTTAGAGAGAGGCCACATTTGAGCAACAAGGAGGCTCTCAGGAGGCAACCCTTAGGCACCTCATAACAATAGGCTAAGTTTCAGTTTCAAGAGCAAAGGCTCATAAAGCTAGTCATCAACATCAAGAGCCCATCAGTGGATCATCCTCCTTAGCCAGACACTACCCCTTTACTTGGGAGAATGTTGCTGCTCCCTTGGAGAATGTGGCAGAGCTATCCAGTCTGGGAATTCAGTATTCTCTCATTTATTGAGTGATACTCCACCCATTATGAACTTGTCCCATAAGCATTTGAACAATTTTATATACCTTTTGCGCATGTTCAGGTGAACTTCTACCCATGAACCCCCCATCACTGACATCCCCATCAATGATCGTCTCCCATTCCAATTGTAACCCTTCTGTGATCCAAAGCTTTTTTAAAGATGAAGCCAATATAATAGCCAAATACAATAAATAGGAAAATGAAGTAATAATTATGAGTTTAAATGTGAGATAAAATACATGAAAACTTAAAAAAAGAACTGAAAATAAAATTAAAGGATAGGTATATTCAAAAAATGAGAAAAAGAAATTAAAAAAAATTTTTTTTGACATTTTGCCTTTTATCACTGCAATATTGGGTATCCAGTCCATTCACAGGCAAAGAATAATTTGTGTTTCCTTTTAAATATTGAGAGAAAGACAAAACTTTGAAAAACTATTTTCCCAACAAGGAGACCATAGTATGTTTAAACCTAATTCTATAAACTTCATATATGCCTATTAGTGTGACAAAAGAAGGTGAGGAAGATATGTCTAGAAGTAAGAACTTCCAATGAAGAAAATACTGTGGTTGGCTGAAATTTGTGAATCCCAGGAAAAGACTATGTTCTTAAACTAATCCATTCCTGTGGGTGTGGGATGCTTTAATTGCATTAAATTAAGTTAAAGATCCTTTGATTAGATTCCTTGATAAGATCACTTTAGGGCTTTTGATTGGACTACTTCAATGAAGAATGACCCAGCTTTCTTCTCACCCTCATGTTGGGTCTGACATAAAGGGAGACATAAACAGACACACACACAGGAAAAAAGAAGATGCCATTTCTATCCTGCCATGTGAAAGAGGACTTGAGGATCACTAGCAGCCATAGCTTAAGCATGAAGCCCCCAAGCAGCTGGGCCAATGGAGCAGCTCAAGGCTAAGGAGACAGCCATATACCAAGTATCCAACAGCTGAGCTTGGGAAGAAAGAAGAGAAACAGAGACTGAGAGAGGAGACCCAGAAAGAGTCAAGCCCTATTCCTGCTTGCCCACACTGATCTCTGCGAGACTGTAGCTTCTTAGAGGAAGGCAGGGACCTCGGCAGAGATCAGCTGCCATCTTTGCCACATGGCAGGACACAGGATCGCCTGTAGCTGACTTTGGTGAGAAAACATCTTGAATGGTATTTTGATTTGGAGATTTCATGGCCTCAGAACTGTAGGCTTTTACCCTAAATTAAATCCCTATTATAAATGACAATCCATTTCTGGTACTTTGCATCGGCAGCCTTTTGGCAAACTAAGACAAGCACTCTAATAATTTTAGCTGGCTCCTGGTAAAATGCATCTTTCTGGGTGGACATCATGTTCCAAAACCTGCTTTAGCCTTAACTCTGCATATAGACCAGGATAGACTGACCTTGCTTCCGGATCTGGAGTGCACTCACCTATGTCACTTACATGGGCAATGATGCCCTTTAAAGTACCGTCTTGTTGACTCTTCAACAAGAAACCACTGAACTGAGGACAATTTTAAATGGAAAATTGGCTCCACTCCCAAGCCAACCATACCAGGGCTTGGGCAGTCCAAGTGATAGTGTAGAGACTTAGAATTAAAAGCTTAGACTCTGTTTTTTCTCTGTTTTTACTGTTTTCTTACACAATTAAGTGAATAGAATAAACTTACAACCAGAAATACATGGTCAATTAATTAAAATGAATTATAATTAAGGGTTTTATTTAGAGTTATCTACCTGAAAAAAGTCACCTGTTTTGAATGTGGTACTGTTGGTTACAACAAAAAGACTTTTTGAGATTGGTACTACTATACTACCTCTAATTTGATGTTTCTAAAATATTGTGAAATCATAGTTCAGCAAAGAAATGTGCTATCTACAATTCACTATCTATTAAAGATATTTGAATTTCTCAAGTTATATCTGATATTTTCTTGTTCTGCCATAGGTAAACACTATTTGTGCCATTTTAATGGCAAACAGAAGTAAATAAATATGACTTTAAATGTTTGTCTGGATGATCTAGAATATGTTTTATGTACTCATGTCTTTTTATTTCATGCAAAAATTTTTTATTGACTTGTAACATATGTAGAAAAGTGCATAAAGAACAAAAATACAGATTAATGAAATATCATAAAGTAAACACATGATGTAACCAGCGTCTAGATCCAGAAACATTACAACCAGAATCCTGAAAGCCTGAAAAACCCTATTGCTTATGTCTAGCATATTACTCCTCAAGGGTAACTACTAAACTGATTTTAAATGCATGGCTTGGTTATATTATGCTTTTGCATGTATATAATTGAAATCAGGTAGTGTACTGATTCTGTATATGACCTACCTCACTCACAAAATATTTGTGTAATTTATCAGTGCTGCATATTTGTAGATTATTCAGTTTCAATACTTTATAGTATTCATTATATGACTATTTCACAATTTATTTATTTTATCTTCAGTAAATGGATATTTGGGTTATTTTCAGTTTTTTTTCTCTTAATTGCTTCTGAATGAACAATTTTAGCCTTTTTTATTTGATATAACTAGCAATGAAATTGCTGGGTCATTGATATTGATATGTTCACCTCTACTACCTACTGATTTTTATCTCCAAAACAATGTATGTGACATACAGTTGCTCTATATCCTCATCAATAATTTACATTGTCTTTTTTATTTAAGTTACCTGGTGAGTACATAAATGTGTATGGTCTTGTCCTGTGAAATGTATTTATTCTTTATTTCCTTGATAACTAATAAAGTTGACAACTTCCATTGATTAAAATACTTTTAAAATATAGTTTATTACTCTTTTGGATACAGAAGTTTTGCTGGGATCAGTATCCTCATTGTGTGTGTGTGTGTGTCTTTCTCTCTCAAAAGTGGGGTAAGAATAGTATATTTCTTCTTTAAATGTTTGGAAAGATTGAATATTAGTGTCATGTGGCCTGAAATTGTTTTTGTGTAAAGATCCTTAACATCAGATACATTTACAGTAATATCATTGAATGTGAATGGATTAAATTCCCCAATCAAAAGAAATAGGCCAACTGGATGGATAAAATAAACATGAGCCATCCATATTCTATCTACAAAGGACTCACCTTAGATCCAGGGATACAAACCTGCTGAAAGTGAAAGGCTGGAAAAAGATACTCCATGAAAACAGTAACCAAAAAATAAAAGGGGTAGCAATACTAATATCAAACAAAACAGACTTGAAATGCAAAAATGTTATTAGATACAGAAGATCATTCTATTTTAATAAAAGGGACAATCCACCAGGAAGAAATAACAGTCATAAATATCTATGCACCTAACCCGGGTACCCCAATATACATGAAGAAAACTCTGGCAAAAGTGAAGGGAGAAATAGACACCTCCACAGTAATAGTTGCAGACATCAACACACCACTCACATTAGGTAGAGCAACTGGACAAATGAACAAGGAAACAGTGTACTTGAACAATATGATAAACAAGCAAGACCTAACAGATATATACAGAATGTTGGACCCAAATTCAGTGGGTTATACATTTTTCTCAAGTGCTCATGGATCTTTATCCAGAATAGAGCACATGTTAGGTCACAAGGCAGGTCTAAATAAATATTAAACGATTGAAATGATACAAAGTTCTTTCTCAGATCATGATGGAATGAAACTGGAAATTAATAAAAGAAGAGAAAGAGGTAAAAATCTGTAGAGGTTGAACAACACACTCCTAAATCATCAGTGGGTCAGAGAAGAAATTGTAAGTGAAATTAGTAAATATATTTAGACAAATGAATACAAGAACAAAACTTATCAAACCTTATGAGATACAGTGAAGGCAGTGCTGAGAGGGAAATTTATAGTCCTAAATGCCTACATTTAAAAAGAAGAAAGACATAAAATCAAAGATCAAACTAAACAACTGGAGAAATTAGAGAAAAAACAGCTAACAATTCCCAAAGAAAGCAGAAGGAAAGAAATAATAAGGATTAGAGCAGAAATAAATGAAATTAAGAACAACAACAACAACATAAAAAATACAATAGACAAACACACACAAAAAAAAACCCACAAGCTGGTTCTTTGAGAAGATTAATAAAATTGACAAACCCTTAGCTAAGCTAAAAAAGAAAAAAGAGAGAAGACATAGATAAATTAAATCAGAAATGAAAGGGGGAAGTTACAATGGACCCAACAGTAATAAAAAGGATCATAAGAGGGAACGGATGTGGAGAAATGGGTTGGGCTCCTGTTTACCATATGGAAGGCCCCAGGTTTAATTCTTAGGCCCCCTGGTGAAGGCAAGCTGGTCCACGTGGTGCGGTAAGCTGATGGCCCCTGTGGAATGGTTAGCTGGCACAGCAAGATAACACAACAAAGGGAGACAAACAGACACAGAAAAACACAAAGCAAAATGGACACAGGGAGCACAGGCAGCAAGGAGGGGGGTGGAGATAAATAAATAAATAAAATAAATCTTTAAAAAAATAGATCATAAGAGGTTATGAGAATCTATATGCCAACAAACTAGACAACCTAGATGAAATGGACAAATCCCTGGAAATGCATAAACAACCTACACTGAAGCTACAAAAAATACAAGAACTTAACAAACCAATCACATTTAAAGAGTTTGAATCATTCATCAAAAATCTCCCAACAAGGAAAACTCCAGGACCAGATGACTTCACATGTGTATTCTACCAAGCATTTAAAGGGGGGAATTAACAACAATTCTGTTTAAACTCTTCCAAAAAATTGAAAAAGAGGGAAAATTACCCAACACACTTTATGAAGCCAACATCATCCTAATATCAAAGCCAGATAAAGATACTATAGGAAAAGAAAATTACAGACCAATCTCTCTAATTACAATAGATGCAAAAATTCTCAACAAAATACTTGAAAATAGGTTCCAACAGCGTATCAAAAGACCTACATCATGACTAAGTGGAATTCATTCCTGGTATGAAAAAGTGGTTCAACATAAGAAAATGTAATACACCACATTAACAAATTGAAGGAAATAAAAACACATGCTTACCTTGATCAATGCAGAAAAGGCAATCGAAAAAATTCAGCAACTTTTTTTGAATAAAACACTTCAAAAGATAGGATTAAAAGGAAAATTCCTCAATAGGAATTTTCTCAAGGGCATATATGAAAAACCCAAAACCAACATCATGCTCAATGAAAATTGAAAGCTTTCCCTCTAACATCAGGAATAAGCCTTGAATGCCCACTGTCACCATTGTTATTCAAGATCGTACTAGAAGTTCTAGCTAGAACCATTAAACAAGAAAAAACAAATCATCAAAATAGGAAAAAAGGAAGCAAAACTCTCACTATTTGTGGATGACATGTTCATATATTTAGAAAATTCTGAAATGTATATGACCAAGATACTTGAGCTAATAAACAACTTCATCAAAGTGGCAGGATACAAGATCAGCACACAAATATAAGTATTGTTTCTCTACAGTATTATTGAATGATCTGAGTTGGAAATCAGGGAAAACATTCCATTTATAATAACAACAAAAAGACTCAAATACCTAGGAATCATTTTAACCAAAGAAATACAGGACCGATGTGCAGAAAATTACAAAATAATGCTAAAAGAAATCAATGAAGACCTAAACAAATGGAAAGGCATTCCATGTTCATGGATAGGAAGACTACGTATTGTGAGGATATCAATCCTACCCAAATTGATTCATAGATTCAATGCAATATCAATCAAAATTTAAACAGCCAACTTTACAGAAATAGAAAAGGCAATTACCAAATTCATTTGGAAGGGAAACTGCACCTGAATAGCTAAACACAATGGGAGAAAGTATTTGGAAATCACATATCTGATAAGTTTAAAATCCATGATAAATAAAGAGATGCTACAACTCAACAATAAAAAGGCACATGAACCAATTAAAAAATGGACAAAAGACTTGAACAGACATTTGTCCAAGAAGAAATACAGATGGGAAAAAAAACCATGAAAAAATGTTCAACATCACTAGCGATTAGGGAAATACAAATCAAAGCTACCATGAGATATCATTTCACACCTATGTGAATGATCACTACTAAAAAAGACAGAGACTACAAGTGTTGGAGAGGATGTGGAGAGATACGGACACTTATTCAGTGTTGGTAGGAATGTAGAATGGCACAACCACTGTGGAGGACATCCTAAGGGTGTTGAATATAGATTTGCCACATGAGTCAGCAATACCACTACTGGGTATATACCCAGAAGAACTGACAGCAGTGACACTAACAGATATCTTTACACTGATGTTCATAGTGGCATTATTCATGATTGCCAAAAGATGGAAACAACCCAGGTGTCCATCAATTGATGAATAGTTAAACAAATTGTGATGTATACACAATGGAATACTATGCAGCTGTAAGAAGAAATGAAGTCATTAAGCATATGACAATATGGATGAACCTGGAAGACATTATGTTGACTGCAGTAAGCTAGACATAAAAGGACAAATACTGTATGATTGTGCTACTATGAACTTAATATATTGTGTAATCTCATGGATTTAATAACTTGAATATGAGTTACCAAAAAATAGAATGATGTTAGAGAATGGAAAGCTGAGGGTTAACATGAGCAGAATTGGTAAAAATTTGTATGTTAATCTTTGGAATGAATAGAAAAGGTGAAAGCAAAACATAAGTCTGTAACTTGCAGTACTGTTATATAGTATGACAGTGTTTTAAAGGGAAAATCTAATCTTATTTGACACATATTACTAAAAGGAAAGCTAAAAAATGTAACATAGGAATGTATATCATAGTAATATTGCATATGAAATATGAATATGGTAAAATTGAATATATAAGACTGGTTCTTTTTTAGTACTACAAGTTGTTAATATCAGACCAAAAAAAAACACCACATTATGCTAAGTGAAAGAAACCAGACACAAAGTACTACATATTGCACAATTTCATTTATATAAAATATTAATATAAATCAATTTATAAAGATGAAATTAGATTAGTGGTTATGTAAGGCTGGGGAAGGATAGAGGGATTGAGAGGAGACTCCTAATGGGTGTGGGGTTTTTATTTTTGGAGTAATGAAAATGTTCTAAAATGTTTCGTGGTAAAGACTGCACAACATTGTGATTATAGCAAAAACCAAGGATTATACACTTTCAATAGATCATACAGTATGTGAGCATACCTCAATAAAACTAATTTTAAAAAAATAAACAAATGTGTAAGAATAGCCAGAAATAGCAGCTATGTACCACAGGGGAAGCATAGACAAATTGAGAGGTGAAGAATTTTCTTGGATGATTTTTTTTTCCTGTTTTTTGTTTATTATTATTATTACTGAAAATGCTCTAATAATGATTGAAGTGATGAATACACAATTCTGTGATTATATAAAATACCCACTGATTGTACAATTTGGATAAATTTTTTGCTTTATGAATATGTATCAATAAAATTTATTTGTTTAAAAAAACAGATATAATTGCTTTAATAAAAATAACAAAAAATACCATCTTGAAATAAAAATAACAAAATGTTTTTAAAAATATTATCATCAGGTCTATTGACAAGAAAGCTATAGAAAAGCAAACACCCCCCACTTAAGTGGAAGAAGCACTCAGAGTAGAGAAAAACAACAACAACAACAGCAAAAAGAGAATAAAAGGGAAAGTCACACAGAAGATGAGAATGTAGAGGATTCTGCTTATTGATCTGAGTTCCAAAAGACACAGTGAAAGAAGATGTGGAGAGATGAAAGGTTAGGTGAAAAGGGGTTGTTTAAAGCTGTAGTGGATTTAAAATATAAACTTAAAATATCCTTATGAAACAAAACAAAAACAGCTAGAAGTCCATAGTTGGAGTCTTTTCAAATCCTACAAACTCACTAAAGTCCTTGATTTACTATTGGATTTTTTGAAATGCATAACATACTAGAATATGAGCTCTGAAAATAAATTTTAGTTTTATATTTTTACAGATACCTAAAACAATGTTTGGCACAAAATGGGGGGTCAATAAATATTAGTGAAATTGAACTGGTTTTGAAATAAAATGCTTTTGAGTATGTTATTGATGCCATGTGCCTGTGTCAAAAACTATTTGATATCCACTAAAATACACTCTCCCTTTTGGCAGTAACTGAAGTTATCTGGCTTCATGGCCTTCAAACTCCAGTATTCAAGTACTGATGTCAATGCAAACCAATATCTTAAAGGAAAAAATTCTTAAAACACACTGCTAGTGGACGTCAAGCAGTCTCTACACTGGCATGTGCCCAAAAATATGCACAGGCATTATTTATTGAAAATACCAAGCCTCTTTGTAGCAAGATGAAGCTCTGTTACTTACTAACTTCTTACTTATAGTCTCTAGGTAACCTGTGTAAATTCCAGGCTGAAATCTAAAATGTTGAATGTGTACTCATACTCCTCTAGTTAATTTCCTCTTCTTATCTCTTGAAACAAAGAAGTTAGAGTCCATCTGTAGATAACAGTACCCATGGCAATAATTTACAAACTGCAGTGTACATATGAATCACCTAGTGTTAAAGTTCAAATGATGGTTCATTGCTATACAGGTAGAAACCATAACTGCATTTCTAACAAGCTCTCACATGAAGTCAATGATGCTAGCAGATGGATCCCATGCTGAATATAAAGGCCTTAGGGAAAGACCAAGAGACAGCCAGGAAGGAACCTGCATCACTGAATGCAGGAGAGATGATACACTGCCCTGTCAACCTGGACCATTTACATGTAACTGTCACACCAAAAAGAATAAACTTCCTGTTTGTTTTCATAAAACCTGGTCTTACACTAAATAAATACATACTCAAAACATAAATTATGCCACTCTCATCTTGATGTAATAATACTATACTCCTGAACGGGTATCTCTTGTTCTAATATTTTCAGTCACATACAAAGATGAAATTCCTTCCCCAACATTTTGAATATTTTTACATTAAGGATATAGGTATGTGTTGATCCTTATATATATAAAAATATATAATGTTGATATTTGAAGCTCATCAACATAGATATATAGGGGGAAAGCATAAGAAATTGCCTCCTCCATAATGGAGTAACTACATATCATAGTATGATCATAAGATTTGTAGGACAGATTAGAATCTGTTAATGGCCAGTGAAGGACAGTCTTGCATAGCATAGTTCATTTGACAAAATAAAAAAGGGGTCTGGAATATAAATGAAAATTGAGTTTTGTAAATTGCTGAGGAAATGCAGTGAGAGAACAGGCCTTAATAATCACAATATAATATATCTATTGCTGTATAACTAATTAACACAAATTTAGCAGCTTAAAACAATTTGTGTTATCTCACGCTTTCTGTGGATCAGGAGTGTCATACGAAAATGAAGCTATTAGCCAAGCTCATTACTGAAAGAGTGGTTTAATCAAAGAAAACAGATGGTGAAAAGTGCCCTTCTTTTTTTTTTGCTTTTGGCTATTTGGGTGCACTTACCCTTCCAGATGAATTTGGTAATTGCCTTCTCTAATTCTGTAAAGTAAGCTGTTGGGATTTTGATTGGTATTGATTGAATCTATAAATCAGTTTGGGTAAGTTTGACATTTTCATGATAATTATTATTCCAGTCAATGAACATGGAATGTCTTTCCATTTGTTTAGGTCTTTTTAAAATTTCTTTTAGCATTGTTTTATACTTTTCTGCATGTAGGTCCTGTACTTCTTTGTCTAAATTAACTCCTAGGTATTTGAGTCTTTTTGTTGCTATTGAAAATGGAATTTTCCCCCTGATTTCCAGCTCAGGTTGTTCAGTACTAGTGTACAAAAACATTACTGATTTTTGCATGTTGATCTTGTACCTGCCACTTTTCTGAACTCATCTATTAGTTCAAGTAGCTTTGTTGTGGATACTTCAGAATTTTCTAAGTACAGGATCATGTCATCTGCTAACAGTAAGAGTTTTACTTCCTCTTTTCCTATTTGGATGCCTTTAATTTTTTTTTCTTATCTAATTGTCCTAGCTAGAACTTCTAGTACAATATTGAATAACAATTTTAACAGCGGGCATCCTTGCCTTGTTCCCAATCTTAAGAGGGACAGCTTTCAACCTTTCCCCATTGAGTATGATGTTGGCTGTGGATTTTTCCTATGACATTTATCATATTGAGGAATTTTCCTTCTATTCCTATCTTTTGAAATGTTTTTATCAAAAAAGTTCTGGATTTTGTAGAATGCCTTTTCTGTGTCGATTAAGATGATCATTGGGTTTTTTCCTTCAATTTGTTAATGTGGTGCATTACATTGATTGATTTTCTTAGGTTGAACCAGCCTTGCATACCAGGAATAAATCCCACTTGGTCGTGATATATAAGTCTTTTGATATGCTGTTGGATTCGATTTGCAAGTATTTTGTTGAGAATTTTTGCATCTATGTTCATTAGAGAGATTGGTCTGTAACGTTCTTTTCTTGTAGTATCTTTATCTGGCTTTGGTATTAGGGTGATGTTGGCTTCAGGAAATGTATTGGGGAATTTTCCCTCCTCTTCAATTTTTCGGAAGAGTGATTGGTGTTAATTCTTTTATAAATGCTTAGTAGAATTCACCTGTGAAGCCATCTGGTCCTGGACTTTTCTTTGCTCAGAGATTTTGTTGATGGATTCAATCTCCTTAAAAAGCATTCTAAAAAAGAAGAGCAATGTGGGAGGAATTTCACTGCCTGACCTTGAAATATATTACAAAGCTACAGTGGTCAAAACAGCATGGTACTGGCATAAAGATAGACACATCGATCAGTGGAATAGAATTGAAAACTCAGAAATAAACGCTCACCTATACAGTCAACTGGTTTTTGACTAACCTACCAAGTCCATGCTAATGAGAAAAAAACAGTCTCTTCAACAAATGGTGTTGGAAGAACTGGATATCTATAAGCAAAAGAATGAAAGAGGACCCCTATCTCACCCCCTATGCAAGAATCAACTCAAAATGGATCAAAGATCTAAATATAAAAGCCAGAACCATAAAACTACTAGAAGAAAATGTAGGGAAACATCTCCAAGACTTTGTAGTAGGTGGTGGTTTCTTGGACCTTATACCCAAAGAATGTGCAACAAAAGAAAACATAATAAATGGGACCTCCTCAAAATTAAACACTTTTGCACCTCACAGGACATTGTCAAACGGTCCATTGTGAAAAGGCAGCCAACTCAATAAGAAAAAAAATATTTGGAAATCACATATCTGATAAGGGTTTAATATCCAGGATATATTAAAGAGATGCTACAACTCAACAATAAAAAGACAAATGACCCAAATAAAAAATGGGCAATGGACTTGAATAGACATTTCTCCAAAGAAGAAATACAAATTGTGAAAAAAGCACATGAAAATATATTCAACATCACTAGTAATTAGGGAAATGCAAATCCAAACCACAATGAGATATCATTTCACACGTATCAGAATGGCCAGTATTTTAAAAAAACAGAGAACTACAAGTGCTGGAGAGGATGTGGAGAGATAGGAACATTTATTCACTGTCGGTGGGAATGCAGAATGGTACAGCCATTGTGGAGGACTGTTTGCCAGTTCCTAAAGAAGTTGAATATAGATTTGCCACATAACCCAGCAATACCACTACTGGGTATATACCCAGAAGAACTGAGAGCAGTGACACAAACAGACATCTGCACACCAATGTTCATAGAACATTATTCACTATTGCCATAAGTTGGAAACAACTCAGGTGTCCATCAACAGATGAATGGATAAACAAACTGTGGTCTATTCACAAAATGGAATATTATGCAAGTGTAAGAAGAAATGAAATCATAAAGCATATGACAACATGGATGAACCTGGAGGACATTATGTTGAGCGAATCAAGCCAAACACAAAATACTGTATGAATGCATTACCATGAACCAAATATATTGTGTAGCATATTGTTTGATTCAAAAAAAAATTTATATGTATCCATTACATTTAATTGAGAAATGTTTATATTTATTCATCTGTGTTTACTTTTTAGTTTTTAATTGTTTATATTTTCAATTATTAAATGTACAAAATAATGTAAAGAAAAAAAAAGAAAAGTGCCCTAAGGTAAGAGTCTGCTTGGTGTGGTTAAGGAGAAAAAAGCCACTGAGCCAGAGACAAGAGAATGAAGACAATGAAAGTTTGAGTAACAGACACCAAAAATTCAAGAAAAAGTAAAATTATTTTAAGGATTTTGTCTTTTTTTTTCTGAATAAAAAGGAGATACAACAAGGTTTTGTTCAGAGGAGAGGTCTGATTTTACTCAAGTTTTGTAAGGAGCCTCTAGCTGCTGTATTGAAAATAGATTCAGCAAGGAGGGAGTATAAGCAGGAAGAATTATGTGTCTATTACTGCAATTGAGGCAAAGATGTTGGCAACTTAAACCAGAATAGTGGGGGAATTAGTGTGAAAACATATCAGACACTGGATATATATTGAAGGCCAATAATATTTTTGTTCTGATTTTAGGTATGAGTTGTGATACCACCTTTTTTTTTTCACTTCAATGTCTTTAACCTTGGCAATTGGAAGGATGGATTTGTCTGGGGAAGGCTGAATATAGAGCATGTTTGGAGTAAAAGTAATCAGTTGATCATTGTGAAGATTTCTTTTAGGTATATGTAAAGGAGAAGTTCAGGTAATTAGTTGAATACAGAAGTCTGCTATTCAGATGACAGTTCTGGGATGATGATACAAATGTGAGAAACTTCATCAAAGTTATGATACACAAAGCCATAAGAATCCTCAATTTGAATTCTATAATATATAACATAAAATTGGAATGAAACTATTTCTCTGAAATTTGGTGTCCTAAACTCATGCCTGTCCAAGGAATCTAAGCTAATCTTAATTAAAGAGGGGGCAGAGGAAGCAGGAGCTTCCTGATAATCACGTCCTTCCACAAATGCATATGTCCAAAGGAGATTATTAAAACATAAGATGAAAAATTTCTTTCCTCTATCATCTTATCTCTATCACATTCCTCCTTCCTCCATTTCTTTTCCAATTCCCGATTTTCCCTTCTGTCTATATAGCAATGCTAAACTAGAGCATGGAACAGTATTTCTAAATTCATGAAAATGAAAGTGACTTATTGATAGTTTAAGCTACAAAACAGGAAAACCCTTCCTTATATCAATAGGATTTGCAGTTTGAGAGGTTTTCCAGTAATGAATATGGGCTTTAAGTACATTTTCCAAAGTGTTATAATCAGAGTTTGAAGGTCAAGATCTGAAGTTAGCCCCTATACAAAGCATCCCAAACTGGTGTTGTATAGGTTAATCCAAAGCTTAGAGCCCAGACCTCAGGACTATAGGGAAAAAATCTTCTCTGTTTTGTTGCCTAGACTCCCACATGGATTTATTCTTGTTGCTTGAACTCATTAGTTAACAGTATTCTGAAATAGAATGTAGATTTAATGAGCTGCCTTGAAAAATCTAAACCAAGAATACAAAAATTCTTATCCTGATCATTGATCAGTCCATTTCTCTCCAGGGAGGAATGTCTCTATATGAAATCCAATTACAAGGTGATGTTTTCTTTATAAAGATAGTCTTTGAACAAGGGACATTTTTGGTTTTGACCTTAAGTAGCCATTTGGCAAAACATCTGTCCTAACACGGAAGTACATGTGTCAGGCAGAATGGTCAGTAAGTCTTACTATTAATCAGTGAAACACTTCACTGTCTTAAAATTGTGCCTGATACCTAAAGAGACATTTTACTTCTTTGATATACTCTATTACATGCTCAATTCAGTTAATTAATTCTCTTGTTGGATATATTATACTGATATGTTATATGGTACTGCCTAGTTTTTTTTATATATCAGTTTTTGCTTTTTCATATCTATATTTGTATCCATGAAGTATTGATTATCATAACTGTCACAATTTTATAAAATTGTCACAAATTCACCAACCAAAAGTTTTGTGTATTGTCCAATGACTAAAATAACAAAACAAAGTTTATTAAAATAAATACTACAAATGCACAATGATTAATTTATGAACAAAAGCTAAAGATACATGAGAGATTATGGCTTAATAGAGTGAATGTTTATCATAGTTAGGTTTGTCCTTTGTTGAAAAAATGGTTATGAGTTATCTCCTTCTATATGTTCAAGAGGAGAATGAAAGGCCATATTTAAGGATGTTATTAAAAGAACACAAGAATCAAATAAGTGTTTAATTAACTATATTTATTGTCCTCCTGCAGTGATTTTGGGCTGAATGTTGTGCCAGAAAATATAATATAGATTCATAAGTGTCAGAACTGAATCACCAAAAAAGAAAATCAGATAGAAGTCAGGGGCAAATATTAGACTTGGATTAGAAACATAGAGAAGATAAATCCAAACCAGAATAGTGTACAAAAAGGGAGGCACATTACAAGCATCACAGGATCTGGTTCACAAGCTGAAATACAGAAAATGGAATTAAGTACTGGCCTTTTGCTTCCCAAATATTGGGCAATTGATGTCCTTTCACTCTTTGTGACACCAGCTCAAAATAAAATCTGGCTCTATTGTGCTAAATCTGTCTATTTCCCAAAAGTCTCACTGAGACAGAATTATATTTCTTACATCTGTATATGACCATTTTCTCTGCTGTATCAATCAAATTTATTTAAACAGTTATAGAATTAGCAAGTGGAGTTTTCCAATCCTTTCCATTTCAAATCAGTTTATTACACCATACCTTTTTCATGGCGTTTTTAACTTCTGAATTCCTCAAAGTGTAAATCAGAGGGTTAAGCAAAGATGTACCAGTGGTGTAAAACACTGCTACCATCTTGTCCACATTAAATGTGGTTGGAGGGCAAACATATGTGAATATACATGGAACGAAGAATAAGGTAACCACAATTATGTGGGAGGTGCAGGTGGTGAGGGCTTTCTTTCTTCCTTCTGCACTTTGGTTTCTCAGGGAATGTAAGATTAAAATATAGGAGATGATCAGCATTATGAAACTCACTGTGCATATGGCTCCGCTATTAAAGACTATGAGTAGATTTATGACATAAGTGTCCATGCAGGCAAGTTTCAATAGAGGTTGCATATCACAGTAATAATGATAAATAACATTAGGACCACAGAAGGGTAATTTCAAAGCCAAGAAAATCTGTGCTAAAGAATGGATACAAGATCCCGTCCAGGCCAGATTCACCAACATACCACAGACACGTCTACTCATGATGCTTGTGTATCTCAGGGGCTTACAAATGGCCACATAGGGATCAAAGGACATAAGGACAAGCACAAAGATCTCCATGCATGCAAAGAAATGAAATGCAAAGATTTGGGTCATGCACTCATTGTAGGAGATGACTTTCTTCTCAGATACGGCATCTATAATCAATCTTGGTGTTGTGGTTGTGGATAAGCAGGTATCAGCAAAGGATAAGTAAAAAAGAAAGAAGTACATCGGGCTCATTTGATAGTCATCACAATAAGTAAATTTGCAGAAAGAGTTGCAAGGTAAAGAAATAAGAATACTGCAAACACTATTTCCTCCTTTATAACGTTCTGTGTTAACCCAAACAGAATGAACTCCTTTACACTGCTGTTCAGGTCAATAGTTACAGTAGTTGTGGAAATCACACAGCTGAGAAATGGATTATCTGCAAGAAAATTGCGAGTGTTGATGTGACAAGAACAATGGTTTTGGACTCCAAATCCCTATTTTATAGTTCTAATTGATGGACAACAAATCTCAGTGGTTCCAAAAGGTTGTCATATATTAAAATCACATGGGGAATTTTTTAAAGTCTGATTCCCAGTCTTAAACTATGGGGAGTTCTTGGGTGGAACAAGATTTTTTTTTTTTTTTTTTTGGAAAAAAAATAGAACAATTTGGTGATTGATTGTGCTCTCTGTCAAGGTCTGAGAATTGCTGACTTTTCTGTATGACATTTAGCAAGTCACTGTAATGACTTAAAACTTTTACTTTATTAGAAAACTAGAGATTTTAATAGACACTTTAAATGGTGCATGTATATATAATACATATGTGCATAGATATTGCTCTCAATAACTGAAAACAATATTCTTACATAGTTCAAACATATTAAATTTGGAGATTTCCTCCCAAGAAAAATATTTCTTGATTTGCACACCTACATCCATGATTATTGACATTTTCAGTGTCTCTGTTGGGCTATACTTTAAGAAGGAATTATTTTTCCAACTTTTGGCCCACAATGGCCATGTTACCTTCATTGTCATTCAGGACATATGAGATGTTAAAAGTAAATCAATGAGTCTGGAATTGTTGAGGGAAATTATCAAGTACATGAAATCACCCATTACTCATGCTAGATGCATGATATTGCATTTCACATCCTAAGGATCCAACTTGATGCACCATTTTACTTATTTATTTAACCTGAATAATACTTTTACTCACATATGATTCTCTTACCACTATCTTTCAGAGGTTTTATTTTCTTCCAATTTTTGTTTCTCTTGAAACATCCTTTCTAAAAAGTATTTCAGAATTTCCCTGACATATATTTCTCCATTGTTCTTCACTTTTCTTTTTTCATATATACAAGCATATCTTTATATGTACAATCATCCTGCAAAATTATTACATAGGGTGATTTTAATTTTGGATTGTTCAAAAGCATATTTGTTTATCAATAAAGGGGATCTTTATGTATTATTCATTTTAACAGTTATAAATTCACACATAAAATCTATTAATTTTATCATTTATTTTTATTAAATTAAGGGTTTTCCAAATTTACACTTATAAAAAGCCTTTTTAAGAATCATTTTACATTTGTAGACTTATCAGTATTTTAATCATTCACCAAAATATATTTAAATGGAATTACTATAGCAAAAGTAGTGAATATTTACATAATTATTGGTAACTATTATTAAGGAGCTTTCCAATTTGGTTTTATCTGAATTAATTAGAATTATTTGAATAAAAAAAAATGACTATATTTCCATATTAAACATCTAAAGTTTGCAATAAGTTAGAGGGTGAAAAATAAAATTGTCTTTTCAAAACTTACTATTTTCCAATCCCTCTCCCCAGAGGTGTTAATTTCTTACATAATTTTACAGATTTTTAAAATTATACAGTTACATAATATTTGATTTAATATCCTTTTCTGTATACACATGGTATCGTTATTCTCCATGTTTCCACAAATATATGGATATGGTATAGTTTTCTAAGAAAAACAAATTTGGAGTATTATTTTCTCTGCTTTATTAGTAAAGTGAAATCATGATACACATTTTTAAATTACTAGTGATAGTATACTGTTTCTTCATATTTTTCTTCTTATATATTACTCATCTGAATTATATATAACATTTGCAAGTCAGTTTTTTAAATATTTTTAAGTTTTGAACTTTCCCTGTTTTTTTCTTTTTATAGAGTTCAGATTATTACTATTAATACTTAAGTGAACATATTTATTTTCCATATGTTTTTGGGTATTGATCTCAAATGACCTGGATTTTATTTTCATATAAGTTTTAGACACTTTTCCTTTTTTCTGAATAATCAGGAATCCATCAATGAATCAATAACACCATCAAATGAGTTATCATTTTTAGTAAGAAGCTATTCATATCTGCTGTGGCTGAGGGGAAATATGTCCTTAACTTTTTTACAATTGAATTCAAGGGATAACATACTTCAAAATAAGATCTTAATTTCTCAAGAAATAGACACAATTATATTATCTGGTACCAAATGAATTGTGATTACAAAAGTTGAGAGATTCCTGCAGAATGAACTGATTGGTCAGTGAAGTTTTAAAATGAGAAAGAAGTGGAGCTATGGTTTTAAATGTGAAAAACTGAAGTTTCCTACTCTGATGGAACTCGGGTATTCAGTAAACTTATACTGGGTTTCTTTGTTGAGGATGTTTCAAAACTAGTAATAAATGGTCCATTTTTCTAATTTACTTTAATAAAACTATATTATCACAATAAAACTTTAAGATTTTTGAAATCCAGCTTCAATAATATTAACTCAATGTGATAACACTAGTTGTATTATGATAACTAGAAGCTCAGAATGGCAGTTCCAATTATCTCTGAAAAGCATAAAAAGGAAAATTGATTTAATTATAACAGTTTCAATACATTTGGCTCCTAAGGTAAGCTAAAGATCAAAAGTTGGTGTCTTTGGCTGTAAGAAGAGGAGCAGTTAGATGAGAAATGTGAATAAAAGGTTGTAAGGGAAAAAAGGGTGATTGCTTTAGGTAAACACAGAGATGAAGAGAAGTTTACCTTCTCTTTGGGAAATACACTCTTTAAATCAAAAATGATAGAGACAAATTTGTGGACAGAAAATGGATAGCCATGAAAGACAGGTCATCCGCTTCTATTTTTTCAGTAAGCAAAGAGAAAATTTGAGGACATGAAGATAAGACATCAAAACTTTAGCAATGTGTATGATTTGTCTCAGAATGATACCACCTCATAGTTCTATCATTCAATCCAGTCACTATTTCCTAATACTCTTGTATTATCCTACAACTTTGATTTGGGTGGGCATCCCAATATGGAGCATACTCTTTTCTATTCTTTAATATCTTTAATTGCTCTTTCTACCTGTTTGAGTTTTAACTAGTCCAAATTAATCTGGTCCCAGAAGTCTAAATTTGTGCCTAAGTATTCTTTTTTTCCCTAGAAAATGAACATCTATCTCCATCCCCTATGCATTTATATAACTATGAATTTTATTAAATCTGCTGAATTGAATAAGATGGCTCTAAATTATATATTATTCTTTGACTATGACCTTATAATCAATAAAGATTTTCTCTCTTTTTTGCTTTATTTGTCTTGCACATTCTTATAAAGTGTGATGATTTGTCTTATTCATTTATGTATAAAGTTTGACATTCGTTTCAGTATTCTTGAGTAAATTAGTTGCGCTAACACTAGGTCAGAATGTTACTAGTTAGCTGCTCCTTCTGACATCCACACTACATGTCATATAAAGCATCAAATCCCAACTGGATTATCCATGGGAATTGCATTCTAGAAAAGAGAATTCATGAGGCAGCTGAGAAGCATGTTTCACATCCTGTCTTGTTTCCAAAATCAAGTTTAATTGTTGGACAATTAACAAAGCAGAAACCTAGGTACTTCATAAACGATATTAAAGAAAGTAAGTGCGGAAACCAAATGAAGTCAGAAAAGGAGAGAGTGGACTGATTGTGAGCAGAAGAAACATGAGAAGAGACAGTTTACAAGGGTAATTTGACCAAATTTTCATCAAAAATGTCCCTTTCTTTCCCCCGGACCTCCTGCATTATCACTTTCTCCCAAATCAGAGGGGGGATGCAGTTGTGGGACATGAGAAAGGGTCACGATGGATCTTTAGAACCCAAAACAAGCATGTAAAAGTGTGGCCCTGTCTTATAGCTTGTCCCTGAAATACCACTACTAACCTTAAACTATTCAAATAAGGGGAGCCCCAAGAATAGAAACTGCCAGGCTGGTCTCAGCACCATAAGTATGGATTACCCTCTCTTGTGAGCAGAAACGTTTGTAAAAAACAGTGTAGTTTTACTCTGAGGCCAGGGAAGTCTTGGGTACATGGATAACTGTAACCCTCTATTTTGGAAATACTCTCCAGTGACATCACCTTTTCTGAGAAGACAGACAGATTATAGAGTCCATCAAATCAATCTTGAGGAGGCACCATGAAAACTATATTTCAAACAGATTGAAAAACTTACCTCAACAGTAAATAGATGTCTTCCAATAAGTAGATTTTTCATATCTTCAACTTTAATTTACTTAGAAGGTGAATAATGAAGTCTGGATAAAACATGCAAACTATACTTCATCACAATTTAGCAATATTTTCTATCACAGGAGCTTTTGTGGAGTAGGGAGTTTACGGAGAGAGGGGATCCTGCTTGTTGCCCAACTTTACATATTTCCTCCTCTGGAGCAATGGGTTAGACAGAACAACAGGGTGTATGGTACAGGAGAGGGTGTATAAAAACAGGGGAAGTTTCTCAATACAGATTCTGAGAACTTCCTTAAGGAAATGACTACTCCTGTGCTCTGAGAGAGAAACACCTCTTAAGCAAGCTCTGTTCCCACAGGTTCTCTTTTGAAAAAGTGTAACTTAGTGTTTCTATTTTTTTTTTTTTTTTACTGTATTGGATATTTATAGTAATTCTCACAAAAGCCTACAACGCTGAAGGCAAGTGTTCAAGTTCAATGGCCACAATGACACCATTTCTCCATATGCAATCCCAAAGGATTGTCCAATGAGCACCTCAGAGTGTCTGAGTGCCAAAGCAATTCTTGGGGCCAATTAGGGAACCTGCAACTCACTGACAAATGCGGGTGAGGAAACTCCATTGCCTTCTAATTATTTGCTCAAGTAAGTCTCTAAGAGAGGTATGGAAGTTTTTAAGCCAGTTAAAGATTCATATAGGTGAAATACATGTGGTAGACTTTAGTACTGGCTCCAACACGTACCTGTGTATGAATTTAAGTCAATTTCTTAATCACTTTAACTTGCAATTTCCTCTTTTGGAAAATGTAACTAATAATAATAATTTTTTATTTAGCAGTATTAACATTAAATTCTCTCAAATCTAATCCTATCTATAGTTATATAACAGTTTAGAAAAGAGAGAAGTGAGAGAGGTAAAAGGTAACAGAAATATTGAATACTAGTCTTTAGTATTTCTTTTAGTTTTTAAAGATTTTTCTAAGGGTATATGCTCTTCTACTGTTAGGGAATAAAGTTTCATTTTTGCTTGTAATGTGGTTGCAAGCCATTAAAGTTGGGAGAGATTAAATTACAAAATTACTTTCCTACCTAGGAGACAAAGTTACTACCTAGAACTCTGATTTACACATTACCTGTTTGGTATGCCACTGATTGATTGGTACATGCAATGATGAAGTAGAAGGTCAGGGTGGAGGTGGGGAAGAGAGGTTAGAGATAGAAATAGAGATGGGATAATGGCATGAAAAGAATGTATTATGCCTTTGCAAATTTACTGAAGGGCCTAGTGTCAACCCAATCCTAAGTGTCCCAGAGAAAATTCTTGGAGAAAAGCATGCCCCAGCACCTGAACTTTTTGTTAAAAATCTACTGGAAGAATCTTGAGGAAGGTTTATGGCAAGTCACATACAGTTTCTGAGCTCAGTTTCCTACCAATTAAGTGGGAATAAGAAGGCTTAGCTTTAAAAAGTCTCTGTAAAGACTAAGAAAAGATAACATATATATTAAAAAAATAGATTACCTGACTCAGATAAAGTGATGAAAAAATATTTATATGTTCTTATTCATCCTCCTGAAATATGTGGAATTGAGGCCAAGAGAAGGAAATAGCACACAAAGCTCACCCAGGTGATTAGTAACACAAGTGAGCTTAGATTCCAAATCTCTTAATAACAAATGTCAAGCTCTTCTCCTTTAAAAAACAAAACAAAACAGAGTACAGTAGTGCCATAAGCTTCCTTGGCCTGGGAAATAAGAAAGCCAATGAAAGAGAGCTGGCATCACATTTTCCAGTCCAAAGACTTTACACTAATTCCCAGCCCTAGGCAATGTTCAATCCTCTCAATTAAGTTGAGAAAAGTTTGCAGACAGCGGTTTTCTAGGATTTTATGGAACTGCCCCAAAACAAGAAGTTGGGTCAATGATCCCTTGAGGTTCCTTCAAGCTCTGAGGTGAATTGATCATGAGAGTTCATTAAATATTTATTATACATTGAATGACTAGGCTATCTAACTGGACTCCAGGTTCTGTCAAAGTACTGTTAGTGTTTTATTGAAACAGTTAAGTTTTATCAATCATGGGAACCTTAGAATTTGGAAGAGATGACAACTGAGGTTTGAACTATTTGGGGTTTTGCAGTATCTTTTCCTCACATGTAATCTTAGGGCAAATTATAGCTCTACTTCAAACTTTGACCATTAAGATTGTATCTTACTAAGATGAAGTCACCAAGAATAATTTTAAAACTCTGGCCAAATTCAAATCCAACTAATACAATGAAAAATTTTTGTAATAGATCATTTTACTGGTATCAAAAATAACTTCAGAATAAAAATCATATCACTGAGAACAACATTTTTTTTTGCAGAAGATGGGAAAAGGAATGTTGAAAGGAGAGTGAAAAGAAGAATGGAAAGAGAACAATGGTATTATTTACTATTTTAATTTTTAGTATAGATGAGAAAAATAAATAGTATATAGAATTTATTTGAAACATACTCTGTGTCTTTGTCAAAATATGAAATGTAGTTATTACCAAGATCTAGGGTCTAATCTAAGGAATAACTACATTCATTTGGCTGAACTTAATATTTTAGAAGTTAATGTTATATTTAATGTGAGTATGGGAAAATACCTTATTTATCCATTTATTCAACAGATATTTATTCAATTTCCACTGCAGGCTATTTTAGATATTAGTGAAACATCAGTGAGCCAAAACCAAAAAAATCCTTCCTCATAGCTTACAACTTATTAGAGGAGGAAGGCAAAAAAACAACTAAATAAATTACATTGCATAACAGAGGACAATAAGTGCTATAGAAAAATAAAGAGTTGATGGGAGGGTGAAGAGGCAGAATAGGATTCCGAAGGGAAACAGAGTTAGCTATGAAATACGGAAGAGGAAACATCAAAGCTAAAGGAGACATGCAAAGGGTTTGAGGTAGGAGATGTTTCGATGTGTTCACAGAACAGGAAGGAGTCCATTATAGTGGGAGCAGAGAGGGCAAGGGGAGAAGAGGTCAGCGAAGTCACATTGATCTAGAACAGGTAAAGATGTGAAGGCCACTCTAAAGACTTTGGCTTTTCCTCTATGAAATGGAAAGCCATTGCAATATTTTGAGCAAAGTTGTAGTTTGATCTGATTTATGATTTATTACAAACTTATTGCTTGAATTTAAAAATAAAATCTGTATTATCTTCTTCCAGATATCCAGATGCATTTCTAAAAATCACCGCTTTTCTAGTACACAACGTTCTGAAAATTCTTTGAATAAGTACAGTAACTACAGAAAGCCCCCTTAATGTTAGCAAAATAGTTAAATTCCTGAAGAGCTCATAAAACTGGAATGAATTTCGCCATACCTAGGCAAAATAAACATAGAATATAAAATGGAAAGTTAAAGCAATAACTGTTAGGAAATTTTTGAAATATTTGATTCAAAATGGTTGGAATTAAAAAGGTTGGGTAGATATTGTTCTGTATTAGATTTTTCTTATGCTGAATATTGTGTTTTATTTTCTCCTTGAAAAGTATAATCACAAATGAGAGGTTAGTAATTCTTATAGCAAAAAGAGTGAATTTGAGTGTATGGTGAATTAAATATGAGTTTGTATTGATCACCACAATCTGGCTAGAATGTTTTATAGTAGTTCAAGTCTTTGATTTATATATTCATGAGACAGTTAAGTCAATGACATTGGACCATAATATCTCTAGCTCATTCTTAGGAGTAAATGAACTATTAACAATAGGAACCTGCCAGTCAAGGGGAAAGCCCCATTATGAAGCTAGCCTTGCTGTGACAACAGACAGAAGATGGGAAACCATTGAAAAGTAGGAGGAAAATCTACTTAAAATGTGTAAGCCTTTGTACACACTTGGTCTATTGCAGCATCCAATTTGTTCAGACGATGATTTAGATTCTAATCTTAATCCCTCATGGACTTCTTCATGAGGATCATCCAAAAGAAGAAAACTAATATGGAAGATTGAGGAAAGGAAAAATAAAAGATTATTTAGTATTTTCTCATGGTACTGAATTAATAACATTTCATTATTGTGTGTTAGGGAAAATAGAAATAGTTTACTGTGAGGAAAGTTATGCCAGAAGCTACCAGGCAATCTGAGACCAATGAACCTTAATTATGGGAATAATATATGAGATATGTTTGAATTTGAATAATCTCTTTATTAATTATTACTTAAACAGAATCATTTTTGTTTGGGTAGACAAAGTCAACAAAATTCAAATAAACCAGGAAATTGAAATATAATTCTCCTTTGAAATCTAGTTTTTATTCTCAAATGCTTATGGTTTCTATCCCCTCTATGGTCAGCTCACTACAACTGTAGCTTTGGTACCGGTTTTGCTAGTAAAGTACTCCCTCAAGAGTCCACTTTGATTCTGTTCAATGAGAGATAGGCCTCACAGAAGGGAGCAATATTCTTTTATGGAATCTGTCCTCTTTTTCTCCCACAGATGATTGGTGGGTAGTGGCCACCTGACCCAAGAGGAACCCATCTGTAGCAGTTTGTTATTACTTATGAATTCCAAAAAGAACTATAGATTATGTTTGTAAACTGGTCAGTTCCTCTGGTGTGATAACCCTTTGATTATATTAGAGTCAGTCGAGATGTCTAACTAAATTATATTAAGATTAGGGCTCTGACCCAGCCATTGTCATTAGAGTATGACTCAGTGTTGAGTCCCAGCCCCCTTGGAGATAAAACAGATGTTCACACAGAAGAAAACACACAGAGAACCAGGTACATGAGGAAAGAGAGAAGGCTCCATTAGATATAGCAGAAGCCCTGGGAAGAGCTGACCCTGTGAAGAGAACTGAGTGGCTGAGCCTTGAAAGAAACAAGCCCCAGGGTGAGAGATGTCCCATATATAGCCTACAGATGAGAATTGAAGAAGCTGGGACCACAGAGCCTTAAGAGGAAGAAAGAAGGCTGAACCGTCACAGACATTGCCCGCCATCTAGCTCCAACACGTAGCCAATGATTTTGAGTGAGAAAGTATCTCTTATGGTACCTTGAGTTGGACTCTTTGTGTCCTTGTGACTGTAAGCTTCTACCCCAAATAAATACTCTTTATAAAAGCCTGTAACAGAGTTCTGGTACTTTGCATCAGCACCCCTTTGACTGAATAATACACCATCAATAGGCAACACTGAGCAATCAAGTTTTATTTCTCAAGAAATTCAACAGATGACTCAGCTTCTGTAGCAGAAGTTAATGGACCCTTGTTAAACAATGGAGTCATGTGGTACAGGAATAACTATGTAGTACTAGAAAAACCCAGTACAACTTAAATATTAAGGTATTTTACTGTTCATTAGAAGGAGATGGTTTGCCTTTCTAGACAAAGTCCACAAGCATCTTTGGAGTAGAAACATGCATCCAGGAAGGAAAGAAAAGTAAAAAAGAAGTACATGAGGGACTCCAGAAGTGCCAGGATGTTAGCAATGTCCACTGCTATCAAAAAGTTGCCCTCAATGTTTTCAATGTAGAAAAAAACAAAGAAACAAATATACAACAAATACTATTTTCTGAACATTTGCATTCTGTGAAAAACTCAGGAGTATGAACTCGGTCACGGAAGGTTTAATTTAACATAATTTCAGTGGAAAAGTTGAAAGCTATCACAGCTATTGCAGTATCCACCCTTAGGAAAAAGAGATATTCATCTCAGAAGAGTTTATGGTATAATCATAATCATAAGCAGATTGGTGCATCCATATCCAAAATATTTTAAATGTTTCTTTTATCACTGAGAATACAAAATTAGTTGAAGATAGTAATGAGAGGACAGGCAGAGTTGAGATGGAGATAAATTATTATGTATTTTAAAATATCTAGATTTTCAGTGTAGAGGAAGAGAAAGATCCATATTTGGTTGGATGACAATTTTTTTCTTGAGTTTCACTCTGTCCACTCAGGAGATGCTTCCTGGAGAAATTAGTGAGAAGAATTCTGAAGTCACATCTAAGCTTTGAGGAAAGGAGGATTACAATTGATTAATGATGCCTGCTTATTGCATGGAAGGGCAGAAGGAATGAATTTCATGGCCAATACTTTAACTGCTGATCAGGAAACATTATGTACAAATAAAAGAATAAATAACACACAGTTTAAGAGGCACTTGAAAATCATGCCTACTATTTCAAAAATTTCTTTAAAAGTCTGAACTCTGTTGGGATTTTAAGATGAACTGATTTATCCCTGTGGCAGTCTGAGATTATATATGAATTCCAAAAATGAAAGATTATTTGTGTAAACTAATCTATATTCCTGGATGTGATACCCTTTGATTGTATTAGATTCAGCTGAGATGTCTTTGATTAACTTACTTGTTAAGATTAGGGTTATGATTCAACCATGTCGGTAAAATGTGACTCAAGTTAAGCGTCTGTGCCCTTGGTGGGCTTATATAAATAGACACTCCCTCAAGAAGACAGAACAGAAGGGAGACATCACATTAATACAATGAAGATAAAAACAAAACATATTGCCATCTCAAATGATGAAGAAAAACATATTTGACAAAGTCTGGGGCAGTTTAATATTATTGATGAATTCCAAAAAGAAATATTGATTATGTTTGTAAACTGGTCTGTTCCTATGGATATGAATAGGGCTTTTCTGTCATTAGGGCAACTCGGTTTGAGTCCCTGCCCTTTCCCTTTGTGGACAATATAAATGGATGCTCAATTAAAGACAGGGAAAAAAATACACAGTGAGTTTAGTTTTGAATGCTGGAATTCTGGGGAGAGAGCCAAGCTGTTTGCCTTATAGTTTGCAGCTGAAGAGACCAGAGCCCTGAACAGCTGAGAAAACCCAGGAAGAAACAAGCTCCAAAAAGAGAGATGAGCCTTATACCAGCCTACAGCTGAGATCAGAACAAGCTGGGACCATGGAGCCTTAAGAGGAAAAATGAATGCTGAACCCTTGCAGAGATCAGCAGCCATCTTGCTCCAACACATGGCAACAGATGTTGGTGAGGGAAATGACTTACTCTTTACAGTCTTGTGACTGTAAGCTTCTACCACAAATAAATACCTTTTATAAAAGCCAATAGATTTCTGGTAATTTGCATCAGCATCCCTTTGGCTGACTAATACAAGGCCTATCACCCTATCTTGATAAAAGGGCTTAGAACAGTAAGAATAGAAGAACACTTCCTCAAAATGATAATTGGCATATATGCAAAGCCCACAACTAACATCATACGTAATGGGAAAGACTAAGACCTTTCCCTCTAAGATCAGGAATGACACAAGGATGCCCACTGTCACAACCATTATTCCACACTGTACTGGAATTTCTAACCAGAGCAATTAAAGAAGAAAAAGAAACAAAAGGCCTCTGAATTGGAAAGGAAGAATTAAAACTTTCATAATTTGCTGAAGACATTATCTTATATACAGAAATTCTTAAGAACTCCAAAATAAAGCTCCTAGAGTGAACAAATGAATTCAGCAAAGTCGCAGGGTACAAAATTAACACATAAAAATCAGTAGAATTAATATACACAAGCAATGAAAAACTGGAAAAAGGAATCAAGAAAAAAAAAGCCATTAAAAATAGTAAGTAAAATAATAAATTATCTAATAAAGTTAACCAAGGATATAAAAGAGTTATACAGAGAAAAATTACAAAACATTGCTTAAAGATATCAAAGAAGACCAAAATTAATGGAAGGACATTCCATTCTTGGGGTAAGTTTTTCAATCTGTCTGAAATATATTTGCAGAAATGAAAAAGCCAATTATCAAATTTACTTGGAAATGTTACAGGCCCTGAATAATTAAAAACATCTTGAAAAGGAAGAAATATGATGGAAAACTCCCACTTCTGGACTTTAAATCATATTACCAAGTTACAGTAATAAAAATAGCATGATAGTTCTGGGAAAGTGAAGTACTACAGAGACACAGGACTCATTTCTCTCCCAGAACTAGAGGACAGGCAGAAACTTCCTGGAAAAAAAAATGTTCTAGGGCTTAGGACACCAGGAGAAAGCTGGATACCACCCAGAAGAGGGAAGGCCAAAGGGAAAAGAAAAAAAAAAGAATCTTGACAGGAAAATTCTATGAGTAAAATCTATCAGCTGTACCTGCTGGTGCCCATCCACCACCCTCAGAACAGACAGATTTGAGTTTAACTTTTGACTGGCATTGACAGATAAAGTGGGCTGCCAGGTTTTACCATCCCAGCAAATGGGAGGGAGAGGGAAGCAGCCTAAGGCTGATTCAAATTTTGGTGAAAAATTTTGGTCTTCTGTTTCCTAAGAGACCTCCAATGTTATGTGTGGTCATACCATTGTTTGCCCTGGGAGCCAGCAGGGCAATCCAAATAAAAATTACCACAGCATTTTTTACTGAATTGGAAAAGCTAACTATGAAATATATTTGGAAGGGCAAGGGGTCCCGAATAACCAAAGACATATTGAAAAAGAAAAATGAAATTGGAGGAATCACACTGCCTGACTTTAAAACATACTTCAGGACTACAGTGGTATTGGCACAAGGATAGACATACTGACCAATGGAACAGAACTGAGAGTTCTGATATAGATCTCTGCATCTACAGTCAACTGATATTTGACAAGACCAAGAAGCCCACTTAACTGGGAAAGAATGGCCTCTTCAACCAATGGTGCTGGGAGAACTGGATAACCATATCCAAAAGACTGGGAGAGAATCATCTTCTTATACCTTATCAAAAATTAACTCAGGATGGATCAGAGGTCTAAATATAAGTGCCAAGACCATAAATATCCTGGAAGATAATGTAGGGAAGCATCTACAAGACCTTGTGGTAGGAAACAGTTTCATAAACTTTATACCCACAGCACGATCAACAAAAGAAAAAATAGATAAATGGGACCTCCTCAAACTTAGAAATCTTTTTCACTGCAAAGGAGTTTGTCAAGAAAGTGAAAAGGCATCCTACTCAATGTGAGAAAATATTTGGTAACCATCATCCCATTGAGTCCCAATATCCAGTTTATATAAAGAATGCTACACCTCAAAAATAAAAAGACAAAGGAACTATTTAAAAAATGAGCAAATGATTTAAATAGACACTTCTCCAAAGAAGAAATACAAATGCTTAAAAAGCACATGAAAAGTTATTCAACATCACTAGCTATTAGGAAAATGCAAATCAAAACTACAATGAGATATCATCTTATTCCTATTAGACTGGTGGCTAGTAAAAAAAAAAACCCAGAAGATGTGGAGGGAAGGGAACACTTATCCACTGCTGGTGGGGATGTAGAATGGTGCAGCCACTGTGGAGGACAGTTTGGCAGTTTCTCAGGAAGCTAACTCTAGAACTGCCATATGATCCAGCAAGTCCACTGCTGGGTATATATCCAGAAGAACTGAAAGCAGAGACATGAACAGATATGTGCACACCAATATTCATAGTGGCATTATACACCATTGCCAAAAGTTGGAAGCAACCCATATGTTCATCTACAGATGAACTGGTAAGCAAATTTTGGGATATACCTACAATGGAATATTACTCAGCAGTAAGAAGGAATGCAGTATTAACACATGGGATAACATGGGTGAATCTTGAAGACCTTATGTTGAGTGAAGTAAACCAGGGACTGAAGGAAAAATACTACATGACATCACAGATATGAATTAAACAACTGAGCAAACTCATAGAGCTAGAGTCTGGAAGATAGGTTGACAGGAGATAGAAAGGGAGTAGAGGGTTGTGAGCCAATGCCCATATGTGCAAAATTTATGATAAGGTGGAAGGGTGTAGTTGTGCAGTGTATGGGTGTGAAAGTGGTGCAGTGATGCTATCAGGTTCGCTGGTGCTGGTTTATGAGGGGGGTAGGGTGGGGGTTGGTCTGAACTATCCACAGACCTGGTGGGAGGGTCTGGGGAAAGAGCAGGTGAACTCTGGGGATTTGCAGGTCTGTGATTAAAACTACAACTTTAGGAATGTTCTTTTGGCAAATATGGCAGGGAAGGATTACCGGTGTAGGGTGTTGGATGTGGGGGGTAGGTGCAAACAGGACAGGGTATACCTGGGCCAGGCTTCCATAGAATCTCTTAGCCATAAGAACTCATCTTGTTTTTATTTTGTTATATCAGTGGTTGGAGGACCACACAATAAACAAGAAAATATTAAACTCCCATCCTGAGGAGTCCTGCTATGTTCTCAATTAGATGGGTAATAAACTCTCAAGAACATAGGCAACGCCTAATGAAAGAAAACAGACCAATATGTGAAGCCCTCAATATTATTGCAAGTAACTGTGGATCTTATTCTTCAAAAAGTGAAACTTAGTGTTTCCTTATGTCCCTAGGGGAGGGGGAGGGAAGAATAAAATAGATGGAACATAGGGAATTTTTAGGGCATTAGAATTGTTCTGCATGATCTCCCAATAACGGATACAAGCCATTTAAATTTTGTCAACATTTACAAAAGTGTACGGTCGAAAATGTAAATCATAATGTAAACCGTTGACAACAGTTAGTAGGAATGCTTCAATATTTGTATATCAATTATAACAAATGTGCCATCCACATGTAAAGTGTTATTAATAGGGGAGGGGGGGAAGGAGGAGGGTGTTGGGTATATGGTAATCCCTATATATTCTCTATGTGACATTTCTGTAACCTAGAGCTTCTTTGAAGATTAAATGAAAAAATAAATAAGACACTGAGGGAATAAACAGAAGAAAATATCACTGTACATACAAGACAACAGATCTTACACTGATGAAAGACATAATGTCTAAAAAAATTTTTTTTATTATTTAAAATTTTTACTTTTTTTCTATTTTATATGTTATCTTTAAAACTATTATTTCATTTTCTTATTATTTTTATTTGGTTATTTTCTTGGCTTCATCTTTTGAGAGGGTTTGGATCACAGAAGGGTCAAAACTGTGACAGGGGAGGAACATTGGTGCAGGGTGTCACTGATGAGGGGATGCATGGGAGAGGGTTCATCTGGGGCATACCTCTAAGGCATATGAATGTGTTCAAGGGTTCATGGGGCATTGTTATGGTGGGTGGAGATCCACACAATAACCAAAATAATATTGAATCCCCATTCTGGGGAGTTCTGCTACATTCTCTAATGGGACAACAAGAATCCCCCAAGCACAGGGGCTATGCCTAGTGAAGGAGGATGGACCATTGCACTGAGCCTTTGACATTGATGATTGTATTTATGAAACTTTTCTTTTGAAATTGAAACTTAGACTGGTATTATATGTTGCCTAAGAGTTACTTCCTGAGAGCTTTCTTGTTGCTCAAATGTGGTTTCTCTCTAAGCCAAACTCAGCATATAACTGTACTATTTCCCCTCTGGCATGGGACATGACTCCCAGGAATGAGACTCCCTGGCACTGAGGGATTATTACCAAGCACCAACTAGCAATGCACCTGGAAAAATACCTTGACCATAAGGGGGAAATGGTAAATACAAATGAGTTCTTATGGCTAAGAGATTTCAAATTGAGTTGGGAGGTCATTCCAGAGCTCAGGCTTATGCACGTCTCAGCAGGTTCTCATTGACTGCCATAGTAAATATTGCCTCAAATAGCAGGGCTCCTGAGGGCTCTAGAGACATCGAGACACTATAGGCAGGGCAGACAGCTCAGGAGTTTGGCACTCTGCCATTGGGCCCTAACTTTGGAATTTATGTTCCCCAGTGTGACAGAGTTGTACTTATTTGTGGTTTCTCTACACATAGCTCTTCTGCCCCTTTTATTTGAACCTATAGCTAGTACAATACTTGATTGGTGTATGTCAAAGATACTAAAGTCTTTGGGCTGTCCATGTGCCAGCTGGGCCCTGAATCTCAATGGAGTTGCAACACCTACTCTAGTTCATTAGACTCACCCAGGACAACTAACAAGATGGTGATGATGGAGAACACCCATCCCAAGGAAGAGAGAGAGTCTGTAACTGCAAGCCAGATAGTTCCATCCATCTGCCCCATGGAATCAAAGACCCCACTCAATAAGAGGGAAAGTGGGCATCATCATCCCAAAATTCTCAAGATTGGGGAATGAACAATGGATTAAAATAGTCTTATGATTATCCTACTATAGACTTATTTTTATTCTAATAATGGAAGGACTCTTCTCATTGATGTAAAGGCAATTACCCCAGGTTTGAGGGAAAGGAGAGGGAAAAATAGGTGTAATATGAGTGGCATTTTTGGGACATTTGGAATTGTCCTGCATGACGTTGCAATGATGGATACAGCCATTATATATTTTGTCAAAACTTACAAAATTACACAGTGTAAACTGTAATATAAATGATAATCCAAGGTTAGTGGCAATGCTTCAATATATGTTCATCAATTGTAACAAATGTACCACATTAATGAAGAATGTTGTTAATGTGGGAAAGTGTGGGATGGGGAGGAGTGGGAATCCTCTAAATTTTTTATATAACATTTACAGAATCTAAAGTTTCTTTAAAATAAATAAATAAACAAATAAATAAAACAAACAGCTTCCCACCACTAAATTCCTATGCAAGAGAGAGAAATTGAACATCAAAATAAATTCACCATCATAATCAGATGCCTAGACATCAGGAAAAAATTACAAGCCAAACTAAGAAAAAGGAAAATATGGCTCAAGCAAAGGAAAATATCCAAGCCCCAGATGAAAGACAGGATATGATACAACTAATCAACTAAGTTCATACAAATCTCCTAAATCAAATAAATGATTTGAAAGACAATATGGCTAAAGAGATAAAGGACATCAAGAAGACATCAAGAAGACATTGGGCAAATACAAAGAAGAACTTGAAAATCTTAATGGATAAAATTAGATTATTGGAATGAAAGATACAATAGGTGAGATTAAAAACATATTAGAGTGTGGCAGTTTAAGGAGCTCCAAGAGTCAGCTTGTCCTACAAGGCAGTTAGTAATCACCAAGAGCTATCTAAAACACCTGTTTGAGGGCCACAGGAGACAAAAGAGTGTATTGCAACATCCTAGAAATAATGGAAGGAGCAGACTTCCCATCTGCAGTGAAGAATCGTAAGTAGAGTACTCCACTGTGTGGAGGCCAGTACCCATCATCCACAGGCAGTGAAAGCCATCTCCAGAGCTATTCTGTGGCTGGAGTTGGAAACTCCATTTTCCAAAAATGGGGAAAGAAGAGATGGTCATGAACTGACTTCAGCTACTGGTTAGTTATTCGGCTGGCTAAAGTATAATCCTAAGAACAGCTAAAGTTTGAAGTTGTCCAAGTTGGAAAAAGGCCAGTAGCCACCAATTTAGCTCTGCCCCCAGCATGATGTGAAGGAAGCAGGGCTGATTAAAAATCATAGTGATTGCAGGGACAGGCTTCTTTCCACCCAGATAGGTTTCAGCCTTAGCCTAGGCTCCATCCACACCTTCCACAGGGAGGAAGCTAGGGGGAGCTGCACCAGCCTCTCTGGGCAACTGCAGGCACTTTCAGCCCACATTGGATACTCAGTCGCCTGTAGATCCAGCCTAGCACCAGTAAGATAAGAGGGGAACTGTTTCCTCAGCCTCTCTGGGTAACTGCAGGGGCTTTTGTCCCTGTGTAGACTGGTTTGTTAAGCACCTGGGTTTCCATTCCCTCTGTCACATGTAGTATAGGAGGAGTCTGGTGTTTCCTCATCCTTTGGGGCCAACAACAGGCACTTTTGGCCCACATGGATTAGATTTTTGGGCACTCTAGAGGGCCCATCCCCACTCCTGGCAGGGAAGGAGCGGGCTGGAGATGTCAGTCTATCTGGGCGACTGCAGTAAGTTTTCACCTAGACAGCTTAGTTGGCTGCCCACACCTGCAGCTCTGTCCCTGCCCAAGGCAGGGGAGGAAGGGGCATAAAGCTTCAACAGCCTCTCCAGGCAACTACAGATGGTCTTGGCCTGCATAGCTTGTACTGCTAAACATAGTTGCATCTCCATCCCTACCGCTGGCAGGGGAGAGGGTGAGAGAAGCTTCTTTGGTTCTTGGTACAACGTGTGCATCTTCAGCCTCCACAACTTAGAGTATCAACTACATAGTAGTAATCCTATTACACAACCAGCAAGGGAAAAAGGGTAAGAAAACCCTAAATTGAAGAGAGACACTGAGTCCAGAATAAATCCATCTAGTAAACCAGATGTCAATACACCAACAAAAAATTAAAATACATACCAAGAAACAGGAAGATATATGGCCAAGTCAAAGGAACAAGATAAGCCTCCAGATGACATGAAAGATTTGAGACAACTAATATAGATGTTCAAACAAATCTCCTTAATAAATTCAATGAGATGGCTAAACAGATTAAGGATATTAAGACCCTAGGTCTTTCTTCTCTGCCCTGGGAGCAGTTCTCCTCCCCACAGCCCCTTACCTCCTGAAAATGTACACCTGTGCCAAGTTTGTCTCCACTCCCATCCTGATCAGGAGCACTTCTCAGCTGTTGAGCCAATCATTGTCTATAGTGGTGCTGACAGGACCCCAGACACTGACATGAGTGCCTCAGCATCTTGGTAGCCCCATGTTCCCTGACCTCACTTATCCCCAGTCTCAGCTTCCAAACCAACACCATCTCAAGGGACATCAATACAGCAGCCAAGTTCATTCGGGTTGGGGCCACCACAGTCATGGTGGCTGGCTCTGGGGCTGGGATTGTGGCTGTGTTTGGGAGCCTCATCATTGGTTATGCCAGGAGGTACCAGGGATTGAACTCAGGACCTCATACATGGGAAACAGGCACTCAGCCACTGAACTCCAACTGCTCCCCAATGAGAATTGTTTTTTGTTTTGTTTTGTTTTGTTTGTTTGTGTGTGTGTTTGTTTTTAGGAGGTATCGGGATCAAACCTGGGACCTCGTGTATGGGAAGCTGGTGCTCAAGCACTTCAGCTACATCTACTCCTCACCTTTATCTTTTATTATTCCCATACACTCTATCCAAAGTGGATTATTTGTAATTTTCAAGCACTTATCTTGCCTTTCTGCTCTTAACATATCTTGTAGCCTTGCTCTTTCTCTGACCATCACTTCTTTCTTTCCCTGCATATTTGCTCAATCTTTCCTCTTTCCCAAACTCCCCCTTTATCCTTAAAGACTTAGTTGAAATGCTACCTCTTCCTCCATGAAATTTTATCTGATTTTAATTCCCCTCAGTCAAATGAGCATTAATCCCTATAAAGAACAATGTACCATGTTTTATCTCCATTATAATTCTTATGGTCTATGGTAAATTATGGACTTGTGCTTTATGTCTATGCCTTATCTTCCTAGTTAGATGGTCAATTTTAAATATATATATATATATATATATATATATATATATGCAAAATATATGTGTTGTATATATGTATGCATGACAAAATTTCTCATTTTAACCATATTAGTGAACAATTCAGTTGTATTAATTACATTCACAAAACTTTACCATTACCAAAATTTTTTCATTACTCCAAACTAACTTTGTACCCATTAAGCAGTAACTCTCCCATTTCTCTTTCCCCCTAGCTGCTGGTAACCTGTTATCATTTTCGTTCTATGAATTTTGCTTATTCAAGGTATTTCATATAAGTGAAATCATAGAATATTTGAGCCTTTGTTTCTGGCTGATTTTGTTCAGCATGGTGTTTTCCAGGTTCATACATGTTATAAGATGCATCATCATTCTTTCTCTCTTTCTTTTTTTTAAAGAAGTACTGGAGATTGAACCCAAGACTTCCTACATGGGAAGCAGACGCTCAACCACTTGAGCTACATCCACTCCCTTATCATTCCTTTTTACAGCTAAATAATATTCCATTATGTATATTACATTTTGTTTATCCATTCATCTGCTGGTGGATGTTTGGGTTACTTCCACCTTTTGGCTATTGTGAGTGATGCTGCTGTGCAAGAATCTGTTTGAGTCCCTTTTTTCAGTTCTCTGTGGAATGTATCTGGAGGTGAAATGTCCTGGTCATATGGTAGTTCTCTGTTTAAATTCTTGAGGAACTGCCAAACTTTTCAGCAACATCTGCACCAGTTTGCATTTCCAGCAACAATGTACAAGGGTTCTGATATTTACACATCCTCGCTAACACTTGTTATTTTCCTTTTTATTTATTTTTTTTAATGATGGCCATATTAGTGGGTGAGAATAGGCATCTTATGATTTTGATTTGCATTTTCCTGGTGACTGGTGATGTTGGGTATCTTTTCATATGCTAATTGGCTGTTTGGATATCTGGACAGGAGTTTGATCCAGTCTTTGGCCATTTATAATTGGGTTTCTGTCTTTTTGTTGTTGAGTTATAGGAGTTTTTCATGGATTCTGGATATTGAAACCTTATTGGATATGTGGTTTGCAACTATTTTCTCCAATTCTGTGTACTGTCTTTTCATTTTCTCAGTGGTGTCCTTTGATGCATTTAAATTTAATTCTAATAAAATCTAATTTCATTTTTTCATTGCTTGTGCTTTATGCTATCTCACATAGTAAGTGTGAATCGAAGTTTGATTTAATCATCCAATCCAACTCCTTCACAAGTGAGTAAGCTGATACTTTAAGAGGTCAAAGTATTTTCTCAGGCACATTCATTGGCAAAGCTGGAGCTAGAAGTGGGGTCTAGCAGTCCAGGGTGTAAGACACCACACTGCAGATTCTCCCCAAGCCCAATATCTGAGGTGACTGATTCTCCCTCACAAGAAGAATAGAGCATATTCTTCAAAGATAAGAATTTTCCTTAAAAGTGCATAAGGAGGTAATTTCCACTATGGAGTCAGTATAAAGATAAGTAATTGCTTACATTTTCTAAAGTCTTGATAAACTGAATAAGTCTTACTATTTTTTGAATAAACCTTATCTTATACAGGCTTGAAGTAAGTGGATATAAATTAAAGTCCTTTCAGAAACAACAATGTAGATAACCTTAACTGTATTTTTTGTGTGTGTGGTTCAGTGACTATACAATTAAAGCTCAGGGTGGAGTCATGACCCCAGAGTATAAACTGATGCTCAGAAGAAGGTATATCTAAATCATTCACCCTTGCACTTTTGCTGTTGTGATCAAGGGTTGAGAGGCAACAGTTTGCTTCAAAATTGCTATACTATTCTCTTGGTTGTGGGGTTCTTACAAGAATGGGCCCTAACTTCCTGTCTCTTCCACCAGTTAGTGGGAGGTATCTGTGTATTTGGAGATGATAAATAGCTCTCCCTTTGCTTCAGTCACTTGAATTTGAACCTCTGGTAGTAGCCTTTGATTTCCAACTCTTTCCTGCATCTTCAGATATCTGTTTTCTTGCTCTCCTTGACCCTTTCTTTCGAGTTGAGTCTCACTAACAACTTAGATGCCTGGAGAAGGCAATGCTGAATGGTCCAATTGTTTTTGTTCTGTCTAAGGTAAATGATGAGATGGTGTTGCAAGAAGCTTGAAAGCAAATTTCAGGAGGAGTCAAGGCAACATGGATCATCTTAGCTTTTGGCCCCAAGAGATATTTATTGGCAACTTAAGTTGCCAAAAATGTGGGGTGAAGAAGTGTTCCATTTTATTTAGCAAAGAATCAGGGTCTAAGAGCAAATTTTCTGAAGGTCTCTCCAATTTACAGCAACATTATGGTATAAAATCTTTCTACCTGTCCGTATAGTTTAGGATTGCACATGATTTGAAAAAAGGAGATATTAGTTGTAATGTCTGTTCTACTACTGGCCACTGTGATAGATCGATCACTAAGCAAGAGTTTTCTAACACCTTAGTTTCTCTCCATCTGTGAAATGGGGATGTTCTCATCCCAGGGATTATGCAAGTGTATGCAAAAGTACCTTGAGAATTTGGAAAGGATAATGCCATCAAAATTCTATGTATATTGATTATAGTTTGCTTTATTTTCATTCTCCATGGAATTTAGGTGATAGATATATTTTAAAAACAGCTTCTCCTGCTACGATGATGGTGGCAACATGATTCCCAAGGAATAGAGAGAGTCTGCAACTGCAAGCAAGATAGTCCCATCCATCAGCCCCATGGGATCTAAGCACCCTCTCAATTAGAAGTGGAGTGGGCATCACCCATCCAGAATCCTCAGGATTGGGGACTGAACGATGGACTAGAGTAGACTCATGGTTATTCTACTATAGACTTCTTGTCATTCTAGCAATGGAAGAACTTTTATCATTGGTGTAGAAGCAGTGGCCCCCAGAGGTTTTGAGGGGAGGGAGAGGGAAAAACAGATGTAATATGGGGACATTTTATTCATATTGGAATTGTTCTGAATGACTTTGCAATGACAGATACAGGCCATTATATATTTTATCATAACTTACAACATTATGTGGGACAGAGTGTAAACTATATTGTATATGTGTTCATCAATTGTAACCAATGTACCACACTAATGAGGGATGTTGTTAATGTGGGGAAGTGTGGGAGGGATAGGAAGCAAGGCATATGGGAATCTTCTATATTTTTTATGTAACATTTATGTAATTTACAGTATTTTTAAAAAATGTATTAAAAATGTATTTTAAAAAAATAAAAGCACCACCCCCTATTTTTCTGGTTGGCCTAGAAAGGGAAATTAGCCATCCAAAATTTAGAAGTCTAAATATTAATGGTCTGGACAGAGAACACACAGATGCTGAAGACACTGAGCACTGTTACACTTATTTTATGCCTCAGTCTCTTCAAGAGTCAGTTGTATTTCTTCCATGCTAGGGGAGGAGTGTCAGTAGGTTTGTGCCATCCTAATTAGAAGTAAACAATGTCCTTCAAAGATCATCTAAATATTAAACAGTAGTAATAAGATGTCTTGCTCCAGCCTCCTTTTCCAGTATTAACTTATTCGTTTTAAGCCTTCTCAAGGTCATCAGGGTGAGAAAGCTACTCAGAAACAACACTGATGGTTTACTTTGAGTTGGTGCCAAGGAATCTAGAGACAGCTCTGTGTCTTACCTTTATTCAAAAGAAATAAGGTACAGGAATAATCAAGTTGAATTCTGAAACAAAGGAAGAGCAATAGCATCACACTGTTGAGAGGAGAATATTGTGCTAGATATTGTTGAAGAGAAATTTGAACAATGAAGCTTTGTCTTTATTGAGTCATGTGTAAAAATACCATACATTTTCCAAAATGTATTCTTATGACACATTCTTGAACAACATGGTGTTCCCGCTATTTGAAGAGAAAAATTAAATACAGGTAGATCTTTTAGTCTCCAGGGGTTCCTGAAAATCTCTTTACTTTGGGGTATTTGCCTCAAGGCACTCTGAATGTTAGTATGTTGTGATCAAAACAAATATTTTAGAAATGACAAAGGCATTTTGAATAGAATAACAGGGGTGAAGTCAAGCTTCTCTCATCTCAAATGCTTTGCTTCTCATTGGTGTAAATTTTTGGTTAGATGTTATTTATTCCCACCTCTTTACTACCCCTACAAAAGCTGTTTCTTCCCACCTTTTGAATAAATACTGTGGTGGGCAAAATTTCTAAAATGACCCCCTAAAGATGTCCTGCTTTGATCATCCTGAATTACATAATCATGCCTGTGATTTTTATGTTACATGCCACAGTTGACCTAAAGATACGGACATAATCTGAGTTGGCCTGATCTAATTATATGAGCCCTTAAAAGCAGAGAGATTTCTCTGCTGGTGGAAAAAGAGGAAGTCAGATTCAAAGCATTAGAAGGATTCAGTGTGTCATTGCTGGCTTTGAAGACAGAGGGGAACGCCTTCAAGGAACAGAGAGTGGCCTTTAAGAGCTGAAAGTAACCTCTCAGCTATCAGACAGAAGGAATGTGGGAATTTGAGCCCTACAATCACAAGGAACTGAATTCTGGCAAAAACCTGAATGAGCTTCTTCCTCAGATCCCCCAGTTAAGGGTACAGCCTGGCCAACACCCTGACTTCAGTTTTTTGAGAACCAAAGCAGAGAACTCAGTTGAACCTGCTTGGACTTGGATCTACAGAACCCCGAGATAGTACATGGATGTTTTTATTTAAACCGCTGCATTTGTGGTAATTTGTTATGCAGCAACAAAAACTAATTCAAGTGCTATCTTCTAATTTGTAGTAGGTGTGAAGTTTCATCTGAATCTTGTATTGAGAGAAAAAAAAATTTGATTTGTCTGACTCTCTGACAAATAACTTCATTGAGTCTAATCTAGCTTAGAAAGGCTAAATGAAGAAAGACCTGTAAACAAACAAACAAAAAGATACTGAGTGAGCATAAAGAAGAATTTGAAAGCATACACATAAAGAAAAGCAGATTTTATGGGAGTGAAAGACAAACGAGTAAAATTAAAAAAATACACTGGGAGAGGCATATAATTGCAGATTTGAAGAGACAGATGAAAAGATCAGTGAGCTTGAAGACATGGCCTCCAAAAGTGAGCATGCAAAAGAACAGATATAGAAAAGAATGGGGAAAAAAATTGAACAAGCTCTCAGGAAACTAAATGACAGCCAGAGACATGCAAATATATGTGCCTTGGCTATCCCAGAAGGAGAAGAGAAGAGAAAAGAAGCAGAAGGAACACTTGAAGAAATAACAGTAAAAATTTTCCAACCCTATTGAAGGATATAGATATCCACATCCAAGAAGCACAATGTACTCCCATCTGAATAAATCAGAATAGACCTACTCTGAGAAGCATACTAATCAGAATGTCAAAGACAAAAGACAAAGAGAATTCTGAGAACAACACAAGAAAAATGATGCATCACATATAAGGGATTCCCAATAAGATTAAATGCTGGTTTCTCATCAGAAACCATGGAGGTAAAAATGCAGTGTATGATATATTTAAGATACTGAAAGAGAAAAACAGCCAGCCTATGATCTTATATTTGACAAGGTTGTCTTTCAAAAATGAGAGTGAGTTTAAAATATTCATAGATAAACAGAAACTGAAAGAGTTTGTAACCAAGATAACATTTTTGCAAGAAAAATGAAAGGAAATGCTACAGACTGAAAAGAAAAGACACAAGAGAAGGGCTTGTAAGAGAGTCTAGAAATGAAGATTATATAAGTAAAAGTAGCTAAAAGTATAAAAAGAGTGATGAAAATAAAATATGACAGCTAAAACCCAAAGGTCAAAAATGGGGGAGTAAGAACTGCCTTTACAGTTATAACATTGAATGTTAATGGATTAAACTCCCCAATCAAAAGACACAGACTGGCATGAATGGATAATAAAATATGAACCATCTATATTCTGTCTACAAGAAACTTATCTTAAACTCAAGGATACCAATAGATTGAAAGTGAAAAGGTGAAAAAAGATACTCCACACGTGCAGCAACAACAACAACAAAAATAGTGGATGAAATAGACTTTAAAAGAAAAACTGTAATTTGATACAAGGAAGGATCTTATATATTAACAAAAGGGGCAATTCATGAGGAAGAAATAACAATCATAAATATATATGCACTTAACCAAGATGCCCCAAATTACATGAGGCAAACACTGGCAAGACTGAAGGGAGAAATATATGTCTCTACAATAATAGTTGGAGACTTCCCTACACCACCCTCAGCATTGCAAGAACATCTGGGCAGATGATCAATAAATAAACATAGAGTTTGGATAATATGATAAGTGAGCTAAACCTTAAGGACATATAAAGAACATTGCACCCCAAAACAGCAGGATGTACATTCTTCTTGAGGGCTTATGGATCTTTCTCCAAGATAGACCATATGTTGAGTCACAAAGCAGATCTTAATAAATTCAACAATATTGAAATTATACAAAGCGTTTTCTCTGTTCATAATGGAATAAAGTTGTAAATCATCAACAGGCAGAAAAAAAATTCACAAATATATGGAGATTAAGCAACACACTCTTAAATAACGAATGTGTCAAAGCAATTGTGAAAGAAATCAATATCTTGAGATGAATGGAAACAAGAACACAACATATAAGAACCTATTGGATGCAGTGAAGGCAGTGCTGAGAGGGAAATTTATATCCCTCAATGCTTGCATTAAAAAAAAAAAAAAGATCTAAAATCAATGACCTTACTACACTGCTAGAAGAATGAAAGAAACAAAAGGACAGGAATGAAATTACAAAGATAAGAGCAGAAACAAATGAAATTGAAAACAAAAAAAACAGTAGAGAGAATTAAAAAAACCAAAAGTTGTTTCTTCTAGATCAACAAAATCAACATATACTTACCTAGACTGACAAAGGAAAAAAGAGAGAAGATGCAAATAAATAAAATGAAAAATGAAAACAGGGACATTACTACTGACCATAGAGAAATAAAAAAGATTATAAGACAATACTATGAATAACTGTATGCCACCAAACTAGACAATGTAGATGAAATGGAAAAATTTCTAGTAACTTATGAACAACCTACACTGACCCTAGAAGAAACAGAAGAACTCAACAAACTGATCACAGGTAAAAAGATTGAAACAGCCTTCAAACAATTTTCCAAAATGAAAAGCCCAGGAACAGATGAGTACTACCAAGCCTTCAAAGAATTAATACCAATCTTACTCAGACTCTTCCAAAAAATTTAATAAGAAGGAATGCTACCAAATTTATTCTATTAAGCCAATATTACCCTAACACCAATTCCAGATAAAATATTATGAAAAAATTATATACTCATTTCCCTAATGAATATGGATGCAGAAACCCCAACAAAATACTTGCTATTCAATTCCAACAACACATTTAAAAGAGTTATTCATCATGATTAAGTGGGTGTATACAAGGCATGCAAGGGTGGTTCAAAACAAGAAAATCAATCAGCATGAAACACCACATTAATAAATCAAAGAAGAAAAATCACATGATCCTATCAACTGATACAGAAAAGGCATTTGACAAAATGCATCAAGCTTTCTTGACAAAAATACTACAAAAGATAGGAATTGAAGGAAACTTTCTCAATATGATAAAGGCCATAAATGAAAAACCCATAGCTAACACTGCACTTGATGGTGAAAGACTGAAAGCTTTCCCACTGAGATGGGCAACAAGACAAGGATGCCCACTGTCACCACTGTTATTCAACATAGTGCTAGAGGTTCTAGCTAGAGAAATCAGGCAAGAAAAATAGATAAAAGGAATCCAAATTGGAAAGGAAGAACTAAAATTTTTGCTATTCACAGATGATAGGATCCTCTACCTAGAAAGTCCCGAAAAATCTACAACAAAGCTGGTACAGCTAATAAACAATTTCAGCAGAGTGGCAGGCTATAAGACTAAAATGCATAAATCAGTAGTGTTTCTATATACCAGTAATGTGCAATATGAGGAGAAATTCAGGAAAAGTTTTCCATATACAATAGTGACAGAATCAAATAATTGGGAATAAACTTAACAAAGGACATAAAGAACTTGTATTCAGAAAATTACATTGCCTTGTTAAGAAAAAATTTAATAAGACATAAATGGAAATAAACATTCCATTCTAATGGGTTGGAGGACTAAATATTGTTAAGATGTCCATTCTACCCAAGTTAATATACAGGTACAATGCAATCCCGATAAAAAATTCCACTAGCACTTTTTAAAGAAATAGAAAACACAGTTATCAAATTTACTTGGAATGGTAAAGGACCCTGAATATCCAGAAACATCTTAAAAAGGAAAAGTGAAGTTGGAGGACTCTCACTTCCAGACTTGGAATCATATTAACTAACTGTAGTGGTAAAAACAGGATGGTACTGGCTTAAAGATATACACATAGACCAGTAGAACCAAAGTGATGGTTCAGAAACAGGCCCTCACATTTACAGTCAAGTTATTTTTGACATGGCTTTCAAACTCATCTAGGTGGGGCAGAACAGTCTGTTCAACAAATGATGCTGGGAGAACTGGATATCAATATCCAAAATGAAGAAAAATGACCCCAAACTCACATTTTATACAAAATTAACTCAAAATGGATCAATGACCCAAATATAAAACCATAAAACTCCTAGAAGAAAATGTAGGGAAACACCTTCAAGACTTGGTGGTAAGTGGTGGATTCTTAAACCTTACAACAAAAGCACAAACAATGAAAGAAAACCTGTATAAATGGGACTTCCTCAAACTTAACACTTTTGTGATTCAAAGGACTTTGTCATGAAGGTGTAAAGGCAGCCCACTCAATGTGAGAAAATATTTGGAATAATGGTTTGATTTCCATTTTATATAAAGAGATTATACAAGTCAGCAATAAAAGAGCAAGCAATCTGATTTTAAAATGGGCAAAAGACTTAATAGGCATTTCTCCAAATAGAAAATACAAATGGCCAAAACCACATGAAAATCATTTCATCATCACTAACTTAGGGAAATGCAAATCAAAACAAAAATGAGATATCATCTCACACTACATAGAATGGCCTTTATTTAAAAAAACAGTAAACAATAAGTGCTGGAAAGAATGTGGAGAAATAGGAACACTCCTTCACAGTTGGTGGGAATGTAAAATGGTGCAGGTTCTGTGGGAGACAATTTGGTGGTTCCTCAGGGAACTAAATATAGAACTTCTGTATGATCCAGCAATTCCACTACTAGGAATATATTCAGAAGAAATGAAAACTGTGATGCAAACAGACATTTTCACACCAATATTTATAGCAGCATTATTCACATTTGCCAAAAGATGGAAACAAACCGTGTACATCAACTGATGCAGGGATAAACAAAGTGTGTTATATACATATGATGGGCTACTATGCTGCTGTAAGAAGAAATGAAATTGGGACACATATAATCATTTGGATGAACCTTGAAGACATTATGATAAGTGAAATAAGCCAGACACAAAGGGACAAATATTGTATGGTCCCATTAATATGAACTAAATATAAACAATAAATGCATGGAGTTAAAACCTAGAGTATAGGTTATTAGGAAATAGAAGGAGGCCTGAGAAGGGATATTAATGCTTAATGTATGTAGAAGTTTTAATTACCTTGACTGTAAAAGTGTGGAAATGGTTGGAGTTAATGGTGATATAGTGAGTAGAACTAACACAGCTGGTTTATAAATGGGATTTTGGCTGAAAAGTTAGACTAGGGATGTAAATGTCAAATGAAAGAAAGCTAGAGAATAATCTAGGCACTGAATAACGTGAAATCAGCGGTGAATGAGAAGAGTGGTTGATAGTACTAATACAAGAATGTCCATCTGTGAACTAGAACAAATTTATGTCACTTTTGCAATATCAAATGAATCAAAATACCCTTTGCTTCCAAGAAGAGAATTTGCTGCCAAATAATACCTTAGTTCCTGTCCTTATCTTATCTCAATATCAAATTTTGTAAACCTCTTTGTAAGACACACTTCATAGAAAATAGCTAGATATATAATAAATATAATGAAGAGAAGGAAGGACAGAAACTGAATGAAATCAGAGAAGGAGAGAGCAGAGTGATAAAGCACAGACAGCAGGGAAGGAAAAGCCAGGAAATAGGATACTGAAAAACTTATGGAGGAAGGGATGTGAGAAAAGAAGTTAGAAAGGGTCCTTATACCAAGATTTCATCACTGATGTCAGCATATTTGCTCCTGCTCTCCTGCACTATTACTGGCCCCAGAATCAGAGAGGGAGGGAGTTTGTGTGACATGGGCAAGTGTTGCCAAGGTGTTTTTTTTTTTTAATTTTTTTATTTATTTTTATTGTGGGTAAAAATCAAAATTCTCACAATACACACAAACATTTGCAAAATGATATATAAATATATATGCATATATGTGTATTTGCTTACAAAAATGTTATTTATATATATATATATATACATATATTTTAAGAGGTGCTTAGATTACCCAAAATATTACATGGAACCCACTGGGATTCCCATGTTGCCCACCTCCCACACCTCCCACCACATCCCACACAAACATCTCCCACAAGTGTGGCCCACCACCCTCAATGAACTTACCACGACCAGTGTGAAGTGCAGCCCTACCTGATTCCCTCACTCAGAAACATCATTGTTAAATTTAAATCATCAAATGAAGGAGATGCCAAGAATAGACGTTTCTGCTAGACTGGCCTCAACAACATGGTGTAGTTACTCTCCTATTACAGAGAAGAGAGGCTTTTGAGAAGGACCATAGTGTTGCAGTGGAGCCAGGGAAGTTTATGAAGGCTGGACTACTGTAACTCTTCATTTTTTTAAGTACTTTCTGGTTCTCTATAATTTTTTATAGTTATTTTTTAATTTTTAAAAAGATATTTAGATTACATAACTGTTACATAAAAAATATAGGGTATTCTCATATACCCTGCTCCTTTCCCTCCCACATTTTCTCACATTAACAACATCCTTCATTAGTGTGATACATTTGTTAAAATTGACGAACACATTTTGGAGCATTGCCACTAAGTATGGATTATAGTTTACACACTCTCCCACACAATTTTGTAAGTTATGACAAGGTGTATAATTGCCTGTATCTGTCATTGCAATGCTCCATCATTTTGAATGGGACAAACTGAATATAGAGTCCACCTGACCAGTCTTAAGGAGGCAATGGGAAGATAATATTTCACAGAGACTAAAATCTTATCTCCTATAGCAAATAGGTGACTTCTACTAAAGTTCATTTTTAAACCTTCATTTTTAATTTACTTAGAGGTAAATCATATGAAGTCTGGATAAAACATGAAAACTATATTTCATTGTGATTTAGCAAGGCTTTCTATCAGAGGAAGTTATGGTGAATGGGGAGTTCATGGAGAGTGGGACTGTCTGTGGCCACACTTGACATGGTTCCTCATGGAAGCACTGAGTTAAACAAAGCAACAAGGTCTACAGCACAGGATGGAGCATATGAAAAACAGGAGAAGTTTCTCAATATGGTTCCTGAAAACAACTTTATGGAAGCAGCTATTCCCATACTCTTAGAGAGAAATATCTTTGAGGTCAGTTCTCTTCCTTCTTACTTCTTTAGAGAAGCATGAGTCAAATTTATATATATTTTTCTTCACTGGATATTTATAATTCCCACAAATATTTTCAGTGTCTAAGGTAAGCTTTCAGCATCAGCAGCTCTCAGGAAATCCCTACTTCCTACACAGCCCCAAAGGATTGTCCAGTGAACTACCAGGTCAGGGCATAAGCAAACCAAGGGGGCAATTGATTAAACTGCAACAGTTTTTGAATTGCAGGTGAGGAAACACCACTCCCTTTTACATATGATTTGCTTAAACACATCTCTTCTAGAGGCAGGAAGTCTTTGACCTCAGTTAAAGGTGCACATAGGTGAAATATATGGGAGTTCTGACCTCACAACTTAACTGCTGCAAGACCTTAAGTCTCTTCATCTCTTGTATTTTCAATTTGTTGATTCTAAAAAGTAACTAGTAATAATAACAATTTATTTTCAAATACTTAATATTAACAACTCATTATTCTGTTCCCATCTGTATGTTTAATCCAGTATAAAAAGCTAGAGATCATGTACTGAAAGATGGCGTTGGTGTAGGAGGGCGCACACTGCAAGCTCCAGAGCGAGGCGGATTGTGGATGGGGTCCTGCCCCGGGGTCTGTGCTGTGCACGGGTGGAGTGAGAAGCTTGGGACATCTATCTGCGCAGATCGGAGGCGTGGACCAAACGGTGGAGATTCGTGAGTTTTGAGGCTGCCGGTGGAGGTTGGCACAGGCAGCTGAGCCCCGTGGTTAGGGAAAAAAAAATAAAACGGTCATTTGGAGCCACGGGCGGGGTGAAAAAGTTTTATTTTCTGGGGATCTGGCTGCCTGGCGCCCCTTGGACATTGTGTGAACAGAGCAAACGAGCTAATCAGCACCCGGTGAACCGGAGGGTGGATTTTGGTCGGGGAACGGAGCTGATTTTCCTAGCCACCCAGGGATAAGACCCGGGCCGCTGCGGAGCAAGGAGGAAGGGACACTTCCCAAAAAAGGGAGGGTTCGGTTGGAAGACAGGGAAGAGTATTTTATATTTTTAGACATTGATCTGGCTGCCTGCACCGCCCCATAGCTTTGGGGAGCAGATAAGCCGACCTGAAGCAGCATCAGGCTGAGAGCAGACGCGAATCTGCACTCAAACTGATTTACTGAGCAGCCCAGTGACGCTGGAGCTCGGCGCCAGAAGGGGCGGAATCCGCCATCTTTAGCACTCCTCACTGACTAACATCAGAGCTTCAGCTAACCTGGGGAGTCCAGAAAGTGGGACGTGCTTAATTAATTTCCACGGGCCCAGCTAGGGTCCCTTCCGTAAGGGGGTTGGTGTAGAGGAGGAATTATTTTAGGACCTGCATTTGGCTAAAAAAAAAAAAAAA
>JAKSZT010054356.1:170265-215385 GCA_026826555.1 Tolypeutes matacus | reverse complement strand
AGGTAACTCTTACGCACACCTCAGTAGGAGCTCATAGAACATCTAAGCGCCTATCACCCCACTCAGTGGGGTTCCTGAGCGCTCTGGAGACACCCTGGTCCTATATAAGGGGGGATAGCCCCAGAGACTGATGCCTTATCAGTGGGTTCTATTTTGGAATCTGTGCTCCTGAGAGTGACAGAATTAGACTCAAATAAGTCCTCCCTGCACATAGTTCACCAGTCCTTTCTATTCAAACCTATATGCAATGCTGGAGTTTTTAGGTATACTTCCAGAGACTGGAGCCTCCCGCCTACCTATGTGCCAGGTGTGCATGAAATCTCGGTGGAGCTGCAACTCCTACCCTACAGCTCAATGGACTCATCCAAGTCACCTGGTGAGGAGACAACGATGGGAAATGGACATCCCAGGGAATGGAGAGGGCCTGCATCTGAAGGCAGGATCATCCCACCCACCATATCCATGGGATATAAGCCCTCTCTCACTTGGAGTTGGAGTGGACATCACCATCCCAGTCCCCTCAGGATTGGGGGAAGAACTATGGACTAGAGTGTAGAGTGGACTTGATGGTATTCTCTTGTTCACATATGGTGATTCTAGCAATGCAAGAAATTATAACAATGAGGTGGAGCCAGTGGCCACTTGACACTTTTGGGGTAGGGAGGGGATGAGCAGTTGAAATATAGTGGCTTCTTTGGGAGTTGGAAGTTGCCCTGAGTACTGTTGTGGCAACGGATGTAGGCCATTTTAAATCAGCACACACCACTCAGAACTGAGTGGGAGAGAGTGTGGTCTACAGTGTGAACTGTGGTCTATGGTTGGTGGCAAGGCTCCAGGATGTGTAAGTTCATTGAAGGTTTTGGGCCACACTGTGGGAGATGTTTGTGTGGGATGTGATGGGAGGTGTGGGAGGTGGGCAACATGGGAATCCCAGTGGGTTCCGAGTAATATTTTGGGTAATCTAAGCACCTCTTAAAATATCTGTGTATATATATATATATATATATATATATAAACAACATTTTTGTAAGCAAATAAACATATACGCATATATATTTATATATCATTTTGCAATTGTTTGTATGTATTGTGTGAATTTTGATTTTTACCCATAAAAAAAAAAAAAAAAAAGTATATCAGGAAAATGAATGAACAATATGAGAATCTGAACAAAGAGATATAAATTTTAAAAAGGAACCAAAAAAATTATTGAAGATGAAAATCACAATAATTTAAATGAAAAAAATTCCCTAAAGGGCTTCAAGAGCATATTGCAGCTGACAGACAGAAGAATTATTGAACTCAAAGACAAGACAATTGAAATTATTCAGGCTAAGAAGCAGAAAGAAAAAAGAATTAAAGGAATGAAAAGAATGTAAAAAACCTTTGGGAAACCATTAAACTTAACAATATATGTATTATGGGAGTCCAGAATGAAAAGAAAGAGAGAAAGGGAAGAAGGAATCAAAGAAATAATTATAGAAAATGTCCCCAATTTAATTAAAGACTGGAATATACACATGCAAGAAGTCCAAGGAACGAAAAACAGGATAATTTTAAAATAGAACGTGCTGAGACCTTTAGTAGTCAAACTGTCGAATGCCAAGGACACAAAAGCTGCAAGAGAAAAGTAATATGTAGGTATCAGCTATCCCCAACCAGATTAAGTACCAATTTCTCATGAGAAGACATGGAGAAAAGTCCATTCAGTTTCCAGACAAAGTGGGAGATTGTTTCCAAGTCTTATTTATACAATTAAGAGAGAGAAGAAGATCATCTCTGGCACAAAAGTAGAGGACATTCCCCATTGTTTCTCCAGTGCTGTCTTTGGCATCATCTCAGGAGAAAAAATAAGCAAAAATTTCCTCCTTGTTTGCCACCTAGAATTTCAAGGGCTTTCCTTGAGAAATTATAAACCTGTAGAGTTGCCAGTCAGTTCTCCCCAGGGTTTGGAAATTTCCTATCAGTATGATTTTCCAGGACATGGTTTTATGAAATTTGACTTGTTAAATTGTTTGAAAAAATTTTATGTCCCTAATCAATTATTTTTTTTAACTGCTCTAGGATTACTATGTGAAGATGCTTTTATTCCCATTGATATTCAAGAATAAAACATTGTGTATACTGGTAAGGAATATAGTGTATTCTTACAGGAGTTAGCGCAAAACATATGTGCTTACTAAATGCCAGAGCTGAATTCTTGGACACAGCACATCACTGATCCATGACGACAAGTGCTTTTCTTGGACTGGGATAACAAAGAGAGCTTATTTTAAGTATAAATGTGCAACAATGTATAGAATCATCAAAATGTTACTTTATCTCTCAATACTTAGTTCTGATAGTCCAAGTCTTTGAAAATAATAACACAATTACTAGTTATTAAAGGCATTTTTCTCTTGTCATTTTATTTGAAAGAATGAGTGACAGGTCTGTTTACTCTGATGGATATAGCATTGAGATTTAAGCTTGAGGTAAGATGAGGCCTTAATCCATCAAGCCCTGTAGCAATTTGCATTATGTATGAATTCCAAAAATAGATATTGGATTATGTTTGCTAACTGGTCTGTTCCTCTGGGCATGGTTAAGTTATGATTAGGGGTTTGATTGGTCCACGTCAATAGGATGTTGAGTCCCTGCCCCTTGGTGGGCAGGGACTCAGAGATAAAACTACATAGCAAAGCAGAGGAGTTAGTTGGAGTTTGAGTTGGAATTCTGATGCTGAGTTTTAATGCTGGAGTCCGTGGAAGTAAGCACACAGAACAGTTAGGTTGTGACAAAGAAGAGAAGGCCCCAGGAAAAGAGAAGAGCCATTCACCTGATAGTCTACAGCTGGCCTTGTGGAAAGAAGCAAGCCTGAGCCCTGAGAGAGGCAAGCCCTGAAAAAGAGGAACCCAAGAACCCTGGCAAATATCAGCAGCTATTGCTCCAACACATGGCCATAGACTTTGGTGAGGGACGTAACTTACACTTTATGGCCTGGTAACTGTAAGCTTCCACCCAAATAAAACCCTTTATAAAAACCAACCAATTTCTGATATTTTGCAATCAGACCCCTTTGGCTGATTAATAGAAGCCCCTTCAGAGAGAGTCCATACCAAGCAGTTTTTACACAAAATAATCTTCAAATATTTTACATTACCTATTTTTACATCTATCCTGACCCACAGAAAGATACAGAATTGAAGTGATTTATCAGAAAATTTCAAGGTACAGAACCATCTTCACTTAAATTAACTTGGAATTAAAGAACAAGGATTATTTTCTTTTTATTAAGTTTTAGATGGTTGTCCTGATGCAGAACAACACGCTATTTTAAAAATATCAACAGCTGGATTCTAGCAATTCATTCTAGAACCCTATTTCCCACCTCAAACCACACTTAACATCGTTTACTTTATTCCATGCCCTGCTATGCTTAATCCTTTATTATTTGTTTCTTTGAAAAGATCAGTGGGAAATAATGCTGAAATAATATTGAAAAGACGAAGTGGGGTGGGTAATACAATAAACATGTTATTATACACAATCATTGAAAAGAGAGGGAAATAAAATACTACAAATCACAAGAAAGAGAAAAATGCAGCCGGAGAAAGCCATGGACAAAGATACATGTCAAATGAGGATATATATATATAATTTTTTCTCTCATAATTGAGAGTTTATTGGTTGTTTTGTAGATCAGCAGATACATTATGAACAATTTGTACAAATTCTTAATGTACCTACCGAAAACCTAAAAATTCATGTAGTTATTTTTCTAAAGTTATCCCAGTGACTTTCCAGCTTAAAATTTGGAGGCAAGTTTTCTTTGAGATGATGTCAAGTTTTCAAATGTTGATTAGCTGTTACATCTTTACATCCCACTAATTTTTAATACCATATATATATATATATATATATATATATATGGTATTAAATTGTGTGTATATATATATTAACTTGCCCTTCCAGAATTTATCCATTTATCTAATAATCCATTCTTCCCTAACAATTTAAAATTCCACCTGTATCATTTATTAAATAATAGAATTTGCACTAAATTTGCAAGATTGATTATTTGAATTCTTAGCAATTTCTTCTGTTATTGAGAATTCTTTAGTACTGGGCCTATAGCAAAATGTCTACAAACCAGAGCTTTAGGAGATGCTCTGATAGCTAGCAGATCTAGTCTCCTATTTCTATTCTTCTCTTTTTTTTTTAATTACCAAGGCTATTCAACCACAGGCACATATTCATATACATTTTTAAATTATCGTATTACTTTCCCTGAAAAAAGACTGTCATTTTCTTTGTTATTTAATTAATTCATCAAAGAACTGATGTCTCTAAAATAAGGTCTCCCCTAGGGTGTGCAGAATCACACAAATAGCTTTTGCAACATACCTGCTAATTTAAAAATTATATATTTAAACATCATAAACAATAGTCTACTGTAGAACAACTGTAAGTCTACTCTAGTCCATTGTCTATTCCCCAATCCTGAAGATTCTGTGATGGTGATGTCCACTGCAACTCTAATTGAGAGGATGCTTAGATGCCATGGGGCAGATACATGGGTCTTGCTTGCAGTTGCGGACTCACTCTGTTACTTGAGATGGTCATTGTCAGTCATCATCTCCTTGTTAGTTGTCATGGGTGGGTCCAATGAACTGGACAGTAGGTATTGCAGATACAGGCCATTTTGTATCTTCTAATAACTTGCAAATATGTGCAGGATAGAGTGTGACCTACAATGTAAACTATAATCATCACTTAGTGGCAATGCTCCAAGACATGTTCATCAATCATGGCAAATGTACCACACTAATGAAGGATGTTGTTGATGTGGCAAAATGTGTGTGTGGCGAAGGGGGGGGGCGGCTAGGAAGCAGAGCATATGGGAATCCCTTATATTTTTTGTGTAATATTTATGTATTCTAAGTTCCTTTTTTTTAAATAAAAAATACATTAAAAATATAAATAAATAAAAATCATAAACAATTTGACCAAAGAACATATTACAAAATCCATGTGCCAGTGTGAGATAACACTATATTTACTGATACAGATTTACACTTGTGGGTAAAGAGGTTATTATACATTTGTTTATTGTCCAATCATAACATATAAAGTATCTTCCAAGGAGCAGACTTCTCTCTTTCTGATGAAGTCTAGGAACCATCTCTTTTTTTTTCCTCTTTGGAGCCTGTGTGGATTGAAACAATGCCTTTGAATTTATATAACACAGGTCAAAACCTTGGGGACATAAACCAACAGAAATTTATTGTGTCACATTTCTGGAGGCTGGAAGTCAGAAATCAAGGTGTCAGAAGGGCCGTACTCTCTCTGAAACCTGTAAATGAGAGTCCTTCCTTGCCTCTTCCTAGCTTCTGGCAGGTACTAACAATCCTTGTCATTCCTTGGCTTATAGCAGTGTAACTCCAATCTCTTCCTCACTGTTCACATGGCCTTCTTCCCTGTGTCTCTCTGAAAGTGTCTAACTCTCTTCTACTTACAAGGGCACTGGTCATATTGGATTAGGACATATGTTAATCCAGTGTGAACTCAACTGCTCATATCTTCAAAGATTTTATTTCCAAATAGGTCATTCTTGGGACTGGAGGTTAGGATGTGAACTTATATTTTGAGGGGATACATTTCAACCCATAATATTCCCCTGTAGGGCCTTAATACCATGTATTTGATGCTCTTTATTTACATCATTATTCATGGTTCTGTGTCAATTTTCTGGTGATCCATAAGTACTGGTTTCCAATGACTTTCTGAAAGATTACTTTATTATGATGACCACAAATCTAACTCTGATAATACACTGCAGGATAGGGAAAACAATTATTCATCCCCTGGTCATGTTAAATTGATTGTTCATAATTTATAGCATAAGTATAGAAGTACACACCTTCCACCAATGTTGTCCTTTGAATTCTTTAGTCCATAATCACTGCATTTCTGGAATGTGATGTCCCTCACAGGACATGGCTTAAGATGAACACAGGAGAGTACAATACCACCATATCCATCAGTGGCCAGATAGGGCATCAGTTGGAAAGGCATTACACATTTCAGAAAAAATGGTCTTGAAAGCCACTGAAGGAGATAGGTGCAGCCATCCTAGAAGAACTGTTTGAAACATGTCACAGAGCCTGTAGAAGGACTGGAGCAATTGCCCTGGGTGCCAGCCAGTGGAATGCATAGCAGGGAAGAATGCCTGTCCACAACCATCACCCTCAGTGCTTTAGATGGGAGCACAACTGTTGGAGCATGGACAACTGAACATTGATAAAGCCCACAGCCATGACCCAAGGACAGAAGTCAGCAGAGGGCCATTTGTATCCTAAATCCCTTAAGCAGTCCTCTGTCACCCAAAATCAGAATGTCAATGCCATTCTGGTAAAGCAAGGTAGAACAATCCTGTGAAAGAAATAAAGAGCCAACCTGCATCCATTTTCTTGACAGGTCACCTTCCTAGAAGTAAGGTCCCTGTCAAAGGGCTGGGGAAAATGTCATTGATGCAAAATTCAGAGTACCTTATAAGGAAGAAACAGGGATAGGGTCCAAGAAGTTAGGTCCAGGATAGGGTGTCCCACCCAGAAGTCATTATTATAGACCCCTTCCAGTCCCAGGCGGTACGGGAGATGTTGGAAATTTTCACAGAAGTCATTCCATGGTGTAGTGCTGAGGACAGGACCTTGTTTGTCCAGGTTTAAGGGAAGTACTGCTTAAAATATTGGTTTTTCTTACAAAATGGACACCTTGCTGCATGCAAATTGGGGAGATTCTAACCCCCATATTTTTATATGTGTCTATCCTCCTCTTCTTCTTTCCCTACCATTTAATTATCAAATGTCCAAAAAGATTCATTTAGATTTATATTCTTTCAGTAATATTGATTAAGCACCTACTAAGTGACTGTGAGTGTTTTAAACACTGAGTTTATAGCATGAATGAATAAACATTATCCCTTCCCTAACAAAGATTAAATTTTGAGGAAAAAATAGGTGAAAGTAAAAAAAAAAAAATTAATTACACTTTGAGGTCACTGATATTAAGTACATAAACAGGAAGAAAAGTGTAGAATAACATAGAGAAAGCTATGAGTAAAGACTTCTCTGAGGAGTTTGGAGTTAATCTGAAAATGTGAAAAAATGAGAGGGCTTCACCAAGGCAAGGCCATGCATCTGAGAAAGAGAATTCCAGCAGGGGGAAGAGTGAGAACAAAAGCCCTGAACCAGGTCTTGTGGACTGAAACATGTCCCCTATAAAAGCGTGTTCAGGTCCCATTACCTGTCCTGTGTGTAGGAACACATTTGAAAATAGGACCTTTGAAGATGTTATTAGTCAGGTATTCCAAAACTGAATGAAGGTGGGCCTTAATCCAATATGGGTGAAGACCTTATAAGCAAAGGAAATTGTACAGAGAGAAAGCCATAAGTGAAGACAGAAACTGGATGCCAACAGAATCCAGGAGATGAAGGAAAAGTCACTGCCATGTGCATTGGCATGTCACAGAAAAGTCAGGGAACCTCAAGATTGCCAGCCAGCCATAAAATACCAACTCCAGGATAAATCAAGGCTTCTAGCTTCTGAAACTGAGAGCCAATAAATTTCTGATGTTAAACCAATCCATTTTATGGTATTTATTTATGTAGCTAAGAAACTAATATACAAGGGAAAGCTTGGATTGTTTAAAAGACAAGTTTAAAAAAAAGAGAGAGAGAGACAACTGCGGCCAGAGCCCTGTGAGAAACAGGATAGAGTACAAAATGAATTGGAGATGATATCAGAAACATGATTAGGGAGAACATTGCATCACATCCTGATTTGAATGCATATGAGATACCACTGAATACTGGGTACGCAATGGATTGGAGAGGATGGTAAGGGTAAGTCCTCAATGTATTTGAAGAAAAGATTTGTTTTTAGCATATAAGCTAGTGACAACACAGGGTTCCTCGTTTCATCCAAAGATTCCTCATGGCATTTTTCACCTCTGGATTCCTCAGGGTATAGATCAAGGGATTTAACATGGGTTCAACAATTGTAAAGGACACAGTCATTGCCTTGTCTATAGGATAATTGGCCACAGGCCTCACATACAAGAAGATACATGGCACAAAAAACAAGATAACCACTGTGAGGTGGGAGCCACAGGTGGAGAGGGCTTTGCGTTGTCCTTCAGAACTGCAAGACCTCAGAGAGCAGAGGATGACCACGTAGGAGGCAATAATCATAAAGAAGATGGTCACACACATCACCCCACTGTTGAGGATCACAAGGAGGCCCAGGATGTGGGTGTCCATGCAGGCCAATTTCAACAATGGAAACAAATCACACATAAAGTGATCAATGACATTGGGACCACAGAAGGGTATTCGGTACATAAAGAGAAGCTGTATCATTCCGTGCATAGATCCCCCAAACCAGGCCACTCCCAGCAGCAAGCAGCACAGCCGAGGAGTCATGGTGGTCTGGTAGTGCAGGGGCTTACATATGGCCACGTAGCGGTCATAGGCCATAATGAGGAGAAGGATGATCCCCACACCACCAAAGAAATGCTCTGCAAAGAACTGGGTCATGCAGCCTTCCAGGGAGATGGTAGTGCTCTCAGAGAGGGAGTCCACAATCAACTTGGGGGCAATGACGGAAGAGTAGGTGACATCCATGAGAGACAAGGAAGTAAGGAAAAAGTACATAGGTGATCTCAGACTCCGACTTGTGGTCATGGTTACCACAATGAGTAGATTTCCTGTCACTGTGGCCACATACATGATTAGAAATACAGCAGAGAATATTTTCCGCAGCTCTGGATTCTTTGTAATACCCAAAAGAATGAATTTTGTCACATTGTTTTGACTCTCCATTTACTATGAGGTTATCTAAGCATATTGTTATGAGCTGGAAAATCTGCAATAGTAATATTATTTTTAATTAGTAATCATTCAGTATTTGGGGCACTTTTTGTGCTGTTTCACCCCCTGTTGACCTACAACTTTTCTTCATTTCTACAGCAAAGAGCTGCTCATAATTATAGCTTAGCAGTAGCTTGATTCCACTGGATCCTCATAATAACAACTCTTCTCATGAACTCAAGTCTTGTTTTCTGTCCTGGCACTTGCTGCTTAAAACACTTTGGGGATTCTGCTTTATCATTCTAGGGCATACGCATACCTGGAAATATGATGGAGTTAACACTTCCCAGGGAAACAATTGCCCATTAGTTTATAAAAGCCAGTGGAAAAATGCTAATCAGCTTAACAAAATATTGGGTTAACTTTCATTCCTTCTGATTTTTCACTCTTACCAGTGACTCAATTCAATTTTGCAAAAGAAAATACCTCCATACAAGCCCTAATCTCAGACTCTGTTTTTTGGGAAATCCAAGCTGGGGTGCTGACTTCATTTATCACCAGGTATATTTAAAAACTTACAAAATTCCATATGACTTATCATTAATTTATTTCAAATACTTTTTGAGCACCTAGAATATGGTAGTTGAAAGCCTAAGATAGATATGTTACATAACAAGGCTCTCCACTTACTAAGAACTTTACTCTTCCCATCTACATATCTTCCTTCTCAAATTAGCTTATTAATATTTCTATTTTATTATTACATATAACTAATATTTAATGGTACCCTGCAGTGGAATCACTATGAGACATTTTCCTAATTTTATAGATAAAATACTGAGGCCAAGAGGAGTGAAAAATGACTGAATTCAAATCCATCTTTTCAGGGTGTTCAATATGTGTGAAACACTGTGCTTTATGATATAATTTTCATAGCAATTCAGTGAGATAGATTTATAATTCCTGTGCTCGTTTCATTCAACAAAGACAACTGTGCAATTCTGACATAGAGTTCTAACATGTTCTAATTACATGTAAGAACAATCTAATCCTAAAACTAGAAATCACAATCATTGACTTTGTTTTCAAATGGTACTAATCATTTTCAGATGTGCCACTGGTTAAAGAAACTAAAACCTTGAATTTTTTCTTCTGCTTTGGGAAGGCCCAGATCCACAACTTAACTGATACCATCTCTGCACTTGAACCTGTATCAGGGCAAATTGGCCCTTCCCTTCTTCTTTATGAAGTAGTGTTTCCTGATGGAACAAAGGATTCTAAAGGATTGAAAAAATATCAATAAAACAACTCATTTGTTTTCCACTCATTATGTGCCAGCAATGTGGTTGCTCAGTCATGTGTATTATCCATTTTTCACAACACTCAAGGTGGTTACTATCACAAAATCCATATTGAAGATGAGGGAACTGAGGCTTGGAGACATTCAGCCTCTCATCTAAGGTGAGTGGGGATATGAATCCAGGTAGTTTCATTTTGAAGCACACATCCATAACTAATACACTGTACACTAAAGAAATGAACAACAGCCTCTACCAGCTAAATGCAATAGCTATTGCAGCCAGGAACAAATTGTAAGGTCAAAACAAACAAACAAACAAACAAAAAAAAACAGCTTTAGTAAGAAGAAACTTCTCTTTACCAAGGTATTTAATTAGAGGCTTTCTGTCATTTTGTTGGAATATATTAGAGGGCATTATTTTTAACAAGGATATATAAATTACACATTCTTTAAGATTCATCTAAATACTCAGAGGCCCATTCTTAATATTTTTCTCCATGCTAAACAAAGTATACCACTCCTAGAAGACTCTTTGCAAATCTTCGGTGTGGATTAACCCCAGCCTCTCCCATGCTGAGTCTGAGAACTTCATTAGTTCTTAAAGTAGAAGGCATGCATTCTTGGAAATCAGGATAACTGAATTTATTCAAGATTGTCACTCTACCTCCTTAGGATACCTTGTTTCATTGCTTCTCACTGTGGACTTTTGTTTCTTTTTCTAGAATATGAGATAGTTGTGGTTGATCAGTGGAACATCAGAGGCTCAAAGAAGGCATCTCAGAGATGCTGCCCCTTTCAAACTTAGTAGGTCAGCTCTTATCCGCACTGACTCTTTGCACTTCCAAGTACAGTTCCCTTTAAGTCATTTCATGATGAAATTTTTAAAACAATATGCAGTAGAATAGATAATAATGTTCCTTCTGTTTTAAAATCAATAAATATTCCCTTCCCTTTTGACTACTGTTACAAATTTAGACTTCTCAGCCTGATTTTCAAAACCCTCCCCAATACAATCAACTTCCTCTTCTGTACTTCTCCCTCCCACCACAGATAGGCCCATCTCTTACTGCCAGAGCACACACCTCAGCCTGTTTTATACAGTGGCAAAGGCTGTGGATTCAGAATGAGCAGACTTAGCTTCTCTTCCCAGTTAGGCCACTTTTTGGTTATATATCAACTTTCCTAACCTTCAAATTCTGCAAAAATAAAATAATGCAATAATAAAGTCCTGATTTTTCTCTTTTCATTACCATAAAACAATATGAGGTAGGAACAATTATTATGCTGTTTTTCTGATGCAGTGGAAGAGGGTTAGAGAAATTATGAAACTTGCTTAAAGACTTTTGCCAGGTTCAAATTTCAGGCTGCTAACCACCATCTTCTGCATTGCCTCCAAGAATTTTACATTCTGCATCACATTTTTGTGAAGTCAAAGTAACAATGCGGAGGAGCGCGCGTGCACAGGCGACGCGCGGAGGGAGGAAGCAGAGCCGCGCAGCTGCCGCTAGGTCCGCTGTTGGTCCACGGGGTCCGCCCAGCGCCGCCGCCGCCATGGGAGTGCAGGTGGAGACCATCTCCCCCGGAGAGGGGCGCACCTTCCCGAAGCGCGGCCAGGCCTGCGTGGTGCACTACACGGGCTTAAATGTATTTTAATAAGCTGATGTTGCATTACTGCTCCATTTCTCAGAAAATCTCCACATTTCAGGTATCAGAGACAAATCAAACATGGTACACCAATAAAAAATGCACAACATAACTACCCAAGTAGGCAAGGCTAAGAGCTCCTGTCAGACCTTCAGCATACAGCAACCGCTGTTGCCAAGATTGTACTAAGCCTGTCGAGAAGAGCTGTGAACAGCAACAACATAGATGCAGAAGAGCCGTTTCTGGGCAGTCCTCACCCAAGAAAAAGATGGATGCAAGTTATGAAAATCTGTGAGAAAATGTCATCTTTAGGACATGAAGGGGTAATATATGGGATATAAAGTGAGGAATTTTTTAATAGTCCTCCCCAGTGGTGGCAAGTGACTTTTTCCTGGTTTATTTCTTTTTAGTATTACTGTAGACTCATATAAACTTTTCCTTAATTAGTGATATTCATTATTCTCTTTGCTCAAATTGTCCCAGATTTGACCAGTAAGAGCCTCTGTACACTGGCTCCAGTCTTTCTGACTTAGTCCTGAATTACTTCCTTGCTTTCACTGCTCTGGGCCTGGCATCAGACATTTCTCCAAAGAACTCTGGTTCCTTTCAGTGGGTCCCACAGACTTTTGTTTTTAAACAGCTTGATTGGAAATATAATTTACATATCATGTTAAATAAAATTTATGTACCCATTTACTCAGAAAAAAAAAAAAAAGTTAGTAACAAGCATGAGATTCTATGGAAAGCACTATTGAAATATTCATCATGATTATTTTTCATTACTATAAGCTGCTGACTTCCTGCTACTTCTGACCATGCCCTGTGCTATCAACTAAATCCATCACCATTCACCTCATTTCCTCCTAATGTTCCCTCTTGCCACCATAACTTGAGGGTTTTTTACATGCACCTGTATAGTTTTGTGCTGTGTTGGCAATAATTAAATTATCTTCTCTGCTCAATTTTTATATCAATTTCATGTTGGTCTTATCTCCTTATGTGGGTGCTTAAGCACAGTTAATTTAGTCTCATTTCACTAAATTCTTAGTACTATGCTGTATACACACTAGTCATTTAATTAAACCCATGAAATTGAATTCATACAAAGAAAACTGCATTTGCATTGAACTATGGGTTCACTAGATGCTCTTCCATTGGCATCCAGTCTCAAAGATCCAATTTATCATCCTTACCATTTACAATAATAGACTTGCATTAACCAAATGCATCTGCTAAACCATGCTTTGGACTTCCAGTTCAGGGTTGAATCATTGCTATCAGATCTTCTCTATAACATTGTTTTTTTCTTTCTGTAGTGAGTCCCAGTGAAAGACCATCCTTCACAGTCCTGTTCAAATGAAGAAGTGGGGAAGTACATTTCCTTCAATTGTCTATTACCTAGACAGTAAATATTTCTAAAGTCCAATATTATGGCAGACAGTTTGGGGAATACAAGGAAATGTCCTGTCCTTAAAAATGGAAACAGAATAAGCATAAATGAAACAATGTGCAAACAATATAAGTTCCAGAATTGAAAGATATCAGAGTGACCCATCCATTTTAAAGAAGATGAAAGGGTTAGGCCTTGATATGAGAATTTAGAAAATTGAAAGGAAAGTGAACAGTAAGGGCATCAGCATGAAAAGGCATGAAGAGAGGAAGGGCAAATGTGGTATATGAAGCTAAAGATATGGACTTTGAAATCACATAAACCTGACTTTGCTATGGACCTTCCAGGGATGAAATAGACTAGAGGTTATACATTTGCTCTAATTTTCAGTTGTTGTTTTGTATCACACATATAAAGTGCCTGGCAATATGGTTTAAAATTTAGTGTTTTAAATTATAAACATTAAAGTATACTAAAAATGTAGTATAGACATTCAGACATTAAAATGACTGTCATATTGTTGGCATATCATAAAACTTAGTCACATATACTCCTAAGAGCAGGTCGCCTTGAGTAAATGTGCCCAGCTACACCATAGTTCATTTTGGGAAAATGTAGTGAGAACTTTAGTCTTTATTAAATCTGTAAAATTCCTGATTCTTCCTTCTAAGTACCTAGTTTATGCCTGACAACCTCTCTGTGCCTCAGTGCCTCTGGGAAATTAATGTTCCGTATCTGAAATGGTGGTTGTAAGTATTAATTGATTTTCTCATCATTTGGATGCTTGGAGCAGCATACCATCTCTTTTACCAGGAAAAGGAGCTTGATACCAATCACCGTTTTAAAACAGATCCTCTATCTTTAGATTTCCAACAAACGTTTCTACTTCTATTAAATGCTCAGTTGAGGAACAGGATATAATGACTCATCAATCCTTATCAGTATGCAAGATTTGAATTGACTTTAAAAGTCAAATCTTCAAAAACCATTTTTCAAAATAGCCTGCAGTTCTAACCAAAAATGAGTTGTTTGAATAAAACTGAAGGGTTTTAAATTGCTATTTTTATAAATTATAAAAGTAAAGCATGGCCCTTGGAATGGTAGAGTAATTGAAAGTTTAAAGTCTAAGGGCCACTTCCAACCACTAGCACTCACTCGACCCTGTTTTAGCAGTCCAGTACATGAACTACAGATATGCATTTTTATGTAGTTTTATTGTATATGTACATTCATTTATGTATCTTACACTGTATAAAATATGTAAAATTTTCCATTTTATATAAAAATATGTAAAAATATATTAAAATATGTAAAATTTTCAATTTTAATTGCTATATATTATTCCATTTTATGGTTGCATCATAATTCATTTAACCAGCTCGTTTTTGCCTGATATTTATATTATTTCTAATACTCCACCTTATATACATGCTGTAATGAATATCACTTTACAGACATTGCTCCTTAGTAGGTTTGAACATTTCTGTTGGAGAAATTCCTAGAAACAAAATCACCAAGTCAGAGTATGTATATTTTAACTTTAACATGTTTTGTAACATTACTCTCACAAAATTCTATACCAAAGTTTTTCCCCAACAATAGTACATTAAAGGATCATTTTCCCTTATAGCCTTACTAACTAAATATTATCAATCTTGCTTATGTTCACCAAACAATACAATGAAAAATAACTCATTTTACATTGCTTTCACTCAGTCATTCATGCATACATTCATATAATTTTACTGATGCCATAAACAAGATGACATAAGCAAGAAATTATTAGTATCCAGATAAAACCAACTAAAGTGCAAAGTAGTATTTATAGAGATATATTGTCTCTATGCAGATATTCATATCAAACTAAAATAATAACAATAATAATAATAAATTGCTAAGCACCTGTCATGGATCAGACATTTTGCTAGTTACTTTAAACATATTATATCATTTAATTCTCACATCTCCATATGATGAGGTGCTTTGTATAGCTGAGAAAGAGGAAAATAACTAATTTCCTCAAGGCCATACAGTTAATAATTAACAGAACCTGGACTTGAATCTAGGAATTTGACTTTACAGTAGGTGAGTGTGTTTTTCCTGGATCTGAATGTTTTATGGAGATAAATAATTTCTCCAATAAAATCCTGGGTAATAAGTGGTGTCAGCATTTGTTTAGTGAGTGTCTTGGATTATCATCAGTGAACTATCAGTGGTCCTGTGTCCTTTGGAAGGTCTATTCCCCAAGTACATGCAACATCAGTAGTACATGTCTCAAATTAAGGCCTTTAAACAGGCTATTTATGCATTTATGTTGGTAAGTCTCCATAATTTACCTTGCTTTTCTTGAAAGATGATAACTCGTTAGTGGAGATGAAATTATCTACAATATCATCTTTATAGAACAGAAATTACTATACCATTTTAGAAACAAAAGTTAATGTTTTCTTGGAATTCTTTGGGAGGGGGGCTTATTCCATAAACAACCTTTCATGATTTCACCATGCTAACTCCAAGCAAATTATCTGCATCTAACCTAATATTACTACTACCACCCTTATAGGGCTCCTCACCAATAAATGTTTGTGCTTTTATATACATATTGATAGAGAAGTACAGAAAAATTTCAACTCATCCTTACATTCAAAATGAAAAAGAGATCTAATGCATCATTAATTAAAACAAAGAAAAATACTGAATAACTTCCTTCTCAGAGTTTTTAGTCAAAAAATAAAACTTAAAGTACTTTAGTACAAAATGAAAGTAGAAAATAGAGTTAGATAGGTAGATAGATAGATAGATAGATAGATATCAGAGACAGAGAAATAAAGAGATGAATGAGAAAAAAGGAATCAGAAAATCTCTCTGAAAGCCATCTTAGACACACCAGCTATTTCCGTGCCTCTCCTTTCTTATAGCACATCTCTGAAACAGATAAACACACCCTTATTTGCTCAATTTCAAGACCTGGATAGAGGCCCAAAGACACTTATTTTTTTACATTTTTTCAAAAGGGATGAAATTAAATCAAGCTAAAATTTTTTCACAGCTCAAGACTCTCCAAAATGTGGCCACAATTTGTATACACAGATAAAACAGTTCATAAACACGTTTTAAGTATCATATAATTGTGCATTATTTAGGTGATTCAATTATTTCAGCAATTTCAAAATATCAGCTCAAAAAATTATTAGGAACTTGTTTAATATTCATGTAAGTTTCTAAGGCCACATCCAAAGCTCAGCAAAGGCTCATTTCTGTGAGCTCTCAAAACTCAGCCAGTTACCAAATGGAACCAATAGGTAGAAGGTGGAAAATTGCACAAATCAATTTTCTGGAATCACAACAGCATAACTAAAGCTCTGATCCCAATGGAAATTTACTCACATGTAGCTTCTTTTACAAAAGAGCTGGAAATCATGACACTTTAGAATTTCAACTTGGTTATTCCAAGTGTGGAGTGAGTAAATCGGATCCTACACAAGGAGCAAATCATCCAATCATTTAATAAGAAGTTATTTTGATAGAACTAAAGTATCCAGTGATTTTAGAAAGAGATTTAAAACAGCTACTCTAATTGCCCAAGGACTTAAATAATAAACAACCCTTGTAGTTGGCAAAAGAATTTAAATGTCATCTAAATAGGCAAGGCTGCCAAAAAAGCAAGCCAAGTAAGCTATTTATAAAATCATTCAGGGGACTCTGACTGTCATTTGGTTGTATTTTGAGCTTATTTTGAAAATAGTTTGCAATTCACATCTTAAAAGAAACTTCATTAATAAGATGTTCTCCTTTGGGTGATGAGTCTGGGCTAAAAGAGGGCAGAGTGCCATTTTCAAAAGTGGTGAAAATTTGCAGTCTTGCATCATTCCAATTGCATCCCTTTGAGGATGGGTCTCTACTGACTGATGCGCTAATCAAAATGCCAGTGAATTCCCAACCACTCCTGCAGTGATAGATGGTTCCCAGGGGTCCAGATTCACTGGAGCCAGGCCAAGCTAATGCTTCACAAGCACGAAAACAAATCATGGTATTAACCATTCAATTAGTTGCCCCAGAAATAAGCTCTGTCCTTTAATAAGAGAATAGCCAAGCAATGATCCAGCCACCTGATCATATGGATGAAGAAAAGGCAATATGATTATTTCTTGGCCACCTAACAAGTAGCAGGACTGAATTTTTCAATCACCTAGTCTGGTGTTCATTTCACATAAGAATATTATTAAAATTATGTCAACCTGACTACAGGATAATTATCATTATTAAAGGCTAAAAACATGTATCACAGCCAGAAAAAATAAAACTAAATTCTCCCTTATTAATAACAAATAATGTTCTCAAATAATGTGTCTAAAATTTAGAAATATTTGGGGTTATAGTCTTCATTCTTTTTCTACCTTCAATAATAAAAGAATATCCTATATTTACAATATACTTCACAGGTTATCTCATAATTGGTTCATTGACACATTTGACATAACATCCTGAGAACTCTCTTGAGAGAGAAGATTCTCAGCTTTACACAATATAATCCTTGTAAGTGATGGGCTGACTTCTACAACTGGATCATCTTTTACTAAAACTCTGAAATTACTCCACATTCTTGCCTAAACATTTAGACATGTGTCAGAGTACTCTTTCTCAACTATTTTTCCTTTATCAAACCCTAAGTAGTTTTTTTAGACATTTATCCTAATCAACCACTTCAGAATATTTAATACCATAGATATACTAAATACCTATTTATGTTGTTTATATATATATCTGTGCTTTATACGTAAAAACAGAAAAAAATGGCTCATTCTCCAACAGCCAATTTTTACTCTCTTGGGAGAGACATCATCCCCATTGCAAATGCATGCATTTAGGAAACCTAAATGTAGAAAAAAGAAAAGGTAATGTCATCCTTTAAATTTGGGCTTAATTAAAGTTCTAGCTGTGTTTAAAACAACTACCAGAATCTAGTTTTTCTCTTCTGCATCAATCTTTTCTTATCATACTTATCACTAACAAAATCATATTATTAATTTATTTTTTACCTATTTTTTATTCCCCACCAGACTTTAATTTCCACACAAACCTGACCCTTGTCTGTATTTTTCAACATTGTATACCCAGTCCCTAAAACTGTGGCACACTGATGGCACCGAGAAATATTTATTTTATGTATGAAATCAGTCAAAATTTGTTAAACTTAATTAACGACAGTCATTTCTCATTACATTTTCAAGTAATATATGTGAACAAAGTATGGAATAACAATGTGAAAATCCCTTAATAAATAATATTTAGTTCTTCAATGCATTATTTTCATGCCCAAATAGAGTATTGAGGCTTTCTTTAGTTGAGTTGCTTATTTTCCTCCAAACATCACTATTATTCATGTGTTGCCCTCTTTGAATTTCTACCATAAATGATTCATTCTTTGAGCTCATTGTATCCCACCTTTTAAATGTACATATATTTATTAAGGATAATACATCTGTGGGAATGAAAGTATCAGATGGCTTTCGCTGCCACAAGGGGAATAAGAGAATATAAGTAATCTGGGAAGCTGATGTCAAGGGACAGCTGAAGGAACGAAAACAGAAACTCCCAAAATCAGGTGGAAATCCTCAAGAATAATCTTTACAATGTAGCAAGGCAACTGTCCAGTGTTTGGATATTTCTTGTCATGCTAAGAAACAGTAGGTGAAGTGGAAGAATAGAGGAGGCAGAGTTGAAAAGACTTGAGATTTTTGTTTAACATCAGTAGCCTCATTTTAAAGAACTATCTACTGATATGTGCTACTAGACTTAACAGTGTTAAACTATGCAAAGTACCTGACAAAGTGTATGCTTGATAATTGACCTTCAACAATGATTAGCCTTCTCTCAATTATATAATCCATATTAATTTGACTGATTTGAATGTGCAGATTAAACCAAAGTATCCTCACACATCAGATCCAAGTATTAATTATCATATTCATTTTTATGAGAAAATATGCATACTTCCTTTTATGTTGTTTTATTTTTAAAGTACCAGGAATAATCAGATGGAATTTGGTCTCTATGAGAGATTGTTGATAGTGTACAAAGAAATATCTAATTCCTTAACATTATTCCTAAACAGCAAGATTTCAGCTATTGAGAATGTCAGATGGCTTTACAATTCCTACTTTAGTTCCTACATATGCCAAATTTGTTGTTGACAATTTACAACTTGTGTATCATTAATAATATCACTCCTTCATTCAGGACTTGGTTTCTCCCCTAAAACAGAGTCACTGGTCTTGGTTTCTACCTTCAAATCCTTCCTTTTGTCTTAAAGTTAGAATGGCATTTCCTCAAAACATCTCTACTTATTGCTGGCCCACTGTCATCTGTTACCTAACAGTCTTAAGGCAAAATGAACCATGAATCATTTAGTGTAGATTCTCTTGAAATTTCTCACCAGCAGTTACAAGCTTGACCATTTGAGTCGATTAACTGCTGATTATATTGTGCCCCAGGCCTAGACCTTTAACAGGTTCTGTATTTTATGAACTCAAGATAGCTATGCATAAGCTAGAACACAAAGTAACCCCAAAGAACAGATGTTTCTCACTCTGGCATTATTGCCTGGTCAAATAATGGAGGAAATAGCTTGAGATGATGAGCTCATTTGATAAGGGAAATTTTTGTGAGAAGTAACACAAATTGGAGTACTGTAGTCAGAGAAGGTTTGATTCATAAATTATGTAGTAATTTAGAATAGCCCTATATTTTTCATATGTATAGAGAAAAATTATTGTTGAAAGATATTGCTACATATGAGAAAAAGCTGAAACAAATTTAGTATCATCTTTCTAGAAGGATAAAGTGCATTATAAGAATGAATATAAATATTTTATCTATAGACATAAACATACTACAGTCAAGTGTTTTATTTGAAAGATAATAAGATTGAGATTAAGAAGACCTGAATTTGAATTCTGTAGCTGAAACTTTCTGTGTAACTGAGGCAAGTAAATTACTAAACCCCTCTTAGCTACAGTTTGCTTCTCTGTAAATGGGGACAGTAACTTTGTAACTATACATTTAGTAAATCTATTAAATCGGTTAATTGAAGTGATTATGCCTGAGAGATAATAAGAAATTCATTTAATGCAAATATATGTGTTACACTTATGGAAGGATGGCTTTGGAAACTTACCATTTTTGTTGCAATTAAATAAAGGAATGTTTACCCTTATTGCTTCAAATGGTTTTTGAAGTCTTGAATATAAACTTCCTTTATATTCAAGAAAAACTGTGAACCATGAGGATATTTGAGTAAATAAGACCAAATTTAAAGGTAAATTCAAATTGCCTGACTTAGTTTTTGTGGCAAGAAAAATTTTACAGACAATCTTTGAATTTTTCCTTTCTTCCTTTGGTTGGTGCCTCTCTTTTTTCTTTTGAGTGATTCAAACAACAACATTAGTGGTTCTTTCACTTCTCAATTGACCACTGACTCCCATATATTGATCCTAGGACTTCTTTTTTTGCTTCACCAAAGTCAAAGCCAAAATAAAGGAAGTTCTGGAGCTAAGGTTCTGTGGAACAGTGATTTCACTCAAGTAACAAATGTATGAGGAATTTAGTAAAACAGCAGTGAGATCCTGGAGCAAAACACATCCTAAAATCATCAAACTGAAGATTTACAGTTCTTTCCATTGCTTATCCTAGAATATGGATATGATACATGAATATTGAATCATTGGTTAAGTACGTGAAAAGCAATGAAATGTAGCTAGTGAAGTTTCTAGTCACTATTAAAAGCTCATAATATTAGTTTCTCATCTTTTTTTTTTTTTTTTTTTTGGTCATTTATCTACAAAATTTGATAATCCTCCTTCATATTTACCAAAATATTTTTATATGTCATCACTTTCTTGGCATTATAACCAGTCTAAGTTACTCTTGTCTTCAACAAATTCCTCATGACATTTTTCACCTCTGTGTTTCTGACTGTGTAAATGATAGGGTTTAACATGGGGATGAGGATTGCAAAAAACACAGTCACCAACTTGTCTGCTGAGTAGGAGACCACGGGATGCATGTAGGTGAAAATTCAGGGCACAAAAATGAGTACAACTACAGTAAAGTGGGAGCCACATGTGGAGACAGCTTTGCGCCATCCTTTGGAGCCATGGGATTTCAGGGAGCACAGAATGACAACATAGGAGATAAGTAACATGGACAAAATGAGCAAGCACATAGTTCCACTGTTGGCAGCCACCACAATCCCAAGCATGTAGGTGTCATTGCACGCAAGCTTCAGCAGTGGAAAGAGGTCACACATGAAGTGGTCAGTGATATTGGGGCCACAGAAAGGCAAGTTGATCATGAAGAGAATCTGCACAGTGGTGTGAAGAATCCTACCAACCCAGGCCATGACCACCAGAAAGCATGATGGTCACATAGTTCAGAGGCTCGCAGATTGCCACATAGTGGTCATAAGCCATGATAATGAGGAGGATGATCTCTGATCCTCCCAAGATGTGCTCCAGAGAGACCTGAGTCGGGCAACCACCCAAGGAGATGCTTCTCCTCTGGTAAAGCAGGTCGATGATCTTTTTTAGGGTGGTGATGGAGGTGTAGGAGATTTCTATGAAAGACAAATAGGTGAGAAAGAAGTACATAGAAGCAGAAAGTATGGGACTGAAATAGATGGTGAGAACGATGAGCAGATTGGCCAGCACAGTAAATAGAAAAATGAACAAAAAGACAATGAAGGGTAGCTTCTGCAAGTGTGGATTTTCTGTGAGTCCCAAGAGAATAAATTCAGTCACATTGTTAGGAGCCATGAGGTGATCCATTGAGGGAATAACACATTCCTGAGGCCTGAATCACTTAAAAAGAATGGTTTTGTGGAATGGTTCTTGTCTGAATTCTATACTATAGAAATAAGGTAGTCATCATAATTGTGGAGTGCATCTTTGGCCCCCTTCACACAAGTAATTGCTTCAATTATTCATTCCAATGTCCTACATGATGCTGGTTCCTGGTCTTAAGAAACCTTGCATTTATAACCTATAAAACATCATTTATAGGGAACCATTTTATCTAAAATCTACTGAGTAAATATGGGGCTATAAGTGTGAAGATAACTGGAGTGTCTCTTTGTTCCAACTTTGTTTGACTTTGCTAAATCATGTCAGTCACCGTAAGCTTTCAAATCCTCTTCTGCACCTGTGATCCTACTAATAGGGACTGCAAATATATTTTGTAAGCTCCAAATGCTGTAAACAGCAAAGGGTTATTCCATCTTCCAGGGCAATTGACATTTGAACCAACAGCTCTAACTGTGAAAAGAAAGATATTGTCCCCTGGACAAGAAATGTCATAAACCACAGATTAAGGAAGTTTGTAAGTAGTTGGAAACAACCTCAGCTCCCTACCACAGCACATGCTATTCAAGCTGTTTCCTCACTGTGCAGAATATAATGCCAGACCTAGTATCTGTGATGCCTGGCACTTATTAAATGATGAATAAATGCTTGGAGAATTGCCACACTTCTTACATCTCCATGTGAAAAAATATGCATGCTTCTCAGTCCATAAGCCTAGGAGCTCAAGTGGTCCTGTCAACCTGCTCTGTTTATCATTACCTACTATATGAGAAACATTATTAAAAAAAAGAAACTTTTGAAAGGAGGCTACACCCCAGTTTAACAGTTTGTAGCATACTTTATAGGGTAAGTATAGAAATATTACTTCCCTCTGGATAACAGTGTGTTACCAAGTTTTTTGACTTCCAAGTTAATTATAATGTTGATTAATTAATATTGTTTATTTTACAAAATTATGTTTCACATACAATTTGGTATATTCTCACTCAGAAAACTTAGTTTCAATAGAAAGTGGTTAAAAAAATAAAAAATAAAAAATAAAAAAAGACTCTTGATAAGTTTTACATTCTATGAAATGTAAGGGAACCCTTTACTTTCAAAGTTTTAAAAAGTATAAGTTTAACCTGGAGAACAAAAAGAAGTTTTTAAGTAAGATAGGTAAATAGATGATAGATGATAGATAGATAGATAGATAGATAGTAGATAGATAGCTTATAGATAAAATACTATATATTTATATATACATACACACACAAACACACATTTATAGAATCTGCCTGTTGCTTACATGGTCACTAATCCAACAATTATTTATTAGACTTTCACTATGCAAATCAATTTATATGTTTGCCTGCACATTCACAAAAGTCCTTCTTAAATGTCTTTAGTACTCCCTCTTCACTCCCAGTATTTTATTACCAAAGACAATGGTTCAAACATTCATAACATGAATGATCTTCCTAAGTGTTTTATGTTTCTGCTATAGGCATTTTCATATTTTCTCTTCCCATTCTCTCATAACATCCATCACCCATCATTGGTTTAAGGGTATCACATTATTTCTCAAATGGGACAATTATCCCAATTTGGGGACATAAATTCCCCAAAGGAAAAAAAGAGAAAATTAAAAAGTTAAAAAAATTTATCCTGCAAAACATATCTATTTCCCTTCCAGAAAGAAAGAGATAAAAGCATTTTGTTTTTAATTAGCTAAGATGAAACTCTTAAGCACATATGAAAAATACTGCTGTTTCTTTGCAATTCTCTTGTACTAGTTTGACTGCCCCAAACATCTGAAAAAGGGTATGGTGTTCAAAAAGTAGAAATAGGATATTATTTACAAAAGTGATTTAGAAATAACTATGAAGAAATAGAAATAACTGTCTTTTTTTTCTTTGAACCAATAATATTCGTTCTAGGAATATACCATAAAGGAAAATACTTTTAAAAGGGAAAATCAATCCTGACAAATATTTTCAACCAAATTATTAGTTGTGAAAAGTTAGAAAATGCATGGACTGTCCAATGTTAGAAAAATGGTTAAGTCAAAATAGAGTGCATCACTTCCAACAGTGTGTAGAATTTAAAAGAAATGGTTTAAAATTATGTATAATATTGTAGAAAAATTCTTATCTTGTAATATTAAGTAGGAAAATCTGGATGTAAATTTGAGTACATAATATAATTCTAAGTTAAATATTTGTCAATAGGGAAAAAAAACGAAAAAGACCCCATGATGCTACTTGTAAATTGGTGAGATTAGGGTGATTCTCTTTTCCTTGATGCTTGCATGCTGACGGTATTTAAACTTAAAATTGTTGGGGCCCCAGTGAGTTAGGGTTTGATTATATTATTTTTAAGATCTATTTATATCTAGGATTTATCTATAATCATATGTTTTCCAGAAATAAAATTCTCACCAATGAACTTGTTTGACACAGTTCCATGCCAGGGCCCAGGCAGCTGTTAGTTAACACAGAAAGAAGTAAAGTTATAAGATCTAAAATGCCAACTAGCTCAGCTACAATAAACCTCTTTGTTGATTTATAAACAGCACCTGTGGATAATACCCTTCTCTTGAGTCTTAAAAGTACTACCACATATCCTGTTTTAAGTGAAGTTTGTGAGCTGTGGCTAATGAGAACTCGGGGGTATTTCACCATTATTAGCAGAACTTGCCAACCATCCAATTATTTCACATTACTTAACTGAACATCACAGGAAAACTTTTACAGCATTCCATCTTTAAATTTCAAATCCAGCCTTAAGTCTACCTAAAGGCAAATCAGAATAACAAGAGAACAAAATGAGTCAATCACTTACAAATTAACTAAATGACACTATGATTTTGGACATTTGATAGCAAATGAACCTAGTATGGAGTTTCTGGATATTTGGTATTGTAAAAAATAGATGTTTATATAGGTAACTGTCTGATTTTTAAAATTTTCACCATAATTTTATGTTTCTTTATCAAGTCGTCCTTTGTGTTGATCATAATTTTTAGATATTGTATTCAGGTATACATGCAGGACTGTTATAAACCTTACTACAATAATGGAACCGCACACCAGATGAAATGTTCAGTACTTCCTCAAGGCAGTTGTTTATTGCTCTGATTATGGAATAAACTAATATGATAATGAAAATAAAATCACTTATTGAATTATATGCATAAGGTAAAATGCATTTCTTTGAGCAAGTCAAATTTAATCTCACAGTACACCTACGGAATGGGAAAGATAATTCCTGGATTGACACAAGAGGGTGTGATCATTTGGCAACATGGCATGATAGAAAAACAGCTCAAAAAACCTTTCTGAGGCCACATAAAGAAACTTAGTTTGTTGAGACCATTTGACTATTATAGTGCTGGCTATGATAATCTTTGTGAAAGCAAGTGCCAAAGAAGCTTGAATGGGATTTGAAACTATCCAAAGAACTTTAAGGAATATAAATGCTCATTTGTGAAAAAGTCTTCACCTTGTCTTTCATCTCTCAAATGAAACAGAGTCAGATCATAGAATTAGCAAGTACTTACAAGGTTAATCTGCCCATTCTCATAAAAGATTGAAATCCATTCAGTGGATTTGGGAATGACCTATTAAAAGGTCATCCAGCTTCTACTGAAATAGCTAGAGTGGTGGCAAGAAAGTTGTTTTTTTTAAATCCCTACATCTGTGGAACTACCCAGGGCCTAAAATCCTATGGCATGGAGAAAGGGTAACATCTACAATGTTAAGTCTAAAATCAGTCTGGGTTGTCTATAAAGGTAATATTTCAAAAGTGAGGTTCCTGAAGCTATACCAGGAAAGTCTGTATCCAGAATACAGGTCCAAAGAGAAAGTGAGAAAAATTTGGAAAGATAGTAACACACTTTCAAATTGGAAAGGTAAACCAGAATGAAAGAAGAAGAAATGAAACATGGATCAGATCACAGTTGGCCAGAAAGCAGTTCAGGTATACTTTGATATTTGACAGTTTCAGGAACTAATGCTGCAAAAATTGGGGGCCTGCCAGTGTTCGTCTTATGGGTAACTTTGTACATTTCAATAGACACAAATTCCTATTCTCAAGGCAACAAAACACTCAACAGTAGAATTCATATACTCAAATACTTAGTCCAATCCAAAGATCCTTTCATCCCAGAAGGATATTTTCTAAGGAATTTATAAGAAAGGGAAAAGTTTAGGATTGTGGACTGTGGTCAATTGCTGGCCTCTAGATATAATTACTCGTAAATCTTCAATTTTACTTCTTAGCAAATATGTTTATAAATATATTAACAATATTTAAAGTAATGAAAATGGCATTAACAGAATCAAAAAACTTGCAAACACCTTCTGAATTACTTAAGTAAACTGCCTTTAGAAATGGCAAGACAGTTTAAGGTCATAGAATGAGCTGGTGGCACAGTGAGAAATAAAACTCATGTCTCCTGATTCTGAAGTCTCTATTCTTATTCTCCTTCATTGTTTCTACTATCATAATATGCTTGCTAAATATTGTTATATTATGATGTCCATTAACTTCTTTGATAAAACTTATGGTACCAATGACATGGGAGGCTGGATTTGTCGAACTGAAGAAGCAGCTATAAAGACATTTGTAATATACATTTATCTTTGGGTATCAGACTTCATTTTTTAAAGAAGCCAAAAACTATTCACAATATGAATAGATCATATTACTTATGGCTTAAGTAAGTGTAATTAATAAATACTTCCTTTGCTCAAATGTGGAATAATGATTCCTGTTCTCTTCCATATCTTATAAACCATTTTTGCAAGCAGTTTGCAAATAGAGTACTAAGTAATATTCTTAGTAATGTCAGATTCAAGTAACTAAGCAGCCGATTTTTAACAGTGAAAAATGTTTTATGGGTGTATTTTTCTATGTGCTTTTGAAAAAATCTACATTTAGTTTCGATTAATAATTTTGCATCTAATAAATTATCACTTTGTATGTCATGTAATCAAAAATATTTAATATTTCATTATATTAAACCATAACCAAACACTAACATCAAGGAATTCTATATAATTAAAAGTTCACAGGAAATAGATGAAGAATTTTGGGGTTCAAGGCTCACTTACATATTCTATGATCTAGCTATGTTATGTGTTTCCCCATGTAACTTTAGTGCTACATCTATAGAATTAGTCATACATGAATTTCCCCAAAATCCACTCTCCTTCTTAATTATATAAAAGAGCATTCCATGTGGAATGGATGGATTGATTAAGCTATTATTAAGTGCAATTGTAGAATCTTCTTTTTACTTTATCATTCACATTACTGGGTAGAAATCTTTTTGGTTACCTTTCTCCACACTTCCTTTCATCTTTTTAAATTTATCATAACAACTAAATGAATCTATTTGGGGTAATTGAAAAGTGTTTGTCATGGTGGTGATGGCAGCACAACATTGTGAACTTAAAAAAAGCAAACAAATTTAAGGTGAGGGATTTTTTAATATAAATTGACCAATGTAAGGGATTAACTAGGTACATGATGTGATATTTTTAGTTTCATTTACAATATTTTTAAGACCATGAAAATAAGAAAAAGCACATTCAATTAGCCCAGATCTTGCATTTATCAAATTTAGTTCTATTTCTAAAGACTCTAAAATCCCCTTTCTAAAAAGATGTAAGCATACATTCATAACTTTTGAAAACAACTAAATTTCCACATTTGTATTAAGGAGCTACTAATTTACACAACAAAATGTTATTTTGAAGACAATATATATGTCATTTTACATTGTCATGTTATGATTTTATGTTATATTATGATATGGTACATTAAGCTATATGTTTCCTTTATTTCAATATGTCTGTAAACAACTCTAATACAAAGAAAACCATTTCCATTGCATTTATTCTAATAATATTCTATAAAATAGAGAAAATGAATGTGTATCTTATTCTCAGAGTCATGGGCATAAAACTTTTGCTGTCAAATGATAAAATCTGCTTCTTAAAATAGACATAGAATTCATTCTAATTCTATTTTGATCTATGATCAAAACAGTGAAGAATTTTGCAAATATGTTACCTGGGTTTTTTTTCCTCCTTCAGACACTTTTTCCGAATCCAGGCTTCCTCAGTTTTATCTTTGGTCTTACAAGATGATTGCTTCTGTTTTTTTTTTTTTTTTTTTTTTTTTTTTTTTTTTTTTTTTTTTTTTTTGTTTTTTTTTTTTTTTTTTTTTTTTTTTTTTTTTTTTTTTTTTTTTTTTGAGCTTCCTATAAAATGAAGGTCGCCACCACAATGATCCTGATGTAACTGTAGAGAAAAGATCAGAGAACACTTACTGGATTTGAAAACGCTTTGTCACACACAGTTATATTTCTTTATGCTTGAAGAAAATATGACCATCTTCTCCAACTTTTATGAACAAGCCCATTTGTATAAACAAGCTTGGATTATACAATTATTCAGAGTTGATTCCAAAGATGGAATCAACACCATCACTTCCAAAGGATGGTGTTATATGTAAAGAGACTACGTTGGAACACTATCTGTCCAATTCATGTTTTAAAGTTGGTTTCAAGTATATACTGTTGATATGATTCATGAATCTTCAAACTTGCTTTCTGTATTTGAGAATACTTATCAAGAATCAAACAAATGTGAAACGTCATTATTACTTTTAACTGACCAAGTGATTGAAACACACCGTTAATGGCATTTTTAGTCAATAATGCAATCAGCCAGATAATAAAATAAAAGCATTTTGTTTTGGTTACTTTTTAAATTTTTCATATAGCTGTTATAATATGGTTCATATTAGTAATACAGTGGTTTTTATTTACATCTTGACAGTAACATAATGCCCAAGGAGAAATCTTCTCCCAGGTAAGAAAGATATGATTGGGTACTTAATCAGCATTGACTAAGAAAACCCTTCGGTGAGCTGTTGAAACTGTTTATTGCCAAGACTACTTGTTCCTAATTAAATTCATGAGGAATCATCACCTAGAGAATTGAGACTTTCCATTTGATGCTTCAAATGAATTTTATATTTTCAAAGTCTTCCTCTGGCCAATCACTGTAGGAGAATTAAAGGAAACAACAGCAATCTAACAACAAAGAAAAATGACTTATTGAAACCAAAGATTTAAGGTTGCATGACAAAGAATATTTTATTTTCAATTAATCAACATATGTTTGAAATTCTCAAAGCCAAGAAAGCAAAAAAGTGAATAGAAAAGTTTAAGGCTTTTGGCATGATGAAAGTACTTAATAGACAAGTATGGCACAGTATCATTTCTAACCAACCTCCAAAATGTTTCAATCCAACTCACATAATATCCATATACCAAATTCCAACTAAGAAGGTTTGTCAGAAAGAAAGGAAATTTCTTAAAATTAATACATCAATAAGTATTTGGACTTAAAATTTGAGAGAGAAAATTGCATGTAATATGAGAAAAAAACATATAAAATATAAATCCAGAAATATTTGGTACTTAATTTTAGGTTCCTTTCGTATAACAATGGCAGATCCTTAAATCTGAATGTCTTCACTCATCCTCCAAAAACTATACTGTGCAACACAACAGGCACACAAAATCACATATAGCTAATACATTCAGAATAACGAAGATCCAAAGAATACTATGACCTTCAAATAATCTCTAAACAGAGAAAAACAACAACAACAAAAAACAAACACCAAATTCCAACAGATATCTCTGGTGCTTATTGTACTTGCCTGAAGGATGAATCAAGGAAGCCTGAAGAGACTGTGGAGAAGAGGAGAGGGAAGCAGAAAGCTCAAGGGAATTAAATAACAATCAGAATCACCTATAAAAGAATAAGTCACACTAATTTTAAAAGCACTACAAAGAAAAATCTGACTGAGATTTGGTAAATCAGAGATTTAATACAAAAAATAGCTTGAAATTATGTAGAACCTAAGATGGTATGGAAAATAAAAAATAACATTTTTTCTTGGGGAAGTGAGGATGAATAGAAACAGGAAGGTATTTGGGGGAGACTTGGTGGTAGAAGAAAAGAAGGAAGTCTGGAAAATATAGATAACCTAAACTTAGTCATAGTGTAACTATCAAATTAAGATTGAGGTAAATTCAACAAAGGAAATGGGAGATACTCTGCAATATTTTAATGTAGTAAAAGCTAAAGAAGACCTGAAGAACGGTTCCAGGTTAAAATAAAGTAGACACAGTAGTTAAATGTAATGTATGATTATGGATTTTATCCTAGGGCAGAAAAAAAATCATACATTAAACATTGTATGAATAGTCGATGAAATATGAATATGGACATATATTGGTGGTAATAGTGTCCTATGAATATTTCTGAATGTGATAATTCTATGTCTTTATGCAAAAAAAAATCTCTCTGATCTTAGGATATACCCACTCAAGTAAGTGTCATGATTTCTGATTCAAGGGAATCAGAATAGCCAAAAATATCTTTAAAAACAAAACTCTATTTTCAACCTTACTACAAACTATAGTGATCAAGACAGTTCAATACTGGCATAAGGGTAGACATATCAATGGGAAATGCTATAGAGTCTGGAAATATACCCTTGCATTTATTATTAATTCATATTTGACAGAGGTGTCATGAATAGTCAATTTTGTGTCAAGAATAGACTTTTCAACAAGAAATACTAGAAAAATTGGATATCCACATTAAAAAAAAAAAAGTTGAATCCCTACCTCACACCATATACAAAAATTAATCCAAATGGAGCAAAGACTTACATGTGAGAGTTCAACCTATAAAAACACTTAAGATAAAACAGAGGGGTAAAACTACAACAATAACACCATACACAGGTCCACAAAACTCCTTTTATTCATTGCCATGAAATCCCACCCAACATTGCCTCTGTCCAAGAAACTCATTTTACAGCAAAGTAATGAGATTCATGGCCATGAATTTCACTGCCCTTCCCATGTTCCCAATTACCTAGAAGCATGTTACATGATAAAATGATGGGATGGGCTCTATGAAAGTGTTGCCTAGAAGATAAGAGAGAAGGCAAAACAACACTGGTTTTCCATCCTACAGGATGCGGTGTATACTTAAAACTTGAGATAACTTAAACCAAGAAGAGGTCTCCTGTATTCAGAATGAAAAAATGTTAATCAAATATACAGACCAGAGTGACATTTTTTCAATATGACACTTAATATTAGGATAACCCAATTAAGGTATTTTTAGTTGTGTTTTTGAAAGTTGAAACATGGCATGTGTGGAAGCCCTGGGACCCATAAAAGGAAATATTTTACCAATGAATACAGTCATTGTTCCTTTAAATGAAAAAAAAAAAAAAAAACATACCAAAAAAAAACCCTCCCATGATTATTTGGGTTACCTCATGCTGATGTGATTACTGTACTGAATTGGGTACTACATCTTAAATAACAAAGGGAAACTGGATTGTTTCATATAAATGAAGTCATAGGACTGACTTGGTCTGAAATCTCATATAAATCCTATGCATAATAGAGGACAATGAGAAACTGAGGAAAACTAATTTTATAAAAAAGAACCAATATTGATTTGAATCCTATTCAAGTCAAAGGGAATGAAGATTTGCATTACACAACTGAGTAAAATACATGGACCAGTCAAGGAACTGGTAGAAAGTAAAAGGAACAAAAAATGGAAGGTTGATAACCAAACATGATTATAATCTTAGGTGATGTAAAAAGGAATAAAAAAATAGAGTTACAAAGGCTAAGAGATTTGAAATGGAGTCAGAAGGTCATTCTGGTGATTATTCTCAAGCAAATATCAGACAGATTTTACAAACTGCCAAAATTTTCATAACCATAATCAACAATGTTCCTCAAATCCATAAGGACATCTGGAAACCGGAAACAAATCACATGATAAGGAACTCAGTAAACTATCTAACCTGAAGGACATTTGGATCATCCCAAATATCCACCAGTCACAAACAACTTAAATAATATTTTTCTTTTTTTAAAAAAATTTTGCTTAGAAGGGCCATATAGGAGATGATTTGGGTTGCTATCTGAATCTGTGGTCCCCAAATTGCAATTTTAAGATCTCAAATAAATGTCTTTATTGTTGTGTATCTTTGCTTTTTATTTCTCAGATGACAGTCTTATGACAAGCTTTAGGAGCTTGGTCTCAGCAGGTATTTTATTTTATGTAATCATTTATCTACTCCTCCCTCACTAAATACATATATGAGGTTGAATATACTTCAATGCCCACCTAACCTGGGAATTCAAATCACTTGTCTTCTTTGTGACCATGTTTAAAATAGTCCAATTCTTATTTCAGGCTTTCAATTACTTTCATACTCTTTTGCCTGATTTACTTGTTTATGTTTCTTTTGCTGAGACAGTATTTTTATTAATAGATATGCTAGATAGAAGATGGATGGATAGATAGACAGATAGATATAGATAGATCTCTAAATTAAAGAAAATATATATAGACTTCATTATCACCATTCCTGCAACTGACTACAAGGCCAAAGTTGGTATTTATGAATTATTTTCTCTACCATTTTTTCATGTTCTCTTCCCCTTAGTTTCAGTCCAAGATCAATTAAGTAATTGTTTCTACAATAAAAGATTTGCTACTTTTCCAACAAGGAACTTTTTCTATATAAAAAAAATCAAAGGACTTTAAGTGTTATTTCATAACATGGCTTACTGTAGACCCATTTGACCATCTTAATCTCCACCTATATTGAGTTTAATATGTGATTTTCTGGGTCATTAGATAGAAGACTCTTATCAATAGATAGAAGAGACAAACAAAAGTCCATCTGAACTAGCTTAAGATCTTTATCATGTGAAGGGTCCCACTAAAAGATGACAGTTTTTTCCTTAGCTAATAAATGCATTAAATCCAGCAGACCTAAATGTAATGTGAATTAATCATAAAATTTAAGGAGTATATCCTAACACTGTGCCTTTTTTATTGGTAAGTGGCAAAATATGTCAAACATTTTCCTTGATTTGGGGAATTATGCCAAAAAGTTCCTGACTTTAGAAATTTTAATGAAGAAGTAGTTCATTTTCATGAAATTTCTTTCAAATAATGCATTTTTATATTTCATTTCCATGTGATTCAGATTTCACCAGCATGAATGTTATCAGTGTGTGGACCAAACCATCATCCTTTAGGATGGCTTATATGGTGAAGTTTTCTGTGGACTAAACTATGACTCAGCTCTAGAAAACAATATAAACATAGGGCATATGTCTCTATATTACTTTCAGATGGATTCAAGGATTTCCTGATGCTTTATGCTTATCTAAAAAAAGGCATAAGTGTTTATTTGATCAGATAATGCCTTTAACAGCCACAAAGCTGAAATTATATGTTCCAATAAGAATAATACATTGAAAATTGCATCTCATGTATATATCACTTCAAAATATACAATAACCCATAGAAATTTTCTCTCACAAACATCTATTGCTAAACTAGAAAAAGAAATGTAAATATCATATTTATCTCCTGGAAAATCAACTGGTTTATTTTGCACCAAATCTCCCAATAATAACAACAACAAGAGTGTATCTAAAAAATGCATAAAATGCATGTGCTTAAAAGCATTAGAGAAATACAAGTAATCAAAAATCTCTGGAGCTGGTATTTTGTAGAGAAGGGAAGCCAGAGAGTTAAGCTCTGCATTTGTAGTCTCTTTTCTTAAAGGCATGTGCTAATTCCACATACCACAAATGAAGGCCTAAAAATTCTAAATGATACTCTCTACGAACCCTTTACTCTGGGAAGTAACAAATAAAATTCATTTTCTATGAAGGTGGAGAAGCCTTTTTAAAAATTCAGGTTTTAGTTTGTGACCACATAGGGTTTTTTGTTTGTTTGTTTGTTTGTTTTGACTATGCTTTTTTTTTTTTTTTAATTGTGGGTAAAAATCAAAATTACACAATACATACCAACATTTGCAAAATGATATATAAATATATATGCATATATGTGCATTTGCTTACAAAAATGTTATATATATTTTAAGAGGTGCTTAGATTACCCAAAATATTACACGGAACCCACTGGGATTCCCATGTTACCCACCTCCCACACCTCCCACCATGTCCCACACAAACATCTCCCACAAGTGTGGCCCACCACACACAATGAACTTACACATCCTGGGGCCTTGCCACCAACCATAGACTGCAGTTCACACCATAGACCACACTCTCTCCCACAAAGTTCTGATTGGTGTGTGCTGATTTAAAATGGCCTACATCCGTTGCCACAACGGTACTCAGGACAACCTTCAAGTCCCAAAGAAGCCCCTGTATTTCAACTGTTCATCCCCTCCCTGCCCCAAAAGTGTCAAGAGGCCACTGGCTCCACCTCATTGTTATAATTTCTTCCATTGCTAGAATGACCATATGTGAACAACAGAATAACATCAAGTCCACTCTAGTCCATAGTTCTTCCCCTAATCCTGAGGGGACTGGGATGGTGATGTCCACTCCACCTCCAAGTGAGAGAGGGCTTATATCCCATGGATATGGTGGGTGGGATGATCCTGCCTGCAGATGCAGTCCCTCTCCATTCCCTGGGATGGCCATTGCCCATCATTATCTCCTCGCCATGTGACTTGGATGAGTCCATTGAGCTGTAGGGTAGGAGTTGCAGCACCACCGAGATTCCACGTACACCTGGCACATAGGTAGGCCAGAGACTCCAGTCTCTGGAAGTATACCTAAAAACTTCAGCATCACATATAGGTTTAAATAGAAGGGACTGATGAACCATGTGCAGGGAGGACTTATTTGAGTCCAATTCTGTCACTCTCAGGAGCACAGATTCCAAAATATAACCCACTGATAAGGCATCAGTCTCTGGGTCTATCCCCACTTATATAGGACCTGGGTGTTTCCAGAGCTCTCAGGAGCCCCTCTGTGTGGGGTGATAGGCACTTAGATGTTCTATGAGCTCCTACTGAGGTGTGCGTAAGAGTTACCTCTGGGATAACCTCCCGACTCTCTTTGAAGTCTCTTAGCCACTTGAACTCATTTGTCTTTACCTTTTCCCCCTTTTATTCAAGGTCTTTTTCCAGTTGTGTTGCCAGTTGGTACTTGGTATTAATCCCTCGTTGCCAGGGAGGCTCATCCCCGGGAGTCATGTCCCACGTTGGGGGGAAGGTAATGCAATCATATGCTGAGTTTGGCTTAGAGAGAGGCCACATTTGAGCAACAAGGAGGCTCTCAGGTGGCAACCCTTAGGCACCCCACAACTGCAGGCTAAGTCTCAGTTATAAGAGCAAAGACTCACAAGGGTAGTCTTCAATAAAAAGAACACATCACATAGGGTTTTACTTAAAGTAAGGATTAATAGAAAGTAAGTAGTGCTCAAGGGAATTCAAACACAGCTGGAATAATCTAATTCCTTGATTGAATTAAAGTATCTGGGATATTTATTTCCTCAAGGATAGTTGCCAGTGAGAAACAAAATTAAAATCATAAAGTGGATAAAATTACCAAAAATATTGAATTAGCTATACAATATTTAAAATATAAAATATGGCAAGTAAACAAAATTAACAAACCATAGGAGAAGGTATGTTTTGATTAAAAAGCAAGAGCAATAGAAACATATGCATAGATGATTCAAATAATGAAAAGAAAAACACTATTTAAAACAAATGTATTGTGTTCCAATAATTAAAACACAAAAATAGCTAACTTTACTGAAAGAATTTTGAAAATGAAAATATATAATGGTTGAAATTAAGAAGTAAATTGTTGGATTTAAAAACACATTAACACAGTTGAACAGAAACTTAGTAAATTGGAAGAAAGTTTAAAAGAAAGAGGAAAGGGAAACCATAAAGTCCGGGATTGAAAGTAGGGATGAAGGAAGGAATTACAGAATAAAAGGGGAGGGGGAAGGAAAGAAAGGAAAAGGAAGGCACAGAAATTTGTGGTATGATATTGTATTCAGAAAAGGAGAACTAGAGTCATAAATATGTGGGGATGTGACATGTTCAGATTTATTTCAGTACTGTGATAAACTGTGATTCCATAAAACAAAACTAACCATTCCTGATGATTTTCTGTTTTGAATCTGGATGTTAATAAGAATGTTGTCATCTCCAACTTTATACATTCTTAATTATTAAGTGACCAGAGATCCCCACAATTTGACAAATCCTATAATGGCTCTGCTCTGAACTCCACAAGTAAATATTTAATTAGCATGAACCAACAGAACCTTTAAAGACAAGTTACAAATATTTATGCATCTCCATTTTAACTACAGATTCCTTAAAAATAAAATGTACTACGATAAATAAAAAATTTTAAATGCTATTTTTGTGACAAACCTAAAAATGTTGGGAGATTGCAATGTATTTGGAAACACTTGTAGTGATATTAAAACATACAGAATTTGCTCCCAAACAGTACATGATAATATGAAATTGATACTAAAAAGAGAACCATTGAGTCAAGTATTTCCAAGCTACTCATTTACTAAACATGAAATAATTTAATAAAATTTTGACCTGATACACCCACATACTAAACATGAAATAATTTAATAAAATTTTGACCTGATACATACCACATTGTTAAATTCTGATGATTAGAAATAGGAAAATAGAAGTATCTCCTTATTTTTAAAAGTTTTTCATATTAATTAAAACTAAATATCAAAATCAAGAAATCATTTTGCAAGTTTTATCACTACCACTTTTCCTAATGATGTCTGCATGCCCTTGTTTCCCAGACTGTAGATGAGATGATCCAGGGTGGAGGGTAATGCTGTGTAAAACACAGATATAAACAATTTCAGTGAAGAAGATTTGAAATATTTTGCAAAATATGTAGTACTCCCAGAAAACAGGAATAGCATCACCACGGTGAGGTGGGTCAGACAGGTTGAAAAAGATTTTTGTCTTCCATTTACAGAGAACAGTGGTAAAAATGTGAACATAAGAAACATCCATTAAAATGAAACACACAAAAACAAAACAACAGCTAAGAATAATAAATGCATCTTCTAAAATATGTTCTTCATAACAGGAAAGTGTAAGCAGTGATGGAATTTCACAGAAGAACTGATGGACTATGTTGGACACACAGAAACTGACAGAGAATGTACCTGCTACATGAGTGGAGCCAAAAACATATCCACTGAGCCATGATGCTGTAGCCATCTGCACACAGGCACCTCTGTGCATGATGCCCTCATAATGCAGAGGAAGGCAAATGGCAGCACAGTGGTCATAGGACATCACCATAAGGAGGGCAACTTCTGTGCCACAGGAAAATTAAACATGAAACATTTGCATGGCACAACCTAGGAAGGAGATGGAATGACTGTTGGTCAGAAAGTTCATAATGGATTTAAGGACAGTGGCAGAAATGTAGCAGATATCAAGCAAGGACAAATTCTTCAGGAAAAAAAACATGGGAAGTTGGAGATGCTGGTCAAAGGTGGTGGCAATAATAATGAGGAGGTTCCCCAGGACTGCTGCCAGGTAAATGAGGAAGAAGAGTGTGGCATACAATCTCTGTAGCATCTAGTCATCAGGGAATCCCATAAGCATGAATTCCATTATGATGGTCATGTTGATAAATTTCTCAGGCATGCTGATTCTTCAGAATGAAAATAGAAAAAAAACAAAACACAGTATTCTTATTCAGAGCTCTCCACCTGCTCTCTTCTGCGAGTGTCTTGATGCTTTTCTGTTATGAATGGTGTGCTTAGAGTTATCAGTCTACTATGGAGTAATTCTAACATGTGAAACTGATTTCCTTTTAAAATATATAGAGTGAATAATAATATTAATATGAACATTAATAAATCTGCCTGTGTGCTTTGCATGAACACTGAAGTGCTAAGTCACTTGCTGTGCCTTTGGGCTCTGGAAGGCAGAAGTAATGGTTTTGGAGTATATTCTGAATATCTAAGAGCTAAATTTCTTTATTAAAATGGTCAGTAAAATATGTTATCCTTTTTGTACAAAGTTTTATAATCCTTCTTTCTTAAAAAAATCCTTAGATATTTTTGGACTGTTCTTTGCCCCCAGCAGAAAATATTTCAATTTCCTAAGAATAGGGTAATGCTTTAAACTTTCCAGAGCTGTGTAAAATGTTGCAATGATGGATGACAAAATAAAGGAAATATATATTGGTATATCATTGGATAAATCCATATTTAAAATCTCTATAAGTGTTTGTGGAGCTGTTCAAATGTGTGTGCACAAGTAAGTAATTTCACATATCTGTACAATATAGGCAATTATAAATGAATTGTATGTATATGGGTGTGCTTATATTTGAGAGTGCTATTGGAAAACTTTCCATATATCATATCTCATCCCTTTCTTTACTTCCCCCAAAAGGATAGTGGGTCTTGTTCTCTAAGAGCTACAATGGTGGAATTAGTATTTCAATTACTAAGTGAAAATATCAGAATGAGAAGATCAGAACCTGATACACATTTTTATGGCTTGTACAGGGAAAGTATGATCTATTGAGTCAATGCAAAAATAAAGAGAAATCAGGATAGATCAGCTTGTTTGATACTGACTTGGCAAAATGTATTGAACTAAGTTGATTTGAAAATAGTCCTAACTATTCAAGCATGGAATCATCTCCAATTATCTCATCATCCTTATTTTGAGGATTTTATATTGAATAAACCAACCTATACAGTATATTTTTTAAATGTAGCATGTCCTTTCTTAGTCTGCTCTCATTTGGGCTAACAGCATGAAAGAAGCCCAGGGTGTAAGGAAGCTATCACTCATGATGCACTAAAACTGGCTCACCATGTAGAAATCAACAGTCTCTCAATTCCATCTCTCCCTTAACGGTATTTTTTTTATGCAGTGTAGATCTGGAGACAGAGATTAAAATAATACTGTCCATTTTCATGCTCACAAAGTGGGCCCTGTTGAGAAATTGGGTCTGGATGAAAAGGATTGTATTATATTCCTTATATGCTTTCTAGACGCCAATTCAGTACCACACTGAATTTTCTCTCTTAGGTGTTTAGACCTAAAATATCATAAGATGTGTGTATTTCCTGGAGTTCCCAAATGGCTAATTAAACTGTGATCTAACTAGCTAAAAATTGAGTTCAGTGCCTTGTTTTCCTATGAGACCATGGGCAGCTGGGGATTTGAAGCCCATAGAGCCCAGATTTTCAATCCAGTGCTGTGATGGTTAAATTTGTGTGTCACCTTAACAATGGGATAGTGTCCAGTTGTTTGGTCAAACAAGCACTGGCCTGATTGTTACTGTGAGGATATTTTGTGGACTTAAATTATCAGTAAGTTGACTTCATCTATGGCTAATTACATCTGCATTCAACTGAGGAGATTTCTTTCACAGTGAGAGATGACTTATGCAATCAGCTGAAGCCCTTAAAAGAAGAAGTAATGATTTCACCAATTCTTTTTCAATATATCTTTGGTTATTCAGGTCCTCTTGTCCTTCCAAATAAATTTCATAGTTAGTTTTTCCAATTTAGTAAAAAATGCTGTGTTGATTTTTATTGGGATTATATTAAATCTTTAGATTAGTTTGGCTAGGATAGACATCTTAATGATGTTTAGTCTGCCTATCCATGAACAGGGAATATTCTTCCATTTATTTAAGTCTTCTTTGATTTCCTTCAACAGTGTTGTGTAGTTTTCTGTGTATAAGTCATTTACATCTTTATTTCTGGGTATTTGAATATTTTAGTTACTATTGTAAATGGTATTGTTTCTTGATTTCCTCCTCAGAAAGCTCGTTATTGGTGTAAAGACATGCTACTGATTTTTGAGCATTGATCTTGTAGCCTGCGACTTTACTGAACTGATTTATAAGTTCTAGAAGCTTTGTTGTAGATTTCTCAGGACTTTCTATGTTTAGTATCATGTCATCTGCAAATATTGAAATTTTTACTTCTTCCTTTCTAATTTGGATGCCTTTTATAGCTTTTTCTTGCCTCAGTGCTCGAGCAAGTACTTCTAAGACAATGTTAAATAGGAGCGGTGATAGTGTGCATCCTTTTCTTGTTCCCAATCTTAGAGGGAAAACTTTTTAGGATTTCAATATTGAAGATGATGTTAGCTGTGGGTTTTTCATACTTACCCTTTATCACGTTCAGAAACTTTCCTTCTATTCCTATCTTTTGCAATGTTTTATCAGGAAAGGGTGCTGTATTTTGTCGAATGTTTTTTCTGCATCTATAGAAATGATCATGTGATGTTTTTCTTTCAATCTTTTTATGTGGTGTATTACATTGATTGATTTTCTTATGTTGAACCATCCTTGCATACCCAGGAATAAAACCACTTGATCATGGTGTATAATTTGTTTGATATACTGTTGAATGTGATTAGCAAGTATTTTGTTTAGGATTTTATTATGTAGATTCAATAGAGAGATTGGTCTGTAATTTTCCTTTCTTGGGGCATCGTTGTTTGTCTTTGGTATTAGGGTAATGTTGGCATCATAGAAGGAGTTAGGCAATGTTCCTTCCACTTCTATTTTTGGGAAGAGCTTAAGCAGGATTAGTGTTAGTTCTTTCTGCAATATTTGGTAGATTCACCTGTGAAGCCATCTGGTCCTGGGCTCTCCTAGTTTGGGAGGCTTTTGATGACTGATTCTCTCTCTTTACATGTAATTGGTCTGTTGAGTTCATCACAACATATGGCTGATGTAAGTAATTCCTTGAGTGTAATAACACTGAATATTAATGGATTAAACTCACCAGTCAAGATTCACAGACTGTCAAAATGGATAAGGAAATATGAGCCATCTAATGCTGTCTACAAGAAACTACCTTAGACCCAGGGATTCAAGGAAGCTAAAAGTTAATGGCTGGAAAAAATTTCACAAGCAAACAATAACCAAAAAAAGGTTGGAGTAGTTATACTAATATCAGACAAACAGACTTTAAATGTAAAACTATTGTAAGAGACAAAGACAGACACTATATATTAGTAAAAGGAGTAATCTTTCAAGAAGAATGAACACGCATAAACATTTATGCACTTAATCAGAGTGCCTCAAAATACATAAGGCAAACACCAGAAAAACTAAGTGGAGAAATAGATGCCTCTACAATTATAGTGGGGGACTTTAATACACCATTATCACCATTGGACAGAACATCTCAACAGAGAATCAATAAAGAAACAAAGACTCTGAATAATACGTTAGATTTTCTGGACCTAATAGACATATACAGAATGCTACACTCAAATACAGCAGGATATACATTCTTCTCATGTGCACATGGATCAAACTCCAAGATAGACCTCAGGTTAGGCCATAGAAAAAATCTCAGCGAATTCAGAAAGATTGAGATTATACAAGGAAATTTCTCTGACCACAATGGAATGAAATTGGAAATCACTAAGAGCCAGAGAACCAGATTAGGCACCAAGATATGGAAGTTAAACAACACACTCTAAGAAAAACAGTGGGTCAAGGGGGAAATCTCAAAAGAAATCAGTAACTACCTTGAAACAAATGAAAATGACAATACAACATATCAAAACATACGAGATGCAACAAAATCTGTACTGAGAGGGATATTCATAACCATAAATGCATTTATCAAAAAAGAAGAAAGAGCTAAAATCAAAGACCTAACAGCACACCTGGAGGAACTGAAAAAAAACAACAAACTAACCCCAAAGGAAGTAGAAACAAGGAAATAACAAAGATTAGAGCAGAACTAAATGAAATAGAATATAAGAAAGTACTAAAAAAAATAATTATGAGAATCCCTATATTTTGTGTGTAATGTGTAATGTTTATGTAGTCTAAGTATCTTAAAAAAAAGGGGGGGGTATATTGTTGAAATTTCTAATCTTTGTGCCTAATATGGTTCTTTGGCCCTTACTGATTCCCATTCCATTATGGTCAGAGAAATTACTTTGTATAATTTCAATTTTACTGAATTCATTTTTCTGAATTCTTGGAGAATGATCCATATGCTCTAAAGAAGAATGTATATCCTGCTATATTTGGATGTATTATTCTGTATATGTCTATAAGGTCCATATCCTCTAATGTATTATTCATAGTCTTTGTTTCTTTATTGATTCTCTGTTGAGATGTTCTGTCTAATGGTGATAATGGTGTATTAAAGTTCCCCAATATAATTGTAGAGGCATCTATGCCTGCATATAGTCTTTCCATTGCTTGCCTCATGTATTTTGAGGCACCCTGGTTAGGTACATAAATGTTTATAATTGTTCTTTCTTCTTGAATGATTACTCCTTTTACTAGTATATAGTGTCTATTTTCGTCTCTTACAGTAGTTTTGCATTTAAAGTCTATTTTGACCAATATTCATATAGCTACTCCCGCCCTTTTTTGGTTGTTTGCTCGTAAGATTGTTTTCCAGTCATTCACTTTCAGCCTCCTTGAATCCCTGAATCTAAGATGGGTTTCTTGTAGACAACATGTAGATGGGTTTTATTCCTTATCCATTCTGCCAATCTGTGTCTCTTGACTGATGAGTTCAATCCATTAATATTCCGTGTTATTTCTGTTAAGGAATTACTTATATTAACCATATTTTCTTTGGGTTTATGTATATCATATGTTGTTTTTATTTCTCTTTTTGTCTTTTCAGTTATTCTTACACTCTCCTCCATCTCACTCTCTCCTGTGTTTTCTTTTCTACCTGCAGAACTTCCCTTAGTATTTCTTGAAGGCAAGTTTCTCTTGGCATACCCTCTTAATTTCTCTTTATCTGTGAATATTTTGAATTGTCCATCATTTTTGAATGCCAACTTTGCTGGATAGAGAATTCTTCATTGGAAATTTTTTCTTTTAGAACCTTAACTATGTCATACCACTGCCTTCTTGCCTCCATAATTTCAGATGAGAACTCGGCACTTAATTTTATTGAACTTCCCTTGTATGTGTTGGTCCTCTTTTCTCCTGCTGCTTTCAGTATCTTCTCTTTTTCTTGAGCATTGGACAGTTTGACAAGTATATGTCTTAGAGTAGACCTGTTGGGATTTATGCTGTTTGGGGTGTGCTGCTTCCTGGACATGTCCCTCAATGGGGTTGGGTCGTTTTCTTTTTTTTAAAGATTTTATTTATTTATTCATTTATCCCCCCCTTGCTGCTTGTGCTCGCTGGGTCAGCTAACCACGCCGTGCGGGCGGGCTTGCCTTCACCAGGAGGCCCCGGGAACCGAACCCGGGGCCTCCCATATGGTAAACGGGAGCCCTACTGATTGAGCCACAGCCGCTTCCCTGTTGGGTCGTTTTCAGTCATTATTTCCTCAAACACTCCTGTCCCCTTTCCCTTCTCTTCTCCCTCTGGGATGCTTATAATGCATATGTTTGTACATTTTTTTTGGTGTCATTCAAATCCCTAAGTCCCTGCTGGATTTTTTTCTATCTTTTTATCTACCTGTTCTGCTATCTTTTTTATTTCAGATGTTCTCTCTTCCACATTGCTAATTCTTCCCTCTGTCTGTTCATATCTGCTGTTATGCACTTACAGTATATTTTTTATTTCTTAGATTGTGCCATTCATCACTCTCATATCCGTTATTTTATGTATGCTTACAATTTCTTCAGTATGTTCTCCAAGTCTCTTCTTAATATCCTTAATGTCTTCCTCCACTTCACTAAATTGGTCCATGATATTTGTTTGGACAGCTTTGATTAATTTTTTGACGTTCTGCATCTCTTCCTGGTTTTTAGTTTTTTCATTGGACTGTGCCATGTCTTCTTTTTTCCTGGTATGATTTGTATTTTTGTTGTTGTTGCTGTCCATTAATCATTTTATCTTGATGGGCTTATTCAGTTGCTTAGTTATCTCGCTACTCTATGGTTTTATTTAGCTGTTGTTGTTTTTTTTTTTTAATGTGTGTGTTAAATTTTCTCTTTGACACTTTGTTCCTCTTATTCTATTTCCTTTCTGTTGTCTATGTTCTCTTGAAGGACAAAGAATAGGGCCAGAGAAAGTGAAATAGGTAAGAAAAGAAAAAGGATAATAGTAATAATAATGGTAAAAGTTAGAGGAGGCTCTGTATAAGATCTTGGAAAATGAATATTTGACTCATGTAAGCAGTGTAGGGTAATAGAAATAGAAAAGTGGAGTAACAACAATGAAATTAGAAACCAAATACAGAAAAATATACAGAATGAATTAAAAGGCCAGAATGATGAGGAGAAAGAAAGAGAAAAGACAAAAAGAAAAAGTTAATGAAGAAAGAAAATGGATAGATGAGATAGAAATAAAAAACAGAAAAATTGTGGGCTAAACAGAGGTGGAATGTTAGAACAACAATAAAAAGCAGAAATCAGAAAGATGAAGGAAGGAAAAGAGATAGGATTGGTAGACAAATTCAGTATACACAGAAAAGGGGTGAGCAAGGAGGAGGAAACACAGCAAACAAGAAACAAGCCAGCATTACCTAATTTAAAAGGGCGGGGGGAGAAAGAGGCAAGAAAAACAAGAAAACAAACAAAAAAAAAAAACCCACAATCAAATAGACAAGCAAGCATTCAAACAGAATCTAAGGAAAAAGCAGCCTTCCCTCTTAGGCTTCTGAGGAGCATCTCAGGCTGCTGGTGTTCATGAATTACTTAACCTTCAGCTTGCCCTCTGCAGTTTTGAAGCAGTTTTAGTGAGTAAACTAAGTTAAATTTTTTAAAAAGTAACTTTTTTATGAAAATTAAGAGAGCCAAAGAAGCTAATGCAAAAATTATGTCTATGTTCTCCCTGTCCTAAAATATAAACTGGATGTTTGATTTCCCGGTGGATCAATACTTTAAGAGGAGCCAGGATTTGAACTAGGGACCTCGTATATTCAAGGCAGAAACTCCAGCATGCTAAACTTTCCCATTGGGTCTGTTAGCTATTCAGAAAGCTATCCAGTCACTTTACCTTGGGCAATTTTGACTCTTTGCAGTTGGGTAGATTTCTGCTGATTAGAAACCTGTCTGTCCTTGCCCCCTTTCTACTTTTATTTCTTTCTCTCCCAGGGCAGCAGGATTCAATAGCCTATATGAGCAGATCCCCCCTCACCTCTCCTGCTCAGGTTGAATTTCCTTCTGAAATTCAAATGGACCCTGGTGACCAAA
>JAKSZT010054356.1:98800-110265 GCA_026826555.1 Tolypeutes matacus | reverse complement strand
ACTATATGTGTGGGATCAAGAGACCATGGTTTGCATTTTGATTTGATTTCTCACAATTTTCACTTGGAACATCTTCTCAATTGCTTTTTGGTCATCTGTATTTCTTCTTTGGAAAAATTTCTGATCAAGCCTTTTGTCTATTTTTCAATTGAGTTGTTAGTCTTTTTATCATTGAATTGTATAATCTCTTTATATAACATCGAATTCAAAACATAATCAGATATGTGGTTTCTGAAAATTTTCTTCTATGAGTGGGCTGCCTTTTCACCTTCTTAACAAAGTCATTTTAAGTAAAAAGTGTTTACTTTTGAAGAGGTACCATTTGACTATTTTTTCTTTTACTGCTTATCTTAGGCTATACATAGGGTTTTAAAAAACCACCACCTACCACAAGATCTTGAAGATGTTTCCTTACATTTTCTTCTAGGAGTTTATAGTCTTCTACTTTTTATATTTAGGTCCTTGATCCATTCATTTTTAGTTAATATTTGTATAAGATGTGAGATAGGGGTCCTCTTTCTTTCTTTTGGATATGGCTATCCAGTTCTCCCATCACCATTTGTTGAAGAAGAGAATTTTTTGACCCAGCTGGCTGGATTTGATAGCCTTATCAGAAATCACTTGACCATACATGTAAAGTTCTATTTCTGAAATCTTGATTTGGTTCCATTGGTCAATATATCTATCTTTATGCCAGTACCGTGCTGTTTTTACCACTGTAGCTAAGTAATAATTTTTAAAGTCAGGAAGTAAGAGTCCTCCAATTCCACTTCTCTTTCATAAGGCATTTTTGGCTATTTGACGATCCTTACTTTTCCAAAAAAAATTTGGTAATTGACTTTTACATTTCTGTAAAAAACATTGTTGGAATGTTTTTGGGATTGCTTTGAATTTGTAAATCGGTTTAGATAGTGTTTTAGTCAGGGTTTTCTAAGAAATCAGAAGATATCTATAAATAGTATGAGATTTTATGAAATGCTTTCATATGACCATGGGGATGCACAAGTCCAGATTCTGCAGGCAGGGTGCAAACCAGGGGGTCCAATGAAATTCCAGTGAATGTCCTTCCTGAGTTTCTGGGAGACGTTGGCTGTCCAAAGACAAAATGGAAAATTCTTTCTGAATGCTGAAATCATTACCCTTTTAAGGCATTTGACGGATAGGATAAAATGTCACTCATTGCTGACAGCAAGCTCCCTGGTTGATTGTAGATGTAATTAGCCATCTGTGCAGTAAACTCACTGATGACTAAAGTTCATAAATGACTTTGTATTACAATTAGTCTAGTGCTTGCTTGACAAAACAACTAGGCACAATTACCTGGCCAGGTTGACACATTAGCCTAACCATCACCGGCAGTACTGGCATCCTAATGATATTTAGACTTCCAATGCATGAACACAGAATGTCCTTCCACTTATTTAGGTCTTGTTGGTTTCTTTTCACATTTTGTATTTTTCTGAATACAGGTGCTTTATGTTCTGGGTTGAGTTGGTTCCTAAATATTTGATTCTTTATATCGTTATTGTAAACGGAATTATTTTTTTCTGAATTCCTCCTCAGATTGCTCATTAGTAGTGTATAGAAAGGCTACTGATTTTTGCCTATTAATCTTGTATCCCACTACTTTGCTTATCTCATCTATTAGTTTTAGTGGCTTTTCTGTGGATTTTTCAGGATTTTCAGTATAAAATTATATCATCAGCAAATAGTGAAATTTTTAATTCTTTCTTGAATATTTGGGAGACTTTTATTTCTTTATCTTGACTAATTGCTCTAGCTAGAACCTCCAGCACAATACTGACTAACAGTGGTGAGAGTGGGCATCCTTGTCTTGTTCCCAAATCCAGCAAGAAAACTTATAGTCTTTTACTGTTGAGTACAATGTTAGCTGTGGGTTTTTCATACATGTACTTTACCATGCTGAGAAAGGTTCCTTCTATTCCTATCTTTCAGAATGTTGTTGTTGTTGTATCAAGAAAGGAGACTGTGTTTTCTCAAATGCCTTTTATCCATCAATTGAGATGATTATGTGAATTCTATTCTACAATTTCTTCATGGGATGTATTACACAATTTGATTACCTAGGGTTCAACCACTCTTACATACCTGGGAAAAATCCCACTTAATTGTGGTGTATAATTCTTTTAATGTGCTTTTGAGCTCTGCTAGCATGCATTTTGTTGAGAATTTTTACATCTATATTGATTAGAGAAATTGAACTGTAATTTTCTTTTTTTCATAGTATCTATGTCCAGCTTTGGTATTAGTGTGATATTGGCTTCATAGAATGCCTTTGGTAGTGTTCTTTCCTGTTCAATTTTTAAAAGAGTTTGAGCAATATTGGTACTCGATTGCCTTTGAATGATTGGTAGAATTCACCAATCATTCAGCCATCTGGTCCTAGGTTTTTCATTTTTGGGAGGTTTATGATGAGTGTTTCAATTTCATAAATTGTGACTGATTTTTTGAGGTCTTCTATTTCTTTTAGGAACAATGGAGGTGGTCCATGTGTTTTTAGGAATTTGTCTATCTCATCTATGTTGTCTAGTTTGTTGGCAAACAGTTGTTCAGAGTATTCTCTTATGATCTCTCTTATTTCTGTGGAGTCAATGGTATTGCCATTGTCTCATATGTCTTTTTATTTATTTACATCTTCTCTTTTTTCCTTTGTCAGTCTAGTTAAATGTTCATTGACTTTGTTGATTGATCTTCTCATAGAAACAACTATTGTTGTTATTTCTGCTTTATTCTTTTTGTTTCTTTCCTTCTGATTGCTTTGGGATTGGTTTGATATTCTTTTTCTAGTTCCTCCATGTGTGCAGTAGGTCTTTGATTTTAGCTCTTTCTTCTTTTTTAATGTAAGCATTGAGGGATACAAATTTCCCTCTCAGCATTGCCTTTGCTATATCCTATAGGTTGTGATATGTGGTGTTTTCCTTTTCATTTGTTTCAAGATATTGACTGATTTCTCTTGCAATTTCTTCTAACTCACTAATTTTTAAATAAAGTGTTGCTTAATCATCATATATTTGTGAATTTTCCCTTTTTCCATCTGTTACTATTTCCAGCTTCATTCCATTATGATCAGAAATTTGTATAAAAGCAATATTTTCAATTTATTGAGATCTGACTTGTTACCCAACATATGGTCTATCTGGAAAAGGATCTATAAGTCCTTGAAAACAATGTATATCCTGCTGTTTTGGGGTGTAATGTTCTATAAATGTTTGCTAGGTATGATTTATTTATCATATTATTCAAATTTTCTGTTTCCTTATTTATTCTTTGTCCAGATGTTCTCCTTGGTGAATTGCCCCTATTATTACTATATAATGACCTTCTTCATCCTTTAAAATAGTTTTGCAATTAAAATCTATTTTGTCTGATATTAGTGTTGCTACTCCAAATCTTTTTTTTTTTTTTTTGGTTACTATTTGTGTGGAATATCTTTCTCTGATGTTTCACTTTCAGATATCCATTAAGTCAGTCTATGTATTTTCATTGGTGATTTCAATCCATTCATGTTCAATGATATTATTGTTAAGGCATAACTTATTTAGTCCATTTTATCCTTTGCCTTTCCAGTGTCATATCTTACTCTCATCTGTCTCTTTACATTTTTTGTTGCTCTTTTTAATATTCTTTATTGCTCTACTTTTCTCTAATTCTCTTGCCCCTGTCTTTTCCATTCTGGCTGCAGAATTCCCTTTAGTTACTCTTGTAAATCTGTTTGTTTGTTTGTTTGTCTTTTGGTAACAAACTTTCTTCATTTTTGTTTGTCTATGAAGTGTTTAAACTCACCTTTTTAAAAATTTATTTATCACATGTTATTATTATTGGTTCAGATAAATAATTTAACTTACATTAGGGAAAGAAAATGATGGTTGAAAATAATTTCATTTCGATTACTGTATTGAACATTAAAAAATACAGTTTATAGTTAACATTTAAGCAGGACAAAAGATTGATTTTTTTCCCATTTCTAGTCCAAAGGAACAAAAGTCATCATATCATAAAAATGTAATAATACACACAATTTAATAATTTTTCCTATTCTCACCACCTAAATATTAATGAGAAGAATATGAGTAGCCCACCAAACTTTTTTTTTTTCCAGTGAATAAACCTTTATTTTTTATAAGTTTAAGAATCCTAACCAGTGAAGTTATACAGGCTAGTAGCATGATTAAAATGACTTCATTTTTTTCTGTTTTGTATAGCTTGAAGCATAGGCAACAACAAATTAGTATTATTTTATTTGGGCTGTGGGGCAGCACATTGACTTGTAATCTTTTTTTAAAATATATATTTTAAAAGATGCTTAGATTATATAAATGTTACACAAAAATTACAAGGATTCCCATACTCCCCACCTCGCACACCTCCCATAACATCCCACAAAAACTTCTTTCATTAGTGTGGCACATCACCTGCAATGGATATACACATCCTGGGGCATTGCCATTAAGCATGGACCATAGTTCACATTGTAGACCACACTCTTTCCCACACAGTTCTGCATGCTATATGCTGATGTAAAATGGCCTATATCTGTCATTGTAATATCACTCAGGATAATTCCCAAGTCCTGAAGAAGCCCCTATATAACAACTGCTTTTCCCTTCTCTGCTCCAAAAGTGTCCAGTGGCCACTGGCTCCACCTCACTGTTGTAATTTCTTCCATTACTTGAATCACAATATGTCTACAACAGATTACCAGTGAGTCCACTCTAGTCCATTGCTCTTCCCCCAATCTGGAGGAGTTTGGAATGCTGATGTCCATTCCACCTCCAAGTGAGAGGGGGCTTATATCCCATGGGTACGATGGATGGGATTATCCTGCCAGCAGCTGCAGACTCTCTCCATTTACTGGGATGGCCTTTGTCCATCATCATCTCCTCACCAGGTGACTTGGGTGAGCCCATTGAGCTGTACAGTAGGAGTTGCAGCTCCACTGAGATTCCAGACACAGTAAATACATGGGCAGGCCAAAGGCTCCAGTCTCTGGAAGTACAGCTAGAAACTCCAGTACCACATATAGGTTTGTATAGAAGGGACTGATGGACATGTGCAGGGAGGACTTATTTGAGTCCAACTCTGTCACTCTCAGGAGCACAGATTCCAAAGTATAGCCCACTGATAAGGCATCAATCTCTGAAGCTAGCCCTACCCTTATATAGGACCTGGGTGTCTCCAGAGCACTCAGGAACCCCTCTATGTGGAGTGATATCTACTTTTGTGTTGTATGAGATCCTACTGAGATGTGCATAAGTGTTACCTCCTGGGTGACCTCCAGATCCTCTTTGAAATATATTTGGTAAGTTAAGAGACCCTGAATTGCCAAAGACATATTTAAAAGAAAAATGAAGTTGGAGGTATCACATTACCTGACTTTAAAACATACTACAAAGCTACAGTGATCAAAACTGCATGGTATTGGCACAAGGATAGACATACTGACCAATGGACCTGAATTGAGAGTTCTGATATTGATCCTCCCATATACAGTCATCTGATATTGAACAAGGCCACCAAGTCCACTCAGTTGGGAGAGAATGGCCTCTTTAACAAGTGCTGCTTGGAGAACTGGATATCCATATCCAAAAGAATGAGAGAATACCATCTCACACCTTATACAAAAATCAACTCAAGATGGATCAAAGATCTAAATATAAGAGCTAAAACCATAAAGACCTTGGAAGATAATGTAAGGAAGTATCTACAGGACCTTGTAATAGGACATGGTTTCATGAACTTCACACCCAAAGCATGAACAGCAAAAGAAAAAAATAGATAAATGGGATCTCATCAAAAATAAAACTTCTGCACCTCAAAGGATGTTATCAAGAAAATAAAAAGGCAGCCTACCCAATGGTAGAAAATATTTGGCAACCATATATCTGATAGGAGCCTAATATTCTACATATATAAAGAAATCCTACACCTTGAAAATAAAAATACTAACAACCCATTTAAAAAATGAGCAAGTGACCTGAAAAGACACTTCTCCAAGGAAGAAATACAAATGGCTAAAAAGCACATGAAAAAATATTTGATATCTCTAGCTATTAGGCAAATGCAAATCAAAACTACATTGAGATACCATCTTATACCCATCAGAATGGCAGCTATTAAAAAAATAGCAGAGTATAAGTGTTGGAGAGGGTGTGGAGGAATAGGAACCCTCCATCCACTGCTGTTGGGATTGTGGAATGGTCCAGCCACTGTGGAGGACAGATTGTCGGTTCCTCAGAAAACTAACAATAGATCTTCCGTATGATCCAGCAATTCCACTGCTGGGTATGTACCCAGAAGAAATGAAAACAAAGACATGAACAGATATATGCGCCCTAATGTTCATAGCAGCATTGTTCACAATTGCCAAAAGTTGGAATCAACCCTGGTGCCCATCAACAGATGAAAGGATAAACAAAATGTGGTACATACATACAATGGAATATTACTCAGCTTTAAGAAGGAATAAAGTGCTAACACACAGAATAACATGGATGAATCTTGAAGACCTTATGTTGAGTGAAGCAAGCCAGGCATTGAAGGATGGACTGTATACGATTTCACTGATTTGAATCGAGGAAAGTGAGCAGTCTCTGAGAACCATTTTCTGAAAAATAGGTTAACAAGGAGAGAAAGAGAAGAGAAGGTTGTGAGTCATCACCCATATGGACATAATCTATGGTAAAGTGGTAGAGTATAGTTGCATATTGAGTGATAGGACAGGTGTGTAGTGATATTACTGTGTTTGTTGATACAGGTTTGACAGGTGGGTAGATTAGGAAGGGCGAGTTAGAATACTCAGGATACTGGACAGAGAGATGGGAGAGGGACTAGGTGAACATGGGATTTGTGGGTATGAGGTTGAAAGTGCAGGACTGGGAATGCCCTTATGACAATATGACAAGGTAGTGTCACTGGGTTAGGGTGTAGGTTGGGGGAGCATTCAAGACGGGGCACATCTGGAGTAGGCTTCTGGGGAGTGTGTGAGTGTTCATCCTGTCATAATGTGTTGTGTCAGGGAGCGGAGAACCATATGGTGAGTGGGAAGGAGATAGACCCCTGTTTTTGGGAGGACCAATTCAGCCAGAAATAGACAGGTGGGTGTCTCTTAAGAGCAAGGGTGGATCCTAACAGGGGAGGATAATCAGCGTGTCAAGACCTCCTGTTGCATGTGACTATGAATCTTGTCATCCAATGAGTCAAGACAGGGGAGTGTCATGTGCCCCAGGGGGATGGGGAGGAAGGAACAGAAAAGATCAAACAGGGGGTATTTAGTGGTCAGGGGAAATGTTTTTCATTACCTTACAGTAATGGACACAGGACATGGTAAATATCATCAAAAATTATTAAACTGTACCGTCAAAATTGTAAACTATACTCTAAACCATTAACAAAGTTTAGCAGTTATGTTTCACTATCTGTATAACAGTTATAACTATGCTACCACCCACATACAAAAAGGTTTTAATATGGGGTGAGGAAAGGGGGAGGAGGTTGGGTATGTGAGACTCTCTAGTATTCTGTGTGTGACTTTGCTGTGACCTAAAACTTCTTTGAAAAATTAAATGAAACTTGGGAGGCACTGCGAGTGAAAGGGGGAAGGTGCCACGGTACAGACTGGACACGTGAAAATGCCGTGATTAAAATAATAATAATAATTAAAAATTTTTTTCCCATTTTTTGAATGTTCCAATCCTTTAATTATATATTTTTTAGTTTTTTTTTTCTTTCTGAGTTTCCATGTATTTTATCTCTTGCATTTAAGCTTATCATTATTTAATTTTCCTGTTAATTGTATTTGATTATTATATGGGCTTCCTCTTCAAGGAAGGCTTAGATCACAGAAGTTTACAATGGGGGCTGCAGAAAATCATTGGTGGTAGGTGTCTGGGTTAGGGGATTCATGGGAGGAAGTTCATCTGAATATACATGAAAGATATATAAAATTGTCCAAATGTCAAGGGGTGGGGCATGGTCACAGTGGGTGGATAATCAATCAATAAATGAGGGAATGCTGAATTCCCCTGGAGAGCTCTGCCACATTCTCCAAGGGAGCAGCAACAGTCCCCTGAGTACAGGGGCAGTGTTTGGCAAAGGAGGATGGTCCACTAATGGGTTCTTGTTATTGATGACTAGTCTTATGAGTCTTTGCTCTTGTAATTGAAACTTCACCTACTGTTATGGGATGCCTAAGTGTTGGCACCTGAGAGCCTCCTTGTTGCTCAAATGTGGTCTCTCTCTAAGCCAAACTCAGCATATGAATGCATAACCTTTCCCCCAGCATGGGACATGACTCCCAGGGATGAGCCTCCCTGGCAACAATGGATTAACACCAAATGCCAACTGGCAATACGACTGTAAAAAGACCTTGAATAAAAGGGGGAAAGGGTAAAGATAAATGAATTCATGTGGCTAAGAGACTTCATGCTTATTTTTAAGAACTTTTTTTGCTGGATAAAGAATACCTGGCTGGTAGTTTTTCACTTTCAGAACCTTAAATACATCATACCACAACCTTCTTGCCAATATGGCTTCTGATGAGAGATCAGCACTTAGTCTTATTGAGCATCCCTTGTATGCAATGCATTGTTTTTCTCTTGCTGCTTTCAGAATCTGCTCTTTATATCTAGTATTTGACATTTTGAATAGTAGGTGTCTAGTAATACGTATATTAGGACTCATTCTGTTTGGTGTGTGTTGTCCTTTTTAGATATTGATATTTATGTATTTCCTAAGAGTTGGGAAGTTTTTGGCCATTATTTCCTCAAATATTTTTCTGCCCTTTTTTCATTCCCTTCTCCTTCTGGGACACCTATCACACATATGTCTGTATTTTTGCATTGTCATTCAATTCCCAGAGAATCCTGTTCCATTTTTTTTCCATTATTTTAACTTTCTGTTCTTCTGTCTTTTAAAATTCAGATGCTTTTTTTTTTAACTTTATCCTGTACATTTAATAATTGAAAACATAAACAATTAAAAACTAAAAAGTAAACACAGATGAATAAATATATACATTTCTCAATTAAATGTAATGGATACATGTAAATTTTTTTTTTTTTTTTGACCCTCCAATTCACTAATTCTGCCCTCCATCAATTCCATTCCACTGGTATATGCTTCTAATGTATATTTATTCTCATCCAATGTGTTTTTTTTCCTATAAGATCTGTGACTTATTGCAGGCTTTTAAATTGTTCTTTATGCCCACCCAGTGTCTTCTTAATATCCTTCACTCTTTAGCATTATTTTCCTTCAACTGTTTTAATTGATTTTGGAGATTTGTGTGAACATCTTTGATTAGTTGTCTTAAATCTTGTGTCTCATCAAGATTTTTTATTTGATCCTTGGCTGAGCCATATCTTCTAGTTTCTTGGTATTGCTTGTAATTTTTTGCTGATGTCTAGGCATCTCATTAAGTTGGTGAATTTATTCCTAAGATCAATTTGCCTCTCTTGTCTAGTAGTTTTTTTCAAAGCTTGTCTTTGTTTTTGGTTCAACTTATTCTAAATCTTTGGGATAGCCCAGCTTAAGTTATCAAAACATTGCCAGGGACCCACTAATGGGGGGCAGACCAGATTCAAGAGTGCCTGGAGAGAGCAGATGTGGCTCAAGTGGTTGAGCACCTGCTTCCCACATGGGAGGTCCCAGCACCTTCTAAAAAAAAAAAAGAAAGAAAAATAAGCAAACAAACAAACAAAAAAAACAACTCAGGGGAGCCGATGTGGCTCAGGGGTTTTGTGCTGGCATTCCACATACAAGGTACCAGGTTCAATCCCCGGCCCAGGTACTTTAAAAAAAAAGAGTGCCTGGACAAGAGACTTCAAAGAGCTTTTTTTACTTCTTACAGTTTCCTGGACAGCCAACAGGTGGTGCTTTTCAGTGAACCTTTCCACATAGGTGTCTCTTTAAAACTCCACTTGCTGATATTTCTGGTCTGACCAGAGTTGAGATTCAAAATGGGCTCTGCTGGCCAAACTCACTGAAGAGTAAATTCTGTCTTCCACTGTACCCTCTCACCTCGCTGGGAGGAAGATGTCCATTCCCCTCTCAGTTGTCTATATTGAGTCCTGAGTTTTACCTCTGATGTTTGCCTTGAGGGTAGGAGATGATGATTGTATTAGTCAACCAAAGGGGTGCTGATGCAATATACCAGAAATCAGTTGGTTTTTATAAAGGGTATTTATTTGGGGTAGAAGTCCAAAATTACCAGGCCATAAAGCATGTTTCTTCCCTCCCAAAGTCCATTGCCACATGTTGGAGCAAGACAGCTGCTGATGTTTGTCAGGGTTCAGGGTTCTTGGGCTCCTCTCTTCCTGGGGCTATATTTCTCTCCAGGCTTAGCTCCTCTGGTTCCTCCACAAGGTGAGGTGTAGGCTATGAGGCTCTCTAGGCTTTGCTTCTCTCCACAAGGCCAGCTGTGAACTCTCAGGCAAATGGCTCGTCTCTATCCTGGGGACTTCTCTCCTTCCTCACCAGAACTCCAACATCAAAACTGCTCCCCCTGTCCTTTGCCTTGCCTTTTATATTTGATTCCTGCACCCACCAAGGGGTAGGGCTCAATGCCCTACTGACATGGCCCGGCTAACGCCCTAATCATAACTTAATCATGCCCAGATTAGCAGACCAGTTTAGAAGCATGATCCAATATCTATTTTTGGAATTCATTATTACATCAAACTGCCAAACTGCAACAATGACATTCCCAGCTGCAGGGGCAAGTAATTCATGGTTTTTGCTTCGGCCTCTTCATCTCTGTCCTTTTCCCTCCTGGATGATGCATAGCACTCTTATGTTCTGCAGACTCCCAAAGCATCTCCTGCAGACAGCTTTCTGCCCTTCCTCCATTTTTTTGGTAACAGAGTGGAGCCATGCCACTCTACTACAATGCTATCTTCCCAGAAGTATTCAAATTAGTTGCTTTTTCATATACATTATGTAACCTGTAGGGCATGGATTTAGGTTCTTATAAAATAAATATGATTTGACTTAACTGAACTATAACACTTCAATTTTGATGACAAACATTCATAAGTATGTATTTGTATTTTCATGTGTATAAATATAAATAGATCAATGATATGTGAAACAAGATCAATTTGCTCCAGTTCTTTAGTTAACTTGATTATATTTCTCTTTCTGTCACTGGCTGGCCTGGATTTTATCAAGTATATTCAGATAAATACAAGTTGTACACATAACATGATAAAACAGTACCCTCTCTGCCAAGGAGCCAACAGAAATGTATTTTTCTCTCTATATATAAGCATATCTCAGAGATATTGTAAGTTCAATTCCAGATCATTGTAATGAAGTGAATATCAAAATAAAGCAAGTCACACAAATATTTTGCTTTCCCAGTGCATATAGAATTTATGCTTACACTATACTTAAATGCTGCAGTAGTCTATCGAGTGTATAGTCTATCAAGTCTGTCAATTATTAGG
>JAKSZT010054356.1:81529-98065 GCA_026826555.1 Tolypeutes matacus | reverse complement strand
CTAAATTGATATTAATAACAAAAAGCAACTTCATAACAGGGAAAACAGTCAAAGGCCATCTCCATCTGTATTTAAGGTGGTAGTAGAGAAAAAATAATCTTAATTCCATTATGAATCTTAGGTTTTCATAATATAATAAAAACATTGTTATTTCCTATACTGCTAAAATAAAATATCTGTTAATTAATGTAATCATGGTAAAGATGTAAAAGTAAAAATTAAAGAACTAAAAATAGTTAAATTTATTTAATCTGTATAAATTGCACTAAAAGTATTTTAACAGTATATAAAAATTAAAAGAGACAGACTTTAGTATTGTCTCTTGTGCATTCAAACCAGGCCTGCAGTATCCTGTATAGTGACTCTCCATTTCAGTTATTGGCTATGTCAGTCATTACGATCCTTAAACCAATGAAGGTATCTACCACGTCTCTGCATATGCTCCTGAAGTAAATGGGAAGTACATTGCTGTTTTGGACTTCTGAAGCAGACAGCAATGGCTTGATATGGGCAGATTTATAACGGACATTGTCCCAAGACTGGCTCTGTTTCATAGTGCCAAGGGGCCCTATGCACCAAGCCAGTAAAATATTGGTGCCTCCCTCCAAGATCAACAGTGTGCAGCATGCTGGCAGTGTAAAAGACATACCAAGTGGAGCAATAATTTCCAAAGTAAAGTAAGTAGAACTTGAAAACAAACACAGTTGGCATTATGGCCTGCTCCTCTGAAGAGACAATATGTATAGTATTGCAAACCTAAAGCTTAAATCTATTAACTGCAACTCAAAGACGAACTTTTGCATTAATTCATGCATTAATTAGTATTATGTGTTGTACCTAAATATCTGATAAATACAATAATATCCCTTCTATTCTAAACCATATACAGAAGAATATTAAACATGTTAAAATTCCTGGTAAACTTAATTCATTTTCTAAGTAATTAATAAATGTACCTATAATATGAAAAAGTATCTCTCTTAAGTATACTGCCTTTATTTTGCTTATACTATGCTTGTCTTGTTGTTGCCTATATTGTCTTTCTGAGTTTATGTCTAGGGAAGTGACTTTCCATATCCTCTCCTAGCTGTCCTAGGCATAACCACCACAGTGGGAACTGAGGGTGGCAGTTTGTACCAAATCCAGCAAGTTCTTTACCTGCATCAGTAAGCCAAAAGGGTGCTGATGAAAAATACCAGAAATCTGTTGGCTTTTATAAATGGTATTTATTTAGGGTAGAAGCTTACAGTTAGCAGGCCATAAAGTATAAGTGACTTCCCTCACCAAAGTTTGTTGCCATGTGTTGGAGCAAGATGGCTGTCGACATCTGCCAAGAGTTCAGGCTTCCTGGGTTCCTCTCTTCCCAGGCCTTGCTGCTTTCTGGGCTCAGACTTGATTTTCTCCACAAGACCAGATGTAGACCCTAAGGAGAACAGCTGGTTTCTTTTCCCAGGGCCTTCTTTCCTTCCTCATGACCAAGATCTTCTGTGTGCTTACCTCCCAGGGCTCCAGCATTAAAACACTAATCTTCCTTCTCTGTAGTGCAGTTTCTATTGTCATGGCCCAATCAAAACCTTATTCATTATTTAATTAAGTAAAAGTAAAGCCTCGGGAATCCAATACACTCTAATATGCCCAGAGGAAAAGACCAGTTTACAAACATAATCCAATATTTCTTTTTGGAATTCATCAATAATATCAAACTGCTACATTACCCTTTTAGTAGGACCATGTCTCTTCAAAATTCTAAGTTTATTTCTTCCAGAATAAACGTCTTCCAGAACAAGGTATTAGTCAGGTAGGAATTTCATCCAGTTCCAATCACATTACTGGACCCAACTTCCCTCAATCTCAATAGAATAGCCAGAGATTTTCACACCTCATCAGGCAGGGACTACCGCCCCTAACCATTGGGAAACAGCTACTGAAGAATGACCCTTACCCTTCAACTCCCCATTGAAAATAAGGGTGTAAACTGTCTGAGGGGAAAGTTGAGGCAAGTTAGTATTAAAAAAACAGGGAAAGCAACTGGTCAAAATAAATCCTCCTAAAAACTCTGGTCACAAGGCTCAGTTTAAAAAGTCCCAGGCTCAAAAAAAAAAAAAAAAAAAGTCCTGAATAACTCCAAACATAAATGCCTCCCCATTGGTACCATAGACACTGACAGGTAAAGATCAAGAGGCAACCAATTAGGACAGTAAATAGCTTGGACATTGTGTGTATCTGTATGAACTTTCTTAATGCTTAAACTAATTTTTGATGTCACCATTAAAAACTCAGGAAATTTAATAGTGGAAAATGTATCATATTAAAAACCTCCTCATAGTACCCCCCTACCTAGTATTTTATTATCTACTAATAGAAATGTTGCTTGTATACTGTTAGACCAGGACAATCTGCCCCTTATTGTTCCCTGGACCATAACTCCTGCAAATTGGACAGCATAAAATACCTTGCTGGCATGGCAAAATACAACCCATCAACACGTTTAGAACAAGATGCTCTCAATGAATAATGTTCAATGTTGTTTATATATGCCTGATCACTCTAATAATTTCTCAAAAGTTTTATATCATATGCAAGAGCACATAAGTCATATTGATAAATTAGAGAGTGATCCCCTATCTAACTGGTCAAACTCCTTTTCTTGGCTTTGGTAACACATCTCTAAGTTTACTAGCTTTTAGTAAAGAACTCTTAGTATTCTGCTGTATGCTGTACTGTTGTGAAATGTGAACATATTGTGTGTCCTATGGGCAATGTAATCTGCTGCATTGGGGTGGATTGCGGGGGTCCAGTGGGTACCCTGGCCCTGGCTACCCCTAAGGGAAACTCAGCCTGCAGCACACAGCCACTTGCATGCCCAAGGACACAGTTAAAATGTAACAAACCTCCCCACAGGGACATAATATACAAATGGTATCATAGACTGTTCTTTTCTCCAGGCTGTACAGTTTCTTCCTACAATAACATCACCAGACCCCATTTATGTGCTTCATATGACCCTATCAAAAGTCTGTTATGAAATGTCTTTGTTTTGGGACCCTATATATTGCCCCTCATTTTCCCATCTCTTTGCAGAGCACTATTTTCATTGTCTGGGCCGCTGCCACCAGAGAGAATCTGTCCTGTCCATAAGTCACACTATATGCAATTAATTACCTGAAGAACCAAAAGCTTTTAGCTAACAAATTTGGCTATACTTGAATTAATAATTAACTGCAATAGATACAAAAAGACCTAATGATTAGATTGCACAAACTCAGCAGCCAGTTATTTCTTAAAAAGTTTGATTTCTTACATGAGCTTAGTAAGGGATTTCCTCAATACTTATTCAATGGCTTGTTATAGTCATGAAGGGATTTTCTCAAAGTCTCCAATTTTCCATATGGAAGAGGAAGCCATTCTGGCTTTAGGATATTGTAACTAGATAGGTCACAAACAGGCTCATGACATTTACCGTTTTACCTCAAGCATCCAAGTGGCTCATTTCTTAATTTCACATAAAAGATTGAGGCCAAGCTACAACTTTTAAGGGCATTCAATTTTAAGTTAGGGATCCAATTTTAATAATAAAAATATAACTTCCAATTTATGGGACAGTTATTAGAGCAGAAAGGCCTAGACCCAATCTCATGGTATACAAACATGGTCCTCTTACGTCTGACTTGAGGTCAGTTTCCATACAGTAGATACAAAACATCAAGTGTAGCCAAAACATGTTTGTAAAAGAACAAAGATGAAGAGATTACGATGATGATTTCAAGACCTACCATCAAGCTACAGTAATAAAAGTAGTACAATATTTTTTAAAGATCAATATATAGATCAATGCAATAGAATTAGAGTCTAAAATGTGTACATATGTATATTCAACTGATTATCAACTAAGAAGCCAAAGTAATTTAATCATATCCAGAATACATATAAATACTCCTACAAGTCAATAACAAAATGACAACCCAATAAAAACAGACAAAAGATTTGAACCAATACTTCACCAAAAAAAAAAAAAACCATGAATGGACAATAAACATATGAAATAAAGTGCTGACATCCTATGTCATTGGAGAAATGACATTAGAGTAACAATGAAATACCACCTCTACCCACTAGTTGAGATAAAATTTAAAATAATATTACCAAATATTGATGACTATTTGCAGCTTCTGGAACCACCAGTGTTGTTGGCTGTAGTGGGAAATGGTACAGCCAATTCAGGAACAAATTGGCAGTTTCTAATAAAGTTATGATATATCTACCATACATCTCAGGAATCACCTCTTCAATTCTCACCCAAGAGGAATGAAAGCATATGTGCAGAAAATTACTTGTACACTAATGTTTATGATAACTTTATTCATAATAATCTGCAGTTGAAATATTCCAACTGCCTATAAACAGAAAAATGTAAACAAATTGTGGTGTATTTATAAAATCAATGCTACACAGCAACAAATTGGCATCAACTACTGATGCATCCAACAGCATGGAAGAATTTCAATAGCATTAAGTCAAGCAAAATATTTCAGACAAAAAATACTATATTATTTTATTTATATCATGCTCTAGCATAGGAAAAATTAAACTCTGGAGATAGAAATCATATCAATTGTGGGCTTGGATATGATATGGGGGAATAACTAAAAGAAATATCAGGGAACTTTCTGGGGTGATAGACATACTCTCTTGATTAGGGCAGTAATAAAAGAACTGTTTTCATTTCTGAAATCTCATTCCTGCACACTTATCATCTATGCAATTTACCATATGTAAATTTTAACTTAATAAAGTTTTTTTTAAAGAAACAATTGTAAAGTAAAATGTTGTTTATTGTTTTTAATATTGCTAATTGAAAACTTTTCCCAAGTGCCAACTGGCAACACAACTGGAAAAAGACCTTGAATAAAAGGGGGAAATGGTAAAGACAAATGAGTTCAATTGGCTAAGAGACTTCAAAGAGAGTCGGGAGGTCATCCCAGAGGTAACTCTTAGGCACACCTCAGTAGGAGCTCATAGAACATCTAAATGCCTATCACCCCACACAGAGGGGTTCCTGAGAGCTCTGGAGACACCCAGGTCCTATATAAGGGGGGATAGCCCCAGATACTGATGCCTTATCAATGGGTTCTATTTTGGAATCTGTGCTCCTGAGAGTGATAGAATTAGACTCAAATAAGTCCTCCCTGCACATGGTTCACCAGTCCCTTCTATTCAAACCTACATGTGATGCTGGAGTTTCTTAGGTATACTTCCAGAGACTGGAGCCTCCCGCCTACCTATGTGCCAGGTGTGCATGAAATCTAGGTGGAGCTGCAATTCCTACCCTACAGCTCAATGGACTCATCCAAGTCACCTGGTGAGGAGACAACGATGGGAAAGGGCCATCCCAGGGAATGGAGAGGGCCTGCATCTGCAGGCAGGATCATCCCACCCACCATATCCATGGGATATAACCCCTCTCTCACTTGGAGTTGGAGTGGACATCACCATCCCAGTCGCCTCTGGATTGGGGGAAGAACTATGGACTAGAGTGGACTTGATGGTATTCTCTTGCTCACATATGGTGATTCTTGCAATGCAAGAAATTATAACAATGAGGTGGAGCCAGTGGCCACTTGACAGTTTTTGGGTAGGGAGGGGATGAGCAGTTGAGATACAGGGGCTTCTTTGGGAGTTGGAGGTTGTCCTGAGTACTGTTATGGCGATGGATGTCGGCCATTTTGGATCAGCACACACCGCTCAGGTCTGAGTGGGGGAGAGTGTGGTCTGCGGTGTGGACTGTGGTCTGTGGTTGGTGGCGGGGCTCCAGGATGTGTGGGTTCATTGAGGTTGGTGGGCCACACTGTGGGAGATGTTTGTGTGGGATGTGGTGGGAGGTGTGGGAGGTGGGCAACATGGGAATCCCAGTGGGTTCCATGTAGTGTTTTGGGTAATCTAAGCACCTCTTAAAATATATGCATATATATATATATAAATAACATTTTTGTAAGCAAATACACATATATGCATATATATTTATATATCATTTTACAAATGTTTGTATGTATTGTGAGAATTTTGATTTTTACCCATAATAAAAAAAAAAAAAAAAAAAAAAGGCAATGTGAGGATTCCAGAGTCACTGTGTTTCAGAGATAGGGTCTCAAAGGTTTATAAAGTTCCATCAACTCTCATTGTCTTGATTATGTAGAGACTCACTAAGAACTAGAAGCAAGGCCTCCATTAGAGGTGGGTAGAAAATATTTATCTTGTGTTTGTATAATGGACATTAAGAAATTCAAAACCTGCAGTTTAAAATGAGCCACTTAATTTCTTTTTGGAAGGCCCTAGGTGTTAAGCTTAATCCAATAATACAATGTTTAAGCTAAGTTTATTTCCAAGATTTATAGCTATTTGTGGGAATATAGGGCGTCAATTATGACCCAGCTATGTATGTTTTGAAGTTAGAATTGGCGTCATTATGTCTTGTGTACTTCAATTATATCACTAATGAAATAATGGATTTTTGCACATGGAAACTATATATATCATAGTATTTTTGCAATGTTAGCTAAAATAAAATTACATGTTTCACAAAATAACCTGCGAAATCAAACTGGATATGCAATTATTCATACTCCAAATGGTGCCGATTTTTTTGAGTTTGTAACTGTATATCATAAACTCCCTCAGGAAAATCATCATTTATTACTTAATAAAATCAGTGTGAAATGGAGCTTTATAAGAGTCATTTATTACTTTCTAGTCATACAACACTGTACTAATTTAAAGGCAACTCACCAATATTTCCACTCTCCTACTTACACATAAGTCTTCATCAGAGGAAAATTGCCTAGAGTAGGATCAAGATTGGTATAGTTAAACTTACAAATTTAATTTGCTAGCTCCATTTCTCACTAATTTAATTTCCAGTTTCTTGTCACATGAGGCCACTATTACAAATGGTGGGCAAATTTATTTCATATAAGATGCCACCTTTCACATAAAATGGAGTAGTCCCAAGGGAATCATATAAGCAAAGATATGGAAGACCAGATATGAAAGTATATCTTCAATGTGTGGCTGGTAGGGAGCATGACTAAAAAGGTGATATGGACCTGATTATAGAATGTGTTGAAAATGAGATCAAAACATAATTCACTTATTCTAAAGAATAACTCAGGTTATATATTTTACTGTATCAAAAAGCTTTGATTTACTGCCATTTGCTTATCGGCTCAATCAGAGAGAATTGAGACATGGAGACTAGAAAGGATACTATTGCAAATATCACTGGCATTGTTAATGAAGTCTTGACATAAGGAAGTAGAAGAAGGGAATGCATTGGATGGGAAAGAGTAGAGCTTTGAAAAGAGAATTTATTGAAATTGACAAATAATTCAATGTAGAGCTTTGAAAGAGAAAATTAGGTAATAAATATGATGGCTGTGATTTAAAATGGTGTTGTAAAGTTTTATTATTGCATTTTCAAATGAAAGTAGCAAACCAGTAGCATACTATATTTCAGGAGAAAGAGTAGGACCAATTTGGAAACATTCATATTGGCTGATAGCTGAAAAATTCTATGTTTGTCATGGGAAGGAAAGGAGAGAATGAAGGCTAAAGACAGATTATTAGAAATTGCAAATATAGAAAAGGCAAAATAAGACATATGCATGAGTGGGGATACAAAAGTAATACTCAGTGTTTTGGGACAAAAAAGCATGCTAGAATTTCCAAAACACAGGAGAGGTGTGAAAGAGCTGCAAATTTTGTTAAGCAAAAGAGTTGAAATAAGTGTATCATCATCTAGGATGATGTTTTTCAATTATCCACATACTAAACACACCACTGTGTTCTAGACTTAAATATTAGCTTGCCTAAATGATTACTTAAATGTCTCATAAGCACCTAAAGCTTAGCATGTTCAAAATCTCATTTTGATAAACCTCACCTCTATTAGTTTCCTGTCTTCTCAAGCAAATACCATAAAATGGGTTGGGTTAAAAAAATGGGAATTATTGACTAACAGTGTTGAGGTTAGGAGAAGAAAACCAAGATTGAGGTGCCCCAACGACTATGGTGTTCTGGGGCTGGCTGCTGGTGACCCTTGGTCTCTTGTTTTTCTGTCATATGATAATACACATGGCAATGTCTTCTACTTTCTTCTCTGGTTCCTTTGACTTCCAGCTTCATCTTTTTTCTTTAGCTTTCTCTTTCTATGCCTGAATTTCATTCCATTTACAAATGACACTGGTAACCTGTATTAAAGCCCAAGGTGATTCATTTGGGAAACACCTTAACTGAAATAACATCTTAAAGAGATCTTATTTACAGTGGGTCCATACCCACCAGAATGGGGACCAAGAACATGTCCAAACTGGGTACACAATTTAATCTGTCACACCACCTTAAACCGTTGTCATAAACATTCACCCAGCTGCAAAAGGCAAACATGAGTGGGTGATCCAACCTCCATCTATCATTCCATCATATATGTCTTATATAATTTGTTATATTAATTTGTTGAATATGTCATTTTGTTTCTGTGCCAGTTGTTTTTTCAAATATTCCTTCTCTCTATCCCCAGCTCCTTAACTTTGACCAAAGTTAACATTTTTTTCTACCAGGAACCCTGTAACAACTTCTTGAATCATTTCTTTAGTTTTATTCTTGTCCCACCTCTCTTCTTTTCTAGTTATATAATTCATCACTTTCAGGACAGCCAAAGAAATCCTTTTTAAAACTAAAGGTAATTCACTTAACTTAAAACTTCTCAATGTCTTACAATTCACTTAGAATAAAATAAAAATATTTATTGTGGCCTAAATTATCTGTTCCCACTAATTTTCCAATTCTTTCATAATCCAATCATACTGGCCTCCATTATGTCTCCCCTTAAAAACAACAAAGCCAAGCTCTTCTCTACCCTAGCATATTTTCAAGAAATGTACCCCTGCCTGGAATCCCAGAATGTTTTTTCTCTGACTTATTATATAGTTGGTTCCTTCTCATCTTTCTGGTTTCAGTTCAACTGTTACCCTCTCAGAATAGCTGTCTCTTAATATTTTATGGAAAATAATTCTCCCATGTGGTTATGATATATATTCTTGTTTAATTCACTTACTGAATTTACCACAATATAAAATTATCTTTTATATGTTTTCTTACCAGATTTTAATTTGTCCCCTATCTTTGGAAAGGAATATCTATGAGGTGAAGGAAAAGTGATTTATCTGAAGCTTGAAAATTACCTGGTACAGAGCAGGATTTCAACAAAATATTTGGTAAATAAGTAAAGAGAATGATTCAAAGAAATTAAAAGAAGAAATGATGTTTGATGTCAGAAAGAAATTGGTATCAGATATTCGACAGATTTAGGTGTTATCTTGGTCTTATTCTAAAGATTCTTTTTATGCTATCATTTCATTGTTTTTCTTATTGCAGAATTGTTTCCTATTCTTCTTACCTATCTATTCTCTCTAGAAGAAGAGGAAAAAATGGATACAGCTCTCGACTTTTAGAGTTTAGGCATATATAAAGATATAGTCTTGAATTTCTGGAACTTAGCTTGAAATCTATAGATAAGAGAATATGATAGGGCTTCTTTGGAAACATTGCAACTATTGATTGGGGAGAGACTAATTTACTTTGCTAGGTGCAGGTGACTATCTTTAAAATAAACAACTACAGGAAAGTATTCAGCCATATTATAACAACATATCAACCCTTTCAAAAATATATATAATAAAATGATCATAGACACACTATAAAATAAGAATGTTTACTATTATCAAAATAACAAAGGTATTAATTTTTAAATTTATGATACTAAAGATTATGGCCAGACACATTTTATAAATTAAAAAATCACAGTATAAAATTCTGTAATAAAAAGTATTTAAAAATAAAAAGGTAGTGGAACAAATATGAGAAATTGCAGGTAGAGAAAAGATCATGACAGAGAAGGAAAAAGAAGTAGTATACAATAATTCATAGGGTAAAAAAATTACAGAAATAATAACATTTCAAATATATCATTTCTACAAAGCTGAAAAATCCATATTCTGAAAAACAGATATGAGGACATATCTCCAACTATTCTATGAATAAATAAAATGGAAAATAAGAAAAAAAGTTAATACATGGATAATAGAATTGATAAATTAAATTACACTCGGAATCCAGAGAATGAAGCAGGGTTCTGGGTAAAATTATCTATTTATTGAGATAAAGCAAGAAATCTCAGATTAAGTAATCATAAGGGCCACATTTGACACCTCAAGGCTTTTTCCCTCATTGCACGAGATATATGATATTAATTGCGGTTTCAAACGATTGCAAACTAATAACATTGCCATAATTTAATAAGATTGAAAGGAAGAAAACTTACTCCAAATGTTCAACTATTCTGGATCATCTATAAATTTGCTTTTCTTTCTCCCAAATAATTGCCGTTTACCAAACTTAGAGGCTTGAATTTAATAATTGAGTTAGAATGCTACATAATATTAGGAATTCTCACCCAAGGAATTGTCCTTGCCATCTAAATGCAGTCCTAGAAAATAATTCCTTGAAGTTTATAACCACTTCTTTTCTTGCACATACAGATGAATCTCCAAATACTTACATGGCTGGAAATTTCAACCGGGTGACAGAGTTTATTCTCATAGGTGTCTCAGAATATCTAGAGCTCCAGATTCCACTCTTCCTGGTCTTCCTGGGGATCTATGTGCTGATGGTGGCAGGGAACCTGGGCATCATCACCCTTACCAGTATTGACTCTCAACTTCAAACCCCCATGTATTTTTTCCTCCTACATTTGGCTATCATCAATCTTGGCAATTCTACCATAATTGCCCCTAAAATGCTCATTAATTTCTTAGCAGAGAAGAAAACCACCTCCTACTATGAATGTGCCACTCAACTGGGTGGTTTCTTGGTTTTCATTGTGGCTGAGATTTTCATGCTAGCTGTGATGGCCTATGACCACTACATGGTTATCTGTAATCCCCTGCTCTACATGGTGGTGGTATCTCCACGGATCTGCCTTCTGCTAGTGTCCCTCACATACCTCTATAGCTTTTCTACAGCTCTTGTGGTTTCACCATGCATGTTCTCTGTGTCTTACTGTTCTTCCAATGTAATCAATCATTTTTACTGTAATAATGTTCTTCTGTTAGCATTGTCCTGCTCTGATACTTACTTCCCAGAAACAGTAGACTTTATTTCTTCAGCTACAAATTTATTTTTCTCCATAACTCTAGTTTTAGTATCCTATCTCAACATTGTCTTTTCCATTTTAAGGATGCATTCCTTAGAAGGAAGAAAAAAAAGCCTTTTCCACCTGTGCTTCTCATATGATAACAGTCACAGTTTTCTATGGGACACTGCTATTCATGTATTTGCAACCTCACAGAAGTCATTCATTAGATACTGATAAAATGGCTTCAGTGTTTTATACACTGGTGATACCCATGCTGAATCCACTAATCTACAGCCTGCGTAATAAGGATGTGAAGGCTGCTTTAAAGAGACTCCTGAAAAATCCAGTTCTATCTTTAAATCAATGCCAATTTAGAAATCTATAAGGAAATGAAGAGGTGGTTGATGGAGTTTGCCATTATGTCCCAGAAAGTGCAAGTTAAGGAGTCGAACATATTCATATGCCTTAGAGGTATGCTCTTCCCATGCATCCCCCCATCATTGACACCCTGTACCAGTCATCCTCTCCTGTCACTGTTATAACCTTTCTGTGATCCAAACCCTCTCCAAAAATGAAGCCAATAAAATAACCAAATAAAATTAATTACAAAATGAAATAATTTTTAGAATAACCAATGAAATACAAAAAAAAATATTAAAAACAGGATTACAAATGAGACTTGGAATTAAAAGAGGCTAGGATTTGGCAAAAATTGAATTAAAATTTAAGCTAAAGTTATGGGAGTTGTGAAATTAATAAACAAATATTCTATTCACTAACTTTGCCAGGAGTAAGCGGGTAGACTGTTTGGAGTAAATATTTCTAGAAGTTGAGGGAGTTACAAGGTAAAATAAATCAAATAAGTTTGAAGAGAGCAACAGAATATGGATGAGAAAAGTAAACCAATATAATTTTTTGGCTTCTTTCTCAACTTCTACCTATGTATGGTTTGGTATTTTTGTTTGTTTGCTTGTTTTTTGTGTTTTTGTTTTTAGGAGGCACCAGGAATCAAACCCAGGACATCCCATGTGAGAAGCAGATGCTCAACTGCTTGAGTGACATTCACTCCCCTTTATTTGTTCTTTAAATGTGAGTTTACATAGCATTTTCATTTTAAAATATTTTATTCAAGAAAGATAACTGAGTCTTTGAGATTAAATAAATTTCCAAAATCTTACAACTTAAAAATGGCAGTACTGGGATTCAAACCATGAGTTTGACTCAAAAGCCCACACTCTTAATGACAACATACAACTTCATAAACATAAAATGATGTTGGGTTCATACTTTCATTGCATAAATTCAGCTATATTTCAATATTTGTAGAATGTGCATGGTCATAAATCAAGCTTTAGATTTTATAGCACTTGGATATATTAAGACTTAGCTATAATATTTTAAAAATCCCTATATTATTACTTTATGATATTTTAACAGTTTTATTGAAGTTTAATTTATATGCCATAAAAATTCACCTATTGCAGGTAAATGGATTTTACATAAATTTATTTGAGCAAATTTGTAGAATTGCACAACCATGATCCAGTTTGAAAGTTGCAAGTTTACAAAATCAATGGTTTTAAATAATGTATAAAGTCATGTAAATATGCCACAATCCAGTTATTAAATATTTGTATTCCCACAAAAAGTTCCCTTGTACAAATTTCTAGTTAATTTTCACTCCTACACACAATTCCAGGCAACCACTGATCTACATTCTTTTTCATGGATTTGCTTTTTGGGTATTTTCAGATAAACAAAATCATGCAATATGTAGTCATTAGTGTCTGACTTCTTTCACTCAGCATAATGTTATTTTGCATGTGCTTTTTATCCATGTTGTAGTATATATTAAAAGTCCATTCCTTTTTAATGCTGAAGAGTATTTGTTTATACATTTATTAGTTGATAGACATTTGGATCACTTCCAGTTTATTCCTAATACAAATAATGCTGCTATTAACATTTGTGTACACATCTAATTTGTATACGTATGTTTTCATGTTTCTTGGGTTGATACATAGGATTGGAATTGCTGTGGTGATTGGTGATTCTATACTAAATCTTTAAAGAAACTTCCAAAAAGTTTTCCTGAGTTTTCTGTTTCTTCACATCCTCACCAATACTTGGCTGTAGTCACTCATTTTGATTAGAGCCATTATAATCAGTGTTTATGCCATCATGTTGTAGTTTTAATGTGCATTTTTCTAATGGCTAATGGTATTGAAGAAAATTTTAGATGCTTATTAGTCATTCATATATATTTTTATTAAAATAGCCAACAAATCATTTGTACATTTTGTAATTGGGTTATTTGTCTTCTTATTGAATGCAATTTTTCTTTAAATATTCTGGATACATGCTCTTTACCAGACATGTCATTTACAGATGTTTTTTCCCATTCTGTGACTTGTCCTTTCATTTTCTATATGGTACCTTTTGTGTTTGGAAAATCAAAAGTTTTTATTATTGATGAGATTCAAATTTTAATTTTTTTCTTTATGGATCACATTGGAACGTTATTTCTATGAAATATTTGCCTAACCTAAGGTCATAAATTTTTTCTCCTATTTTTACTTCTAGAAGTTTTATAGTTTTTATGCTTACATTTATGTCTATGATCAATTTTGGGTAAGTTTTTGTGTAAAGATTGAGGTAAGGGTATCAGTTCATTTTTTGACATATAAATATCCAATTGTCATGGGACCATTTGATGATAAAACAGAAAATTCCTCACTGTATTGCCATGGCATCTGTAGTCCTTTGGTAGTTTGATGTAATTATTAATTCCAAATATATGTATTGGATAATGCTTGTAAACTGTTCTGCTAATCTGGGCATGATTAAGTTTTGATTAGGGCATTAACTGGGCCATGTCAGCAGGGTGTTGAGCCCCATCCCTTGGTGGTTTGGGAATCAAATATAAAAGGGAAGGCAATTGACAGGGGGAACAGTTCTGGTGTTGGAGTCTTGAGATGGAATCCTGGGAAGTAAGAGAGCTTGGTCATGAGAGAAGGCTCTGGGATAAAATCAAGGCATTCGCCTGATAGTGTACAGCTGGCCTTGTGGAGAGAAGCAAAACCTAGAGAACCTTGTAGTCTACAGCTAACCTTGTGGAGGAAACAGAGGCACTAAGCCCGGAGAGAAACGCAGCCCTGGGAAGAGAGAAACCCAAGCAGCCTGAACCCTGGCAAATGTCAGCAGCTGTCTTCCTCCAACATGTGGCAATGGACTTTGGTGAGGGAAGAAACTTATGCTTCATAGCCTGGTCAGTGTGGAATTTTATCCCAAATAAATACCCTTTATAAAAACCAACCCATTTCTGGTATTTTGCATCAGCAACCCTTTGGCTAACTAATATAGCATCTTTGTCTCAAACGAATTGTCCCAAAATATATGGCTTTATTTCTCGGCTTTACATCTATATTTATGGCAATGATGCACTCTCTCAATTACTGTGTTTAACAGTAAGTTTTGCAGTTAGATTGTGTAAGTTCTGCCACTTTTTTCTTCATTTAAAAAATTGTTATGCTGTGAATATTATTGCTGTCCTCATTTTGTGATAATCAGGGTAGGCTAAACATTCGCTAAATTAGAAACCATGCTTGTGTCCCCAGACCTAGTTTTACTCCCTAGATATGGTTTTTAGAATGCTGGTGATAAACTAAGCCTGATTTTTATATGACCATCCTGTACAGGAAAAGACTGTAACTCTAGATATCTTTGGTCAACCTTAAGAGATATAGCAGGGGGACAGATGTGGCTCAAATGGCTGGGCGTCGGTCTCCAATGTGGAGGAACCTGGGCTAGATCCCCGGGATCTCCCAGTAAAAATATATAAGAAAAGGAAAGACATAGAAGGACTGTGAGTCACTAGCCCCCATGTGAAGGTGCACTGGCAGGCCCCATGTGCGGAGGTACTTTCCAGGCCCCGTGCACATGTGAGACCTCCAGGCCCTGCGTGTGGGTGCACCATCAGGACCCATGCATGGGTGTACCATCAGGCCCTGTGAGACATGCAGCAAGATGATTATGTAACTGGAGAGTAACACAAGGGAAAGCAAAGAGGAGGTGTGCCGAAAAACCAAGAACTTATGTGGTGCAGGCGGTAGGATGCCTCTTTCCCAAATCAGAGGTTCTGAGGATCAAATCCAGTGAAGCCAGGAGGAGAAGAATGAGAAGAGAGGGCAGGAAAACGGACACAGAGGTTGCCTAGAGAATGGACACATAAACAGCAAAAACGGGGGTGGGGGGTAAACATGGATAAAGTAAATAAATAAATAAATAAATAAATAAATAAATAAATAAATCCTTTAAAAAATGTATAGCAGAATAAGATACAGACTATAGTTAGTCGTAAAATTTTGACAACGCTCTTTCATAATTTGTTAACAAATGTTTTACAATAATGCAAAAGTATTTGTGGTGGGGTGATGTGTGGGAATGCTGTATGATGTTATGCATGTTTGGTTTGTGAGTTCACAATGTTTACTGAACACTTATTGTTAATGCATGTTCGTGTATGAATGATATATTTCAATAAATTGTTTAAAAATTGTTATGACTATTTTAGTTTTGATACATTTCCAAATGAATTTTAAAATCCCTTTGACAACACTGACAAAAAAGCCTGCTAGGATTTTGAAAGTGATTGTACTGAATCTATAGGTCAATTTGTGGATAATTGGGAAGTGGATGTGGCTCAAGCTGTTGTGTGCCTGAATACCACATTGGACGTCCCAGGTTTTGTTCCCAGTGCCTCCTAAAGAAAACAAGCAAGACAGCGAGCTGACACGATGGGCTGGCATGATTAGCTGACACAGGATGATGCAAGGAGATGACACAATGAGGAGACACAACAATGAAACATAATGAGAGACACAAGCAGCTGGCAGCAGAGGTGGCTCAACTGACTGGGCTCCTCCCTTCCACATGGGAGGACCTAGGTTCACTTCCCAGTGCCTCCTAAAAAGAAGATGAGCAGACACAGAGAGCAGACAGTGAGTGCAAACAATGGGGGGTGGGGGGTGAGAAATAAATAAATAAAATACATCTTTAAAAAAAAATTTTGTAGAGAATTACCATCTTAAACATTCTGAGTCTCTTAATCCATGTACATGATATATCTCTCTTTATATAGAGTTTTAATTTCTCTCAGGAAAGTTTTGTAATATATAGTTGTATTAGTCAGCCAAAGTGGTGCTGATGCAAAATACCAGAAATCTGTTGGTTTTTATAAATGACATTTATTTGGGGTAAAAGTCCCTAAACAGTCTGACTCAAGGTACCATAAGAGGGATTTTCTTACCCAAAGTCTGTTGCCACTTGTTGATGCAAGATGGTGGGTG
>JAKSZT010054356.1:3978-81519 GCA_026826555.1 Tolypeutes matacus | reverse complement strand
TTCTTACCCAAAGTCTGTTGCCACTTGTTGATGCAAGATGGTGGGTGTTATCTGTGAGGGTTCAGCCTTTCTCTTTCCTCTTAAGGCTCTGTGTGCCCAGCTTCTTCCAATCTCAGATGTAGGCTGGCATAGAGCTCAACTGTTCTGTTCTGTTCAGCTGAAAACTATCAGGCTCATCTCTCTTCCCTGGGCTGCAGGATCCTCTTCCGTGTCTATGGAGCCCCCTTCATTTTTTCTCGCATATCTGCTTCTATGTTCTTGATTGGGCATCCATTTATATAGCCCACCCCACAAAGGGGGCAGGGGCTCAACCTTTCAGGCCCTAATGATGTGGTTGAACCAAAGCCCTTATCTTGATTTAATCAAATAAGTGTAGAGGCTTCAAATTTAAATCAGTCAAAGTGTATTAAGCCCAGAATAACAGACCAGTTTACAAACATAGTCAGTATCTCCTTTTGGAATTCATATATAATATCACAGTGCCACAATAGTGTATAAGTTTTGTCTTTTTTGTTAAACTTATTTCTAAGTATTTTGTAATATCTGATGTTTGATGTCATAACTTTTGTGAAAGGAATTACTTTCTTAATTTCATTTTCTGATCCTTAGTTGTTAATATGGAGAAATAAACAAATTTTGGATGTTGATTTTCCTCCTCAATCTTGCTAAACTTATTAGTTCTACATAATTTTAAAAGCTCCTTAGAAATGTCTATAAGGAGTATCAAGTATCTGTGAACAAAAACATATTTGATTCATCCCTTCTAAATGCTCTATATCCTTGCTGATTTCTAGTTATTCTGTCTGTTACTGAAAGGGTGTATTTTAGTCTCCAGCTATTAATCCTAAGTTGTCCATTTCTACTTTAAATTTTGTCCTTTTTTGCTTTGTATATTTTGGGGCTCCATTTTAGGTGTGTATTTATTTATGAATTTGTAATTGTCATGTATTTTATTGATGAAGTGGCTCTTTTATCATTATTAAATATACTACTTTATCTCTAGTAACATTGTCTTGAGTTATTTTGTTGCCTATAAATACAGTTAGTTCCACTCTGTCATATTTGATTGCTACTCGTTTGGTATAATTTTTCATCCTTTAACTTTAAACTTATTATTATCTCTGAATCTAAAGTATATCTCTCATAGGCAACATATAGTTGGATTTTGTTTGGTTATTTATTCTGTCAATCTCTGAATTTTTATTCCTAGTATACTTAAGTTAATTATAATATGATTAGATTAATATATTTCATGTTGCTATTTGTTTTCTATATGTGTCATGTGTGTTAGTTTTATATTGCCTCTATTATATCTTCTTTAATGTAAAATACATCTAATTTAATACACCAGTTTTTTTTTTTGGCTTTTAGTAAGGGTATATTTATTTGAGGTAGAATCTTACAATCACAAGGCCCCAAATAGTCCAACTCAACGTATCATAAGAGGTACTTTCTCACCCAAAGTCACTGGCCACTGTTGAAACAAGATGGTGGGTGATGTCTGCAAGGGTTCACCATTTCTTCTTCCTCTTAAGGCTCTGTGGTCCAGCTTCTTCGGATCTCAGCTGTAGGCTGGCATAAGGCTCGTCTCTCTCCTGAACTCTTGTTTCTTTCCAGGTTCGGCTGCTTTGTTTTCTTCACAAGGTCAGCTATAGACTATCAGGCTCATCTCTCTTCCCTGGGGTCTCTGCCTTATCTAATAAGCTGTCTGTCTTCCTCTATGTTCTTCTTCTTTGTGTGTCTACTTCCATGAAAAAGTCTGTTTTATCAGCCCACCAAGGGGGCTGGGACACAAGGCTGAGTTGATGTGGTTGAATCAAAGCCCTAATCTTAACATAATCTAATCAGATATCCCAGCTGAATCTAATACAATCAAAGGATTATCATGCCCAGAGGAACAGACCAGTTTTCAAACAATCAAATATCTCTTTTTGGAATTCATAAATAATATCAAACTGCCACAGTGATCATGGTCATTTGCTTTATATGTTTCCCATGTAAGTTTCTTTAAGGTAAGAGAAATGTATAACTAGATATATGTTGGGATGATAGACTCTTCCCTAAGTGAAATAATTTAAAAAGGATGGGAGCATTATTCTCTTCCTTCTCCTCTCTCTACCCCTGCCTTGCCTTAATAAGATTGCCTGGTCACACACATAGAGACTTAATTTCAGCAAGGTAAAGTACTGTTCTTCTATCACTCGCCCTTGTTGCTAAGGGAGTCTCACTATCTCTCTATTCTAGGAATGTTCATATTTTTTGCCTTTCATTTTTTAATTTTTTTAAAAAAAATTGGATTACATAAATGTTACAGAGAAGATATAGGGGATTCCCATATACCCTGCTCCATACACCTCCCACATTTTCCCACATTAGCAACATCCTTCATTAGTGTGGTACATTCATTTCAATTGATAAACACATTTTAGAGCATTGCCACTAAGCATGGATTATAGTTTACATTGTAGTTTACACTCTCTCCCACTCAATTATGTAGGTTATGGCAAGATATATAATGACCTGTATCTGTCATCATAATGTCATTCAAGATGATTCCCAAGTCCCAAAAATTCCCCCATATTATACTTGTTTTCCCTCTCTCTACCTTCAGAACCTCCACTGGCCACTGCCTCCACATCAATGATATGTCTTCCATTGCTAAAAGCACAATAGGTCTATAGTAGAATACTAGTAAGTCTTCTTTAGTCCATAGTTCATTCCCCAATCCTGAGGATTCTGGAATGGTGATGCCTACTCCACCTTTAATTGAGGGGAGGCTTTTATCCCAAACGGCCAATAGATGGGACTCTCTTGCTTGCAGTTGTAAACACTCTCAGTTCCTTGGTATATATTTTGAAACAGAAGAGCAGGTGTCTTTCAAAAGAGCATGGGTGGTGCCTCATAAGAGAGGACAGACCAGTGTGTCAAACCCTCAGATTTGTTGCAAGTAACAATGAATCTTGTCCTTCAAGGAGTAAAGCCTGGTGGTCACTGTGGGCCCCAAGGGGAGGGGGAAGAGGAATAAAATAGATGGAACAGGGGGTATTTTCTGGGCAATGGGAGTGTTCTATATGATCTTGCAATGATGCATATAGGCCATGTTAAGTATCATTAAAAAATTTATAAAAGTGTATGGTTCAAAATGTAAACCATAATTAAACCATTGACCATGGGGAATAAACGGAAGAAAATGTTACTGTACATGCAGTTCAACTGATCTTACAATGATGAAAAGCAAAATGTCAAAAAATCTTTCTAATATTTTTCATTATTTTTTAATATCCTTGTATTTCTATTTTACTTTTTAAAAAAATTTTCTGTATTTTATTTCTTATGTTTAAAATTATCACTATTATTTCATTTTCTTATTAAATTTATTTGGCTACTTTATTGGCTTCAATTTTGAAGAAGTTTTGGATCACAGAAGTCTTACAACTATGGCAAGGAGGATCATTGTGTGGGGTGTCATTGATGGGGGATACATGGGAGGAGGTTCACCTGGGCATACATATAAGGCATATAAATGTGTTCAAATGTTCATCGGGCATTGCCACAGTGGGTGGAGATTCACTCAATAACCAAAAGAATATCAAATTCCCATTCTGGGGAGCCCTGCCACATTCTCTAATGGAACAGCAACATTCAGCCAAGAATAGGGGCAATGACTAGTGAAGAAGGATGGTCCATTGATGGGCTCTTGCTATTGATGACTATGCTTATGAGCCATTGCTCTTGAAATTGAAACTTAGCCTAGTGTTGTAGGATGCCTAAGACTTACCTACTCGGAGCCTCCTTGTTGCTCAAATGTGGCTTCTCTCTAAGCCAAACTCAGCATATAAACACAATAACTTCCCCCCAGCGTGAGACATGACTCCTGGGGATAAGCCTCCCTGGCAATGAGGGATTGCTCTCAAGTACTAACAAGCAATGCAACTGAAAAAAAAAAAAAAAAAAAAAAAAAAAAACATGACCAAAATAGGGAAAAGGTAAAGACAAATGAGTTTACATGGCTAAGAGACTTTAAAGTGAGTTGGGAGGTCATTCCAGAGGTAACACTTATGCATGTTTCAGCAGAATCTCATTGACAGCCAAAGTAGATACTATACCAAACAGAGGTGCTCCTGAGGACTCTGGAAACATCCAGACAATATAGTCAGAGCAGATAGCTCAGGAGTTTGGTCCCTTGCCAGTAGGTTCTACTTTGGAATTTATGCTCCTCAGTGTGACACAGTTAGACTCAGTTGTGGTTTCCCTACACATAGCTCTTCTGTCCTATTTGAACTTATAATTAGTACTAAAGCTGGTCAGTGTATGTCCAAGAGACTTAAATCATTGGGTTGTCCATGTTCCAGCTGTGCCCTGAATCTCAATGCACTTGCAACACCTATTCTCCAGTTCATTGTACCCACCCCACGGAGGACAACTAAAATACCTCTTTAATTTTTTTTGGATTTTTTTACTATAATATTGAGTTATATCTTTAAGTGTTGCCCTGAGCATTACAATATGCATCTTAAATTACAGCTGTTAATATAAAACTAATTCCAGTAAAATTAGAAACTTTGCTTCAACACTGATTCATTGTCATGCTATTATTATCATATGTATTGCATCTCTATATGTCACATGTCAACAAAGCAGCTTTGAATTTATTGTTTGGTACAATTTATTTTAAATCAATTAATGGAAAAAAGAGAAATATATATGTACGCAGTCTTTTATATTCCCTACATGCCCATAGTTACCCACGTTCTGTATTTCTTCATGTGGATTTGAATTATTGTCTGATCTAATTTCCATACATCTTAAAAAGATTTCTTTTGTCCTCTGTGATATTTAGTTTTCAAATTTAATTAGTCAGCTTAGATAGGAAACTCAGGCCATTCACTAATTTCAAGAAAAACTAATGGCAAAACTATTATTTTAGAAATTTTATAAATTTATTTTTATATTTATAGGTATAGAGAGAGTATAATATATTACACTGAAAACATATTATATCTCCCTGCTCTGGATTTTCCCCATTTTACACAGCATAAGGTTCAGCAGTTTAGAGCAATCCTTACTAGTCATCAGTTGCAATATTCAAGTCTTGTAGAGTACACCCAAAGGCTGCTGTCTTTTTTAAAAAGTTTCTCTTCATAACTAAAATTAGATAGGAATATAAAGATTTCTAATCAAAATGCTATCATATTTATGCTGCTCTCCATTACATAGTACTTGGGGTCAGAATCAACTTCTGCTGTAAAAAATTAGAAAAATTGCACAAAGCCTAGGAAACAAAAGTTTTCAGGGGAACAGATGTAGCTCAGTGGTTGAGTGCCTGCTTTCCATGTATGAGGTCCTAGGTTCAATTCCAGGTACCTCCTCAAAATTTTTTTTTCAGACATTGGCCAACAGGAAGAAAGGATTGTGCTTTCAAAGAGACAGGAAAAGAAAAATGAGCACCAGGATAGTCTGAGCACAAGGACTAAGGCCTTTCTGGATTCCAGGTCAGTTCAAAGCAATGAACATGGGGTTGTTGAAAAGATGAGACAAATACTGGATTCAGTGGAAGCTGTGGCAGTTGAAAGCTGTTACAGGGCAGAGTACTGTTGAGGAGGGAACTATTCAGAGAATAAGCCCCACAAATCTAAAATTGATCTCCTTCAATTTGTGGCTATGTCATGCATGCTGACAGTCAAACTCTACCAGGCTGTGGAAAGAAGGACCAGAAATGTGCCAGCTGAACAAATCACAGAGGTCAGGGAGAACAGGATAAGTTAGAGTTCCAAAGAGCCAGAGAGTCTAGCCCTTGTTGAAGACCAGGGCATTCAATAGAGCTCTTCAATAAGGCCTAGACTCTCTGGCCTTTTGGAACTCTAATATCTACCCATCTAGCTAGAAAACAAGCTTCAAAAGGAGCAATGAGATCCCTGGTTAAAAAATTAATATTCTCTTATACACACAACAAAATATAACATGCATTGACATAAAATTCACAATGATTAGCATGTAAACCAAAATACTACTTATATGAGCAAGTAGAACCATGTCATGTATCCACTAGATATATCAGTCAATTGGCATTGATCTTGAAAGAACTGTTAAGACAATTAGAAGATAAGAACTTTAAACAACTATTACAATATGTTCAGTGATTTAACAGAAAACAAGAACATAAAGAGGAAATTAAGAAAAGATTTAAAAATTAAGCAAAGAAACTTTAGAGATGAAAATACAATATCAGATATGAATATAAAAATTGGTGAATGAGAGTAACAACAGATTATTCACTGAAAAAGAAAAGACAAGTAAATTAAACATATCACACTGGAGATTATCCCAAAAAAATCAGAACAAAAACAAAATATTGAAATAAATACAAGAACTTAGGCTCAGTGTTCTGTTAAACAATAATACACAATCTAACATGCATTTAACTATAGGCCCAGGGGAAAGTAATCGAATATGTGTAGCAGAAAAAAAAACTATTGGCCAGAATTTTGCCAAATTTATAAAATAAAAAAAGAATGACCACAAATTTCTTGACAGAAGCGTTATGAATCATAAGATATTGTCTTATGGCAACTTAAAATTTTATATCCAGAAAAATATCACTTTTTTAAAAATGGAAGTTACATATCAAATACTGCATAATCTCTTTTGGGGAAGTCATTCTCTAATTTTCTCATGTATTGTGTTTGTGTGTGTGTATGTGAGAGAGAGAGAGAGAAAGAGAGAGAGAGAGAGAGAGAGAGGAAAAGAGAGTTTGTGTGTAGTATACCTACTCTGTTTATGATGTTGTATAACTCAGTTACAAATGGAGCATATTTCTGATGTCCAGTGTTTGGTGATATTGTGTAATTTATTATTCAGTCAAACACAGGTACAAAATACTTTTGAATTTTTCCTAATGGGATTTTTCAGATAATAAGAAACGGATATCTAAAGCACTCTCTCTTGAGGTAATTATGTGCAATGTGTTTATCCTTGATTCAAAGCAAAACTTTAAGAAAATGAGTCTCAAGGGGCTAGAAAAACACTTAAATCCTTCCTGCAACAATAAAGATTAAAACTAAAGGAAGACAAGTGTGATACTCATTAAGGTGAGTATAAAATATTGGTCTTGGAAACTTCCTCAGGACATGCAACATAAATCCGCCATCTTCAAATAGCCTCGAATTTCTTGAAGGGCTTATGCTCTGCAAAACTGCTTCTTCCTTTGCAATATACTTTTCTTTCATCAAAATAATTAATAATCAGGATAGACTTGTTATATAGTCCCTGATAATCTGTGCTGTATTTTGTTTAGAATAACTTTTTTCAAATGAGCTTGCTTCAATCACCCATTTAAAAAGTGATCTTGGTCTACCTTATTTCCCTGGTGTCCTTCTTGTCCTGCTCTTTTATTCCCTGTCTAGTCAGCTCACCTTTAATGGAGAGACAGCATGTCAGGTTTATGAAAACCTGTTTTCAAGGCAGAACTCTTGTATTTGAATTGTGACTCCACCACTTACTAGCTGAGTCATCTAGGTTAAGCTATTTAACTGTCTGTGCCTCAATTTCCCTACTTTCAAGCGAGGATAGAAACACTACCCACTTCCTATTGCTATTGTGTGGATCACATGAGTTAATGGAAAGTGTTTTAAAATGTGCCTCACAGAAAATGTGACCTCAATGAGTGGCATCCATTAATTTGCATTCTTCTTTCAGCTCATCTTTTTACATAAATCTCCATTAAGGTTCAAGTATAGTCAGAACTATCAGGGCCTTTGTGTGAAAAAGAGATATGTATGATTGCAGGACTACTGTGAAGAAATTATCAATCTGCAGAAACAACAGCCAGATGTGACAAAGGCAGACTATGACATTACTAACAAAACTCTAAAATTAGCATATTATAGCATTAGATTTTACATTGCTTAAAAAAGAATTCATAGTGAAAATTATGAAAGCCCATATTTAATGGTCAGAGGTTTCCTAAACACCACCTGATTCCTCACTCCATCAATAGTTTGTAAAGTCCCTTTATATCTGTTTTACAAATTACTTGAAGTTTTTAAAAGCTGAACTATAATAGATATCCCTATTGACATATTTAAAAGGACTTGGGCTGAATCAAACTAAGTCATCGTAGAGGCATCAAAATATTTTGCCCTTCTAAGGCATACTTGACCAAAGTTTCAATGAATTGAGTGTTGATGTGTGTAGTTTCAGCCTGATGGCTGGAGGAATCTCTACTGAGAATTTGAGGTAGAGTAAATTCCCCAAGAGCTAGTACATTATGTTCTATGTTCTTTCAGAGACAGCATGTCCACTACAACAAGTACTGATTTTATGCCTTAAACAGGTTCCCAAGATGATCCATATGGAAAAACGGAATCATACTGCAGTGACCAAAGTGACTGAATTTATTCTCATGGATATCACAGACCACCCTGGGCTGTAGGCCCCACTCTTTGCAACATTTCTTGTCATATACTTGGTCACAGTGATAGGCAATCTGGGCATGACATTTGTCCATTACTGATCTCGGATATTTCACTCTTGTTGGTCTGAAAATGATGGTAAAATTTGTTGCAAAAAAAATACAATTTCTTTTTTTTTTTTTTTTAAAGATTTTATTTATTCATTCATCTACCCCCCCCCTTGCTGCTTGTGCTCGCCGGGTCAGCCAACCACGCCACGCGGGCGGGCCCGCCCTCACCAGGAGGCCCCGGGAACCGAACCCGGGGCCTCCCATATGGTAAACGGGAGCCCTACTAATTGAGCCACAGTCGCTTCCCTAAATTTAATGCCCTTCTCAAGGAAGTAACTTTTTTTTTTTTTTAATTAATTTATTATTATTATTATTTTTTTACCGGGAAGTCCCAGGGATCGAACCCGGGTCCCTCCATATGGGAGACGGACACCCAACCATTTGAGCCACATCCGTCCCCCAATTTCTTATAATTGGTGTGCCACTCAGCTAGCAACCTTTCAAATTTTCATCATTTGTGAACTCTTTTTTCTTTCAACAATGGCCTACAATCACTATGTGGCAATCTGCAAACCTCTTTTCTATGTGGTCATCATGTCAGGGAAAGTATGTTGGGTGTTGGTACTTATTCTATATCTCTACAACACATTTGTATCCCTATTTCTCACAATTAAGTTATTTACATTGTCCTTTTGTGGATCTAACATCATCATTTATTTTTATTGTGATTGCCTCCCTCTTATATCCATACTCTGTTCTGACACACATTAATTAGAACTGATCCTTTTGATCTCCAGGCTGTAATTTGCTCTCTTCCTTGTTAATTGTTCTTGTATCCTACCTGTTTATTCTTGTGGCCTTGGTCACAATGAACTCAGATGAGGGGAGCTACAAAACCTTCTCTACCTGCGGTTCCCATCTGACAGTGGTGGTTGTGTTTTATGGTACCTTATTGTTTATCTGCAACCCAGATCCAACCATAGTTTTAGTATTGACAAAATGGCCTCTGTGTTTTACAACATGTTTATCCCTGTGTTGAATGCATTGATCTACAGCCTGAGGAACAAAGAAGTAAAAGATGCTCTAAAGAGAGTCTCAACCAATCAATGCAATTTTCCCACTTAATATCTTAATATTCAGCTGTGAAGACAGATGCAAGAAAATTGCTTAATATACTGTCTGACTTATTATGACATCAGAATGTAGACATATTTGATCAGATTAATTTTTTCTTTGAGGTTTGAGTACTGGGGCTGGGGATTAAACCTCAGACCTCATTTGGGGAAGCTGTCGCTCAACTATGGAGCCACATTGGCCCCCCTGAGCTGTTTTTTTTTGGTTTGTTTTCTTGTTGTTTCTTTTTTGTTTTGTTTTGTTTTTTCGGAATCACAGGACACCTAACCAAGTATCTTCTATGTGGGAAGCAGGTGCTGAATTGCTTGAGCCACATCTATTCCACCAGATAAATTTTTCTATATTTTCCTCTTTTTCTGAACAGCACTTCTTTTTCTTATCTATACACTTCTTTACTTCAGTAGAAATAAATATTGCAGCCAGACAATATAAGTTCCCGAAGTTTTTCAAGGTCATATTGCAACCTATATTATTTAGGAATAAGGGAAATCATACCAAATTTTGGGTAAGGCCAAAAATTCCTTACTAAATCACCTTAGGACCTTTGTCATAAAAAATTTGTAAAAAATTCTAATGGCCTTAATTCTTCAATCTTAAGTTTTTTCCATTGTTCTGTGTCTATGTTTATGACAATGACACTGTCTCAATTACATTAATAGTAAGTTTTGAAATCAGGCTGTGTAAGTCCTCTAACTCTTTCATTTAAAAATTATAATAACTATTTTGGTTCTGCATTTCCAAAGAATTTTGGAATTATGTTGACAATATCTACAATAAGACTGCTGTAATATTAAAAGTGATTGCACTGAATCTATAGATCTATTTGAAGTGAATTGCCCTCGCAAAAATTTTGAGTCTCCTAATCCATATACGTTACATATCCCCCTTTATTTAGAGAATTAATTTCTCTCAGAAAGGTTAAAGTAGTATTTAGTGTACAAGTTTTGCACATTTTTGTTAAATTTATTTCTAATTATTTTATTAATTGGGATGTCATTGTCAATTTAACTGTTTTCTTAATTTCATTTTCAGGTTATTAACTCCTGATATGGAGAAATAGATATAAATTTTGCATTTTGATATTTTCCCCCTGAACCATGTTAAACTCATTGGTGTTACACATTTAATAAATTCCTTTGAACTGTCTGTATGGAGTATCAAGCGACAATGAACAAAAACAGTTTTACTTCACCCTTTCTAAATACGTGCTCTCTATTCCTGCTGATTTCTAGTTCTTCTATGTATTAATGAGAGGAGGTTTTAAAGTCTCCAACTATTATTCCTTAATTATATATTTCTTTCTTCAATTTTTCACCTTTTTGCTTCAAGTATTTTGGGGCTCCTTCAATAGATGCGTATGTATTTGTGAATTTGTAACTGTTATATTATTTCAACAAAATGACTTTTTTTCTTTATTAAACTTACCGCTTTGCCTCTAGTAACATTATCTTAAGTCTATTGTGTCTCTTATATGTACAGTCATTTCCACTCTTTCATTTATCTTAACTTCTCTTTTTAACTAAATATAGTATACTGCTTTTTAATGTCAATAAATGCAAGCATGTTTTGTTCTTTAAGAACCATGTATTATTTTTCTATTAAGACATGCAATTACTTAGTTAAACAGACAATTCTTAGAATATATTTAGGTAGCGGACCCTTTTGGCAAATTTAAAAATAGTTAAATCATTTATTTTCATAATTTTATTATATCCTTAAGTCCACAACATTTGCATTGTTGTATCAAATGGCAGAGATATTTTTAATCAGTTTATCATTTTATTAGCTCCCAGAAAAATGTCACAATGAGGGATATTTGTTACTATAAGAGTAAAACATAATGAAAATATCATATATAACAATACATAAAAATGTTGAAGAGGTAGGGGAATCAGTTATGTGCTAATTGTTTAACAACGAGCTTCTTGAAAAATAAAAATATTAAACCCTGATCTGAAGCATTTGCTGATTTCCATAGTATAAATATTCCCAGCATAACCAATTTTAAGTACACAATGAAATGTGTCTGAATGTGTAGTTGGGAAAAGATAAGCATAATTGGATCTCAAGAGATGATATGAGCTGGATTCAGTATACCTCTCTAATATTTATACAAAAATTGGGTTGAATTTAATTATAAACAAAATAAAATTGCATAAGATGTAGAAAAATACACATATTTATATGGTATAATATATGAAAAAAGTGGCCTTTACCATCAATGACGGTAGTCTCAAGTGATCTCTTAAATCTTTGCCCTCTAATTTTAGCATTAGTCAGTGGATCTGGTCTGAAGCTATTTTTATTTCGCAGTTCTATTGCTAATATTTCTATTTCCCTCATTATTCCTTCTATGTTTATTATTGGGAATTCTACTGTAAGGAAGATTTGTCTCACACATCTCTACTCAAGCATTGTCTGGAAACTTTATGACAAAATATTCTGCAGTACCATCCAGTTTAGTACTTCTCAAACAACTAGGAATTATCCAGAAAGTCAGCTTTGCCAATAAAGTTTTTCTTAACATTTTGAGAATGCGTATTTTATCTTTAATGATTTTTCTAGTTAAAAATTAAATTGTAACAGTTATTTTGTGTGACTAATCTAAAATATTATTTCTTAATTTATTGAAATGACATTGATTTCACTCACAAAGTTAGATTCCAGGAATTCCATATTGATTGTATTATATTTTTTCCCTAAAAATGAAGAAGTCTGTAAACTACATAACATATTTACTTCATTCAGGTAGGCTCAAACTCAAATTTCTCACATAACATGTCATAGCACAGGAGGAAATGTGAGATTAATAAGAGTATCCCAGTGGAATCTTCTCATAGGAGACAAGATTCAAAACATACTCATAGGAGACAAGATTCAAAACATACTTATTTCAGCCTCTCCAGGGCTTTCAAATAAGGATTAACAAACCACCTACACAAATCAAAGTAACAACAGCAATGTTGAGGAAATACAAATTCTCTATTACAGGAATGGAGAGAGCACTGGACTCTATTCACAAGCATTAATGAGAACTCATCTGTGGTTTGCAGAATACTGGCTACATTCAGTACATTAGTAAGTCCTTCTTCAAATTCTGGCAAACTGTACTGCAAATATATGAATAGACATATCTGTTAAATTATATATTTATTGTTTGATTTTTCTTACAGGAATCATATCTGTATTACAGTCACTGAAACATCATGCTTTGTTATGCACCTCTGTTAATTTTATGTTTTTATGAATAAGAACCCAGTGCTTCAGTTTCATATAAAGCAGGCAACATAATGCTTGATGCATGATATACTTATTAAATGATTGTTGCTATTACTGTAATAATACTAACTAATAAAATAGTAGGTTTCTGTTGGTAAAATTAACCAACTTCATATACTTAAGGGAATTCCTAAAATTTCGAGGAATGATAGTTTCAATAGCCTCATCAAATATCAAATCTGTCAATGAAGATTGACTACTGATGTATATTTAATTTTTTTCTTCAATCAGACAAAATGACAAAACAGAAGAATATCCTTTTCAACAAAATGGTCATAGCCTACATGGAAATTTACATATTGTACTCTTTCAAAAAACATTGTGTACTTAATTTTGGCAAGATTGTGTTCTTGGTTACAAGAATATAATAGTGAACAAAGCAGTTCCTTCCTACATGGAGCTTCTATTTTAGTGGTAAGATTGATAATAAGTAACCAAGTATACAAAGTATTATCAGATAGTGAGAAAGCCTTGTGACAATTTAAAAGAGGGCAGAGGCAATTGCTGAGGCATAGAACTTGAGACTAGAACATGATTGACATATTTCAGAAATTACAGAATGCTAGAATGGGGTGATCCAGGCAGAGAATTTTATATGATGAGTTTGCAGAGAAAAAACAAAACAATTTCAAATGATGGTAGATATAACCCTCATTATAGGGTGTTAATCTTTGATAAAACAGTTAAATGAGCCCAGGCAAGTCTCTAACTCTGATAGCTTTTGTGACCATTGAGTGTCATTATTGTTTGGAAACAGTTCTACTGAGACCAACAGACTGCTTAACAATGTCATTTTAACCACCTTGTAAGAGTATGAAATTAATAAAATCCTTTCTAAGTCCTTTCTTTCACTGGAATGTCTTAATTTATTGGATAGGTATGAGTAAGAAGAGAAAGAGTAAAAGTAACCCTTAACTAATAAAATGCTCTCTAAATTGATAAGACATTCAAAGGATTATCTTCTAATCTCCCTAATTTATGGAGAAGAAATATGAGGCATCCCAGGAAAAAAGTTGTCTTCGGTTAGTTGAACTAACATTGTGATAAAGCCTTTAGTTTGTACTCTCCCATTTGTTCTTGATGCCTTTATTTTATGTCAGAATTCAAGTGGATGGCTCTAATTGCAGAATGCACAGACATAATAAATGTTTCAATAAGCAAGGAGGTCATATAGAAATTTGGAATCTATTCATTTCTCTGAAATTTAAAAATCCTATTTAGGTTTGGAAACTCATAGAGCCACTAAAAATAAGAATTATGTATTATATTTTAGTATAAATTACTACTTAAAGTTAAAAAAAGAATTATACTGTTCCAGTCTGATGTTAAAAGGGGATAACCTTAATTTACTCTACTATATTTGTTATATTGAGCAGCCAGGTTCTGTTTGCTAGACATGATCTTTATTACAAGTTTTTTCATGATACTCTATGCTATACCTTTGTTAGGGATGAGAAATGAGACAGAGGAATATGATGTTGAAAATAAAGGGAAAGTCTAAAAAAAAATCATTGCAAAAATTAATCTTTAATACCTCATACCTGTGTCAAGAAAATACTACATTAAGAAATGAATGAAAACAGCATGGCTTTCACCCATAAAGAGAATACAGTCTCCTGGGAGAAATGATATGGAAACAAATGGTTACCATAAATGTGAGAAGAATTAGAAATGAAATGTCTAAAGTGTTTCTAGAACCCAAAGATGAAAGATGTCAACTCAGCATGAGAAGGAAAAATCAAGTAGGTCATCAGAGAAGTGATATTTCAACAGGTATTAAAGGATAATTTTCCCTTTAACTGCCCCTTTTTTTGTATAGAAGGGTTGTAGAAATATTATAGACCAAATAAGAGATGGATGAAAGGCATATTGTAATTGATGAATAAATATTAATCATACAAATTGGACAATGGGTGACCTTTGAGGATTAAGAAGAGTTTACTGGAATTGGGATTATAAACATATTCAGGGACTGGTTAGGGAAAAGTCAGGTATGCTTTCAGATATAATTTTTATTCGACTTTCAATATGAATTAAAATGATTTGTATGCACAAAAAATATGGTTTTGGAAGAGGAGAGAAACAATAGATGGGAAAAGAGATCAGAAAATTAGAGAAAAGTTGTACAAAGTTTTCTTTCTTTCCGGTCTAGTCTACTATGTGTTCTTTCATTGTTTTACCTTCAGCCTGCAAGAAATGCCTGGAAATTAATAAGTAATCAATATGTATTATTGAATGAAAGAATGAGTGAATCAGTGAATTACTAAGGAATTAGCAATTAAACATAATCCAGAGATATTTTAAGGATAGAATGTGTAAATTGGGGGTACAGATCAGAATGGGAGATGCTGCTAGGAGATGTTCATAAGTAATTAGCTTATATCCTTGTGTTAATGGTAATGGTACTGTGTGGCGGTCTAGAGTAGAGTTTTTGATTCTGTGTCTATAATTACAAGCATAATATGAATTTATTTTATAAGATCTTGAGCAACATTCTTTGTATTTAATAGAATATAAGAGATTACAGTGGAAACAAAAGGAATATACAAGATGAATGCATGCCGGTAAATGCTATCATTCTGGATATATTTATTAGTTCTATATTACCTTGAAATAAGCATTTCTTTCAGCTGTTTGTGACTAAAATCTTTGAATATAGAGAAGAGCATCCCTATTAAAAAAAACATTATTTTTCCATTTTCTCTTTCACTGTTCCTTTTTTCCTCAAAATTGATTTTCAATTTTTCTAATTGCTAATTAGAGATTTGGGAGGTATAGGCTCCTAGATCCTTATTTCCCTCAGTTTCCATGTTTCTATCATTAGTTCTTTAAACACCATCTGAATTAGTATTTCAGATAGGATTTTAACAATTTATTTTGAATAAAATTAAGGTGAATTATTATTCTTTTAAAGTTACTACATTCATGCATACACATTGATTAAAACAAACAAAACATCTCTAATATTAATGTTTTATAAATTAAGCAAGAATTGTGAGTACACAAGAGCTATTAGCAAATTCTAAAGAAATTAAATGTGATAAAATATACATGCATTTCATTTATATATTTATCCACACTGTAGGTTTCAGAATGTATAAAGCAATTTGTTTAATGTTGTTTTTTTTTTAAGAAATCTTTGCTTTCAATTTTCAAGGAGAGAAAGAGAGAGAGAGAGGGAAGGAAGAAGATGAAAAGAAGAAGAGGAAAGAGATATGACATTTGACATTGGAGTAGTAATCTCTAGAAACCTAGTTTATTTCGGTATCCAATAATTCAAATATTGAAATCAGTCGAAACACATAAGAAAAGCATAGAAAGATATCCAATTTATCAAAACAAAAACTAATATACCAAAAATAATTTAAACCTGTGTTTCTTTAATAAAAGTTGAAGAACTTGAAAGAAACTTATTAATTGATGCAAAGCTCTTGGAAAAGAGATGTCAATTTTACTCTAATTTACAGTATATTTTTAAATTATTTGAGAATTTCTTCCCTTGGATCATATAAGTTCATTCTTTAGAAAGAAAAACATTTGTGTAGCATTAAATGAAGTGAAACCTGGAAATGATTTAGGTGTCAAACAGAATAAATATAGAATATTGAGAGCATTATGAAGGATTTGGGCTCCTGAGTCACAAAGAGGTAGTGTGAAACCCAGCTTTAGTTCACAAGAGCTTTCTGACTTTGTTTCAGGTATTTCTGCTTCAGGCTCCTCTTCCTTATCTGTAAAATTGAAATAATGAACTTATGTTTACAAAAGGTATTAGTGAGAATACTAGAAACCTCTGGGTTCCAAGATGGCATTAGAACAAAAGGGCACACACTGCAAGCTCCCAGAGCAAGGCAGATTGTGGACAGGGCCCTGCCTGGGGGTCTGTGCTGTGCACACATAGAGTGAGAAGCTTGGGACATCTATCTGCGCAGATCGATGGCATGGATGGAACGGTAGAGATTCGGAACATAGAAAGGAACAAGGAAATAAAATAAGAAGAAAAACTGTCAAAGAGAAAACTTAACACACACACACAGAACCGTCAGCTAAATAAAACTCTAGAGCAGAGAGAGAAGCTAATCAACTGAATAAACCCATCAAGATAATATGATGACCAGAGGGCAACAAAAAATTACAAACGACACTGAGAAACAGGAAAACATGGACCAGTCCAATGAACAAACTAAAAACCAGGAAATGATGCAGAACTTCAAACAACTAATCATAGCTATCCAAACAAATATCATGTACCAAGTTAAAGAAGTGAAGGAAGAGATTAAGGATATAAAGAAGAGACTGGGAGAACAAACTGAAGAAATTGCAAACATGCCTAAAGATAATGGATATGATGGTGAACAATGGCATAATCCAAGAAATCAGAAAGACGCTGGATTCACATAACAGCATATTTGAACAGGCAGAAGAAAGAATTAGTGATGTGGAAGACAATACAGCTGAAATCAAAGAGATAGTAGAACAGATAGACAAAAAGATAGAAAAAATCCAGCAGGGACTAAGGGAATTAACCGACAACACAAAATGCACAAACATACGCATTATGGGCATCCCAAAAGGAGAAGAGAAGGGAAAGGAAACAGAAAGAGTGTTGAAGGAAATAATGGCTGAAAACATCCCAACCCTATTGAGAGAGATGGATGTGAAGATCCAGGAAGCACAGAACACACCAAATAGTATAAATCCCAACAGGACAACTCCAAGACATATACTTGTCAAAATGTCCAATGCTCAAGACAAAGAGAAAATACTCAAGGCAGCAAGAGAAAAGAGAACCATCATATACAAGGGAAGCACAATAAGATTAAATGCTGATTTCTCAGCTGAAACCATGGAGGCAATAAGACAACGGTATGACTTAGTCAAAATACTAAAAGAAAAAAACTTCCAGCCATGAATTCTCTATCCAGCAAAACTGGAATTCAAAAATGATGGAGAGTTCAAAATATTCACAGAAAAACAGAAATTAAGAGAGTATGTCAATAAGAAACCTGCACTTCAAGAAATACTAAAGGAATCTCTACAAGTTGAAAGGAAAAAACAAGGGAGAGAGAGTTGGAGGAGAGTTTAAAAACAACTGAAAAGACAAAAACAGAAAAAAAAACAACATATTACATACATTATCCAAAGAAAAAATGGCTGAAGTAAGAAATTAGTTATCAATAATAACACTGAATGATAATGGATTAAATTCACCCATCAAGAGATACAGATTGGCAGAACGGATAAGGAAATATGATCCATCTATATGCTGTGTACAAGAAACCCACCTTCGACCCAGGGATTCAAGGAGGCTGAAAGTGAATGGCTGGAAAACCATTTTACAAGCTAACAATAGCCAAAAAAGGGCAGGAGTAGCAATTCTAATATCAGACAAAATAGACTTTAAATGCAAAAGTATTGTAAGAGACAAAGATGGACACTACATATTAGTAAAAGGGGTAATCTCTCAAGAAGAGAGAACAATCATCCACATTTATGCACCTAATCGGGGTGCCTCAAAATATGTGAGGCAAACTCTGGAAAAACTAAGAGTAGAAATAAATGCTTCTACAATTATAGCAGGGGACTTCAATACACCATTATCATCATTAGACAGAACATCTAGATTTAGAATCAATAAAGAAACAAAGGCTGTCAACAATACATTAGAGGACCTGGACTTAATAGACATATACAGAACACTACACCCAAATACAGCAGGATTTACATTCTTCTCCAGTGCACATTGATCATACTCCAAAATAGACCACATGCTAGGCCACAGAACAACTCTCAATGAATTCAGAAAGATTGAGATTATACAAAATAATTTCTCTGACCACAACAGAATGAAATTGAGTTTCACTAAGGGCCAGAGAAACAGCTTAGGCACAAGGATATGGAAGTTAAACAACACACTCTTAGACAAACACTGGGTCAAAGAGGAAATCTCAAAAGAAATCAGTAACTACCTTGAAACTAATGAAAACGACAACACAACATATCAAAATCTATGGGATGCAGCGAAAGCCGTCCTGAGAGGGAAGTTCATAGCCAGAAATTCATATATTAAAAAAGAAGAAAGAGCTGAAATTGAAGACCTAACTGCAAACTTGGAGGAATTGGAAAAACACCAACAAACTAAACCTAAAGGAAGTAGAAAGAAGGAAATAACAAAGATTAGAGCAGAATGAAATAGAGAATAAGAACAAGAAAGCACTAGAAACAATAAACAAAACCAAAAGCTGGTTCTTTGAGAATATCAATAAAATTGACAAACTCTTAGCTAGACTAACAAAGAAAAAGAGAGAACAGATGCAAATACATAAAATAAGGAATGGCAAAGGGATATCACTCCTGACCCCACAGAAATAAAGAGTATCATAAGAGGATACTTTAAAAAATTATATGCCAACAAGAATGATAATTTAGAGGAAATGGACAAGTTTCTAGAAACTCACAAACAGCCTACATTGATGAAAGAAGAAATAGATGAACTCAACAGTCCAATTACAAGTAAAGAGATAGACTCAGTCATCAAAAACCTCCCAACTAAGAAGAGTCCAGGACCAGATGTCTTCACAGCTCAATTCTACCAAACATTCTGGAAAGAGCAAACACCAATTCTACTTAAGCTCTTCCAAAAAATAGAAGTAGAAGGAATATTGCCTAACTCATTCTATGATGCCAACATTACCCTAATACCAAAACCAAATAAAGATACCACAGGAAAGGAAAATTACAGACCAATTTCTCTAATGAGCCTAGATGCTAAAATCCTCAACAAAATACTTGCTAATCACATTCAAAAGCATATCAAAAGGATTATACACGATGACCAAATGGGTTTCATCCCGGGTATGCAAGGATGGTTCTATATAAGACAATCAATCAATATAATACACCACATAAACAGATTGAAAGAAAAACAATCACATGATCATCTCTATAAATGCAGAAAAAGCATTTGACAAAATTCAGCACACTTTCCTCATACAAACACTCCAAAAGATAGGAATAGACAGAAACTTTCTGAATATGATGACAGGTATATATGAAAAATCCAAAGCTAACATCATTTTCAATGGTGAAATCCTAAAAGCCTTCCCTCTGAGATCGGGAACAAGAGAAGGAGGTCACTATCACCACTCCTATTTAACATTGTCTTAGAAGTACTTGCGCAGGCACTGAGGCAAGAAAAGGACATAAAAGGCATCCAGATTGGAAAAGAAGAATTAAAAATTTCATTATTTGCAGATGACATGATACGATACATAGAAAGCCCTGAGAAATCTAAAATAAGGCTTCTAGAACTTATAAAGGAGTTCAGTAATGTTGCAGGCTATAAGATCAATGCTCAAAAATCAGTAATATTTCTGTACACCAATAACGAGCAAACTGAGGAGGAAATCAGGAAAAAAATATCATTTACAATAGTAATTAAAAGAATCAAATACCTAGGAATAAATTTAACTAAAGATGTAAAGGACTTATATATAGAAAACTACACAACACTGTTAAAGGAAATCAAAGAAGACTTAAATAAATGGAAAAATATTCCCTGTTCATGGATAGGAAGACTAAACATCATCAAGATGTCTATTCTACCCAAACTAATCTACAGATTTAATGCAATCCCCAAAAATGTCAACACTGTATTTTCTAAGGAACTGGAAAAACTAAACACAAAATATATTTGGAGAGGTAAGAGGCCCCGATTGCCAAAGACATATTGAAAAAGAAAAATGAAGTTGGAGGTATCACACTATCTGACTTTAAAACATATTACAAAGTTACAGTGTTCAAAACTGCCTGGTATTGGCACAAGGATAGACCTACTGACCAATGGAACCGAATTGAGAGTTCTGATATTAATCCTCGCATATACAGTCCTCTGATATTTGACAAGGCCACGAAGCCCACTCAGTTGGGAGAGAATGTCCTCTTTAACAAGTGGTGCTTGGAGAAATGGATAGCCATATCCAAAAGAATGAGAGAAGAATACCATCTCACACTTTATACAAAAATAAACTCAAGATGGATCAAAGATCTAAATATAAGAGCTTATGTTTTCAATTATTAAATGTACAAAATAAAGTTAAAAAAAAAATCATTACAGCTACAAACAAACAAACCAAAAAAACAGACATATTGCTTTCTCTCCCCAACTGGGAAGTTTATTGAAAGTAAAATAAAAACGATTTATTTTATCTTGCACAACAAAAAAAACGAAAAAAAAAAAAAAAAAAAAAAGAAATCCTACACTTTGAAAATAAAAAGACAAACAATCCATTTAAAAAATGGGCAAGTGACCTGAAAAGACACTTCTCCAAGGAAGAAATACAAATAGCTGAAAAGCACATGAAAAAATGCTCAACATCGCTTGCTATCATGGAAATGCAAACCAAAACTACAATGAGATACCATCTTACACCCATCAGAATGGCAGCTATTAAAGAAACAGGAGACACTAAATGTTGGAGAGGACATGGAGGAATAGGAACCCTCATCCATTGCTGGTGGGACTGTGGTATGGTCCAGCCAATGTGGAGGAGGGTTCCTCAGAAAACTAACAATAGTTCTTGCATATGATCCTGCAATTCCACTGCTGGGTATATACCCAGAAGAACTGAAAGCAAAGACACAAACAGATATATGCACACCAATGTTCAAAGCGGCATTGTTCACCATTGTGAAATGTTGGAATCAGCCCCAGTGCCCATCAACAGAAGAATGGATAAGCAAAATGTGATACATACATACAATGGAATATTACTCAGCTGTTAGAAGGAATAAAGTGCTAAAACATGGAATAACGTGGATGAATCTTGAAGACCTTATGTTGAGTGAAGCAAGCCAGGCATTGAAGGATGAACAGTATATGACCTCACTGATTTGAACTGAGGAAAGTGAGCAGTCTCTGAGAACCATTGTCTGAAAGATAGGTTAGCAAGGAAGAGAAAGAGAAGAGTAGGCTGTGAGCCATCACCCATATGGACATAATCTATGGTAAAGGGATAGAGTATAGTTGCATATGGAAGGATAGGACAGATTGGTAGTGATATTACTGAGTTTGGTGGTGCAGGGTTCACCAGAGGGTATATTAGGGAGGGCAGGTTGGAATATCCAAGGTATGTAACTATGAATCTTGTCATTCCATGAGTCAAGAAAGGGGAGTGTCATATGCCCCAGGAGGAGGTTGAGGAAGGAACAGAAAAGAACAAACAGGGGGTATTTAGTGGTCATGGGAAAGGTTTTTGATTACCTTACAGTAATGGACACAGGACATAGTAAATATCATCAAAACTTATTAAACTGTATCATCTAAATTGTAAACTATACTATAAACCATTGACAATGTTTAGTTGCTGTATTTTGCTATCTGTATAACAGTTATAACAATGCTAACATCCAAAAAAAGGGTTTTAATATGGGGTAGGGAAGGGGGGTGTGGTTTGGTATCTGGGAGTCTCTGGTATTCTGTGTGTGACTTTGCTGTGACCTGAAACTTCTTTGAAAATTAAATGAAAAATTGGGACACACTGGGGAATGAGAGGGGGAAGGTGTCACGGTACACTGGACATCTGATAATACAGTGATAGAAGGAAAAAAGAATAATTTTTTCTTAAAGGAATTTCTTTTTTTTTTTTTCCATTTTTTTGAATGTCCCAATCCGCTAATTATATTTTGTTTTATTTTTTGTTTGATTGTTTGTTTGTTTTTTTGTTTCTTTTTTCCTTGTGTTTATCTCTTGCATTTAAGCTTATAATTGTTGTTTCTTTTTCCTATTAAGTGTATTTGATTATTATATGGGCTACATGTTCAGGGAAGATTTAGATCAGAGAAGGGTTACCATAGGTGCTGCAGAGGATTACTGGTGGGGGGTGTCTGGGAGGGGGGATTCATGGGAGTAAGTTCATCTGAATATACATGAAAGATATACAAAATTGTTTAAATGATCAAAGGATGGGGTATGGTCACGGTGTGTGGACAATCACTGAATAAATGAGGGAATCTGAATTCCCAGCCTGGAGAGCTCTGCCACATTCTCCAAGGGAGCAGCAACAGTCCTCTGAGTGCAGGGACAATGTCTGTCAAAAGAGGATGGCCCACTGATGAGTTCTTGTTATTGATGATTAGCCTTATGAGCCTTTGTTCTTGTAATTGAAACTTAGGCTTCTGTTATGGGCTGCCTAAGGGTTGCCACCTGAGAGCCTCCTTGTTGCTCAAATGTGGTCTCTCTCTAAGCCAAACTCAACATAAGAATGCATTACCTTCCCCCCAATGTGGGACATGATTCCCGGGGATGAGCCTCCCTGGCAACGAGGGATTAATACCAAGTGCCAACTGGCAACACGACTGGAAAAAGACCTTGAATAAAAGGGGAAAAAATGTAAAGACAAATGAGTTCAAGCGGCTAAGAGACTTCAAAGAGAGTCGGGAGGTCATCCCAGAGGTAATGCTTATGCACACCTCAGTAGGATCTCATAGAACACCAAAGTGCATATCACCCCACACAGAGGGGTTCCTGAGGGCTCTGGAGACACCCAGGTCCTATATAAGGGCGGATAGCCTCAGAGACTGACGCCTTATCAGTGGGCTCTATTTTGGTATCTGTGCTCCTGAGAGGACAGTGTTGGACTCAAATAAGTCCTCCCTGCACATGGTTCATTAGTCCCTTCTATTCAAACCTATATGTGATGCTGGAGTGTTTAGGTGTACTTCCAGAGACTGGAGCCTCTGGCCTACCTATGTGCCAGGTGTACGTGGAATCTCGGTGGAGCTGCAACTCCTGCCCTACAGCTCAATGGACTCATCCAAGTTACCTGGCGAGGAGACGACGATGGGTAACGGCCATCCCAGGAAATGGATAGGTCCTGCAGCTGCAGGCAGGATAATCCCACCCACCACATCCATGGGATTTAAGCCCTCTCTCACTTGGAGGTGGAGTGGACATCACCATCCCAGTCCCGTCAGGATTGGGGGAAGAACTATGGACTACAGTGGACTTAATAGTATTCTGTTGTACACATATGGTGATTCTAGCAATGGAAGAAATTATAACAGTGAGGTGGAACCGATGGCCACTGGACACTTTCGGGCAGGGAGGGGACATGCAGTTGAAATACAGGGGCTTTATCAGGACTTGGGGGTTGTCCTGAGTGCTGTTGTGCCGACGGATATAGGCCATTTTAAATCAGCACACACCATTCAGAATTGTGTGGGAGAGAGTGTGGTCTACGATGTGAACTGTGGTCTGTGGTTGATGGCAAGGACCCAGGATGTGTAGGTCCATTGAGGGTGATGGGCCACACTTGTGCGGGATGTTTGTGTGGGATGTTGTGGGAGGTGTGGCAGTTGGGGAACATGGGAATCCCTGTAGTTTCTGTGTAATATTTAGGTAAACTAAGCACCTTTTAATATATATATATATATATATATATATATATATATAATAAAAAATAATAAAAAAGGGATTAGTGAGGAAAAAATGAAATAAAGAGCTATAGAGCATCTCTCACTCTACATTTCATAAAAAACCCCATTTTAAATATTTGAATTATTAACTTAACTATGAAGATTATTAACCACCTATCATGGCCTCTCTGTTGTAAATGATTGACATTAAATAGAAATATGCATACCTATATTCCTATCAGCATTTAACAATGTGGAGTTTGAGTCTGCACTGGAAGAATGAGAGACCTGCAGAGCCATGCTAACACAGATTTGTTTTCATCTGTTATTAATGTTAAGATTTCTTCAATCAAAACCAAAAGTATCTAACATTTTTTAACAAGTCAGTTGGTAGCTTTTAATAATTTAATATAAAAAAGTTTTGAATTGAAACTAAGGAAGTGTGGACCATTTCACAGCTTCTATATAATAGATATTGTGGAATAGAATAGTCCTTCTCACAAATATTTCTTTCTAAATTCTTTCCCATTCCCAGCTCCCAGTTTGCTAACAAATCCGAATTAGTGACAAAAACTCTTTATAAGATATTAAGGTATAAAAGACCATTTGTAGAAAGGGTAAGTTGGGCTTAACAATCCTCTTTTTTTCCTTATCCAGATATTCCAGAAAGGCACATGGCTCAGTAAACTAACCCAGGTGACAGAGTTTATTCTCATGGGCCTCACAGATTATCAGGAACTGAAGATGGCCCTCTTTGTGGTTTTCTTGTCCATCTATCTTTGCACAGTAGTGGGCAACCTGGGGTTGATTCTAGTCATTAGGACAGAAGCTACACTCAACATGCTTATGTACTTCTTTCTTAGCAACATGGCTTTTGTCGATTTCTGTTATGCCTCTGTTATTATACCCAAAATGCTTAGGAATTTCTTGTACAAACAAAATATTATCTCCTTCAATGCCTATGCTACTCAATTAGGCTGCTTCCTCACTTTCATGGTATCAGAGTGCTTGCTACTGGCTTACATGGCATATGATCCATATGTGGCCATTTGTAATCCCCTCCTGTATATGGTCACAATGTCCCCAAGAATTTACATTCATCTTGTAGTGGCCCTCTATAGCTATAGCGTCCTTATGGCACTCTATCCTACCATTCTCACCTTCCACCTCTCTTATTGCCATTCCAATATCATCAATCATTTCTGTTGTGATGACATGCCTCTCCTCAATCTAACATGCTCAGTCACTCCAAACAGCTATGGATTTTGGTCTGTGCTGGTGTCACATTCATTTCTTCAGTTCTGATTGTCTTTGTTTCATTATTTCTGCCATTTTAAGGATGAGGTCAGCTGAAGGCAGGCACAAAGCCTCCTCCATATGTAGCTCCCACATGATAGCTGTTACCATTTTCTACAGCACTCTGATCTTTATGTACTCACAGCCAAGCTCAAACCATTCCCTTGACAGAGAGAAGATGGCCTCTGTCTTCTATACAGTGATCATCCTCATGCTGAACGCCTTGATCTACAGCCTCTGGAACAAAGATGTGAAAGAGGCTCTGAAGAAAGTTACCATCAACAGAAACCACTCTTCTGTGTTCATGAAAATAAGAAAATGACTTGAATTTTTAAAAATATCCTTTTCTTCATGATAGGATTTTTTTTATTCCCTATGAATAAAGTTAGTTTAATGCCTTTGTCTTTGTTGGTGATCAATAAAGAGCTATGCAGTGGAAAATGAAATCATTTTCTGTATTCTCCATAAGTATGTTTGTCCTAAAATTACATTTATATGTAGAAGATGAAATAGTAATTTACATCTCAAATGAAGAATATATAAAATATAAATTATCCCATCTGAAGGACATACATCTAGGTACTGGCCAAGAATGTATTAAAAGTGCAGGTGCTTTGGGCACCAAGTTCAGGTTTCTAAGAATGCTGTAAAAATATATTCAAAATTAAAAGCTAAGAGATGACTGTATATCAGGGGTGAATTCCCCGGCCAAGAAACATTTGGAAATGTCTGGAAACATTTTGACTGACCTGATAGAAGGATGGAAAGGGTGTAAGAGGGGAGATGCAAGGAGGGGATGTTATTGCTCTCTTAAAGTTTGAGGGCAAAGATTCTGCTAAATATCCTAAAATGCACAAGATATGCCCACACAAAGAATTATCCACTGTAAAATGGTAACACTGCCAAAGTTGATAAATCATTTCCTAAACAATTGTTGGGTGGATTGTTCTATAGATATTTTATTTAGGACAAGCTGATTGATAATTTTGTCCAATTATTCTCTATCTTTGCTGATTTTATCTTAATTTTTCTATCAATATTTAAGAGCGAAATATTAAAACTCCCAGTTAAAAATGTTTAATCATGTAATTGACCTTGCTTATCTGTTGATTTTTATTTATATTTCATAGAATTCTGGGCTCATTTGTCAGTTATTCATTAATTTATAATTGTTATATCATACTGATGATGTATCCTGTTATAATTATTAAATATTCCTCTTTGTTTCTAGTAACATTTCATGTCTTAAAGTTTATTTTTTATGACTTTAATGTAGCCACTCTGGTTCTTTTATGCTTATTGTTTGCATGGACTGTTTTTTCCCTCCTTTTACTTTAACTTGTTTTTTCTTTTCTTTTTTTTTTTGAATCTAGATTTCATTTCTTGTAGACAGCCAATAGTTGGATTATGCCTTTGAAATTAATTCTGAAAATCTATGCTTTCTGATTACAGTATTGAGTCCATTTATGTTTAATGTGAATACTATATGCTTGAATTAATGACTGTATTTTTGATAATTGTTCTCTCAATATTTCACCTTATTTTATTTCCCTGTTTCAGTTTTTCTGTCTTATATTTAAAGAATACATAAAATTTAGTTTCTGTATTGTGAAATATATATTCACACACATATATATTCATATATATGTATAAAACACACACAAATATACACATATCGTTATAGACCTAGAGATAGAGTTAGAGATAGAGACAGAGATAAATAAAGAGAAAGAGTGAGAGAAAGACAGATAATGAGAGACAGAGAGAGCCACAGAAAGATCAATTTACTCTAGGGATTTCAATGTTCATTTTACCTTAACACAATCTAATTTAGGTTAATATTAACATAACATCAACAAAGAATAGCAACTTTGCCCCAAAATAGTTCTATTCCCTTCTCCTCATTAATTTATGTTGTTTTCATATGTATAGATATAGCTTCTATATATGCTATGAACCCGAAATACAGTATTATCATAATTTGTGTAGGTATACAATTTCACATCACTCAAATAAATTAAGAGGATAAAAATACACATACATTCTGTCACACTGAATTTTTATATGTACTGACATCTAAAATATCTATCACTTCCAGTAAGTTTTATTTCTTTCTGTGATTGAATTATCATATGGAGTAGTTTCTTCTCCTTTGAGGACCTTCCTTTAGTATTCCCTCTAAGGTATATCTGCTAGCAATGAAGGATCTCAGTATCGTTTACCTGTGCAGGAATTTCATTTCACAATGATTTTTTAAGGATAATTTTGCTGGATATAGTATTCTTGGTTGAATTTTATTTTTTTGTATCAGCACTTTAAACATATCATCTCATTGCCTTCTGGTTGTTTCTGATGTGAAGTCAGCTGTTAATCTTATTATGCCCCTCCCTGTATAGGATCAGCCATTTTCTCTTGCTGCTTTCAATAATTTCTCTGTTTAATTTGGCTCTCAACAGTTGACAATTATCTGTATAGGTGAAGATATCTTTGTGTTTTTCCAACTTAGGTTTGATTAAACCTCTTTGATCTGTATACCAATGACTTTTTACTCAAAGTGGAGACATTTTTGACCATTAATTCCTCAGATATATTTTGCTGCTCTCTTTTCCTTCTCTACTTCTTGGTCTCCCATTTAATCTCTATTGGTTCCAAATATCTCTAAGGCTTCCTCAACCTTTCCTATGTTCTTTAGGTAGACTACATAATATTTTCCTATATTCAAGTTAACTACTTCTTTCTTCTGCAACCTCAAATCTGCTGGTGACTCCATTGAGTAAAATTTTTATTTCAGATACTATAATTTTGAACTCCTGAATTTCTGTTTGGTTCTTGGTAAAAGAAAATTTATTACTTTAGTAATGTTCTGTATTTGGTAATACATTGCTGTAGCAGTTTGGCATTATTTATGAATTACAAAAAGATATTGGATTGTGTTTGTAAATTGGTAAGTCCCTCCTGGCATATTAGATTATATTGGAGTCAGAGGTTTCAGTTTTTAAATAATGACTAAGGTTTTGATTGGGCCACATTAGTAAGACTTTGCATTTTTACCCCCTTGGTGGCGGGGACTCACAGAGGAAAGACATGGCAAAGGACAAGAGTTGGGAGTTTGTAATTGGACTCCAGGTAGTAAGCACACAGAGGAGCAGAGAAGCTGAGCCCAGAGAGAAACAAGCCCTGGGAAGAGAGGAACACAGGAAGCCTGAACTCCTGGAAGATGTTGGCAGCCATCTTGCTCCAACACATGGCAACAGACTTTGGTGAGGGAAGTAACTTATGCTTCATGGCCTGGTAACTGTAAGCTTCTACCCCAAATAAATACCCCTTATAATAGCCAACAGATTTCTGGTATATTGCATTAGCACCTCTTTGGCTGACTAATACAATTGCATTCATATTTTTCTTTTATTCTTTATAGATATTTTCTTTTAGTTTTTTAAACATATTAATAAAAAGGAACTTAAAGCCTTTGTATGGTAAGTCTAATATCTAGGATCCCTCAACAAAAGTTTCTATTGACTCCTATTTTTTCCTTGCACATGGGCCATAATTTCCTGTTTCTTTGTTTCTTTTGAAATTTTTTTTTGAAAATTGAATATTTTGCCTGATGCAATATGGCAGTTGTGAAATCAGAACTTCCCCCTCCACACACACACACACTCACCAGTATCTTTGTTTGTTGTTGTTGCTGTTGTTTGTTTATTTACTGACACTTCTGAGCTAATTCTGTATTTCCTATATCTTGTAGTCACTGGGGTTCTCTGCTCAGTTAGTTGATGATTGGTCAAAATTTCCTCAAATACCTTGAACCAATGCCTTTTACTGTTTGATCAGTGACTGTGTAGGAGCAAGTTTGTGGTGTGTTATGCCTTCAATGTTCAGGCAAGTTACAACTCTACTGTCTTTAATTCTTGCTTGGGCAGGACCTCGATTCAGTACACATAAGACACCAGGGCCTTCTCGGGGTCATTCTGGGACATACACAGAGCCCTACATATTTAAGTAGACTACTAGATCACCAGATGGTGACCCCTATGGACAGCCCAGTCCCAGATCTTCCTTTTAAGATTTTAGGCCAGGGTCTTATTTGCCTCAGCCGGTATTGCAGATCACCTTACCACTTTTCCAGATATCTTCCTTCCAGGTCACTGCAACAACTGAAGTAATCTTCACAGACTTCTATTCTTATTCAAAGAACCATTTGAAAACTATAGGAATGAATATAATCTACCATCCTGTCTAATCCTATCCAGCAATTCTCTGATTTTTCACCTTCTAATAGGTATCCCAGGATTTCTACTTGCCCAATGGAATTCTCTGTTGTCCATACTGGATCTGGTTCATTCCTGAAGCTCCACCATTCCTTATAAATTCAGTTCCACATGAAGCTCGAATTACAAACAAATTTATTAACTTCAGTCACACTCATGAGAATCCAAGATCCACCACAAAATGCACTTCACAGTCAAGTGAGAAACCTAAGATCACAAAAGAAATTTTGCCTTTGGCAAATTTGAGATCTGGGTGGCTCATATTGCTTGGGAAATTGGTTATTCTTTTCAAAATATTAAGAAGTATAATTTTTCTTTAATAATATTGCAAGATAAAACACTGCTTTATAAATGTTGCTGTGTCTGATCTAAAATTAATTTGCATGTTATTGCAATAAATTTATGTTAATGACCTGCTTGGGGATCCAAGGGATTCCATTGTCATAACTTGCCACAATCTATAATAACTAATTCCTTAGATTGCAGAGGCCTTTTCAAAACTAAACTATCAACCATGTTTACTTTTTTCACAGGAACTCATATCCAAAGTTCTCATAGACCACTCTCTTGTCATAACACAGGAGGAATATGAAATACATGAGTCCCAATGTTAGTATCTCATTAGAGATGTTATGAAATTTTTTTTCAAGCTCTCCTGATGTTCCAAATTAGAATCTGTAGAAGAAAAAATAACTCATGAACTCTAAATAAGTGGGAAACTTGATTTTGAGGACAGTTTTCCCATAGAGGATTGAAGAGAGTGACGAAGAAAGTGCTGCATCTCTGCTCTGTTTCTCCCCCTTTGCAGAAACCTGCAACTTTAGAAAGATAACTGCCCCTACCCAATTTCTCCCATGGAATCCACAAATTAGGGAAATAACTGCCCTCCTCCCCCTTTTCTCTGGAATCCACAAAGTTAAGGACTCTACTCCTCTCCTCCCTGAGGCCCTCTGCTTTAAGAAGATATGCTAAACTCCCACCCTTGTTTCTGTAACCCCTGCCTGCCCACTTGCTTCAGGAATTTGCTTGCTTGCCCAGCAACCCACTAGACAATAAACAGAAATCTATATAATCCCATGAAAGCTGATGCCCAGGGCTCAGAGTTTGAGAGACTGGATTCTCCTATGGGCCCAAGGGTAATAAAAACTTTGTTTCTCGGTCTCTCTGAGTGCATGCTTGGGTTTCTCATAATCTAAATTTTGTTTCTGCTGCAACAAGAGCACTGTATATATATTAAGATAAATATGAACTAATTCTGATGTTTCCAACAATTGCACTATACATGTACAGCAGTTTCAGATTTGTTAATTCATAAACCCATAAGCAAATTTACCAACTACAGTACAAGATTTATGTATAGTTCCATTTTGTCTATGACTTTACAATTTCTAGTAAAAGCAACATTTTCAAAAGTTACTTTGGTCAGCAACCCCACCCCCACCCCCATGTGGTTATGTCATAGATTTAGAATGTCATTAGATTCATTTGTCATAGTATGTATCCTATCCTGTTATCCTTTGATAAAAGGTTAAATTTTTATTGGTTTACATATATTAAAATTCACTCTTTGTTGGGTACAATTCTAAGGATATTTGACAAATGTATCCAGTCAAGTATCTACCACCTAGTGACATAGAGAATGTTTTCTTCACGCTAAAAATTCCCCTCTGTGTCCCCTTTCCAGTCAACCATTTTCTCCTCCTCAAACTTGGTTCAACTATGTTGAATTTTTTTACCTACAAGTTGAGAAATGAGAAGATAAAAATTGCCCTAGGAAGTGCCTTTGAAATCCTATAAAACAAACTAGTGTTTAAAGAACATTGCAGGGAAGCGGCTGTGGCTCAATCAGTAGGGCTCCCGTTTACCATATGGGAGGCCCCGGGTTCGGTTCCCCGGGGCCTCCTGGTGAAGGCAAGCCTGCCTGCACGGCGTGGTTAGCTGACCCAGCGAGCACAAGCAGCAAGGGGGGGATAAATGAATAAATAAATAAAATCTTTAAAAATAAATAAATAAATAAAGAAAGAACATTGCAAAAACACAATCCTACAAATTATGGTTAATAATTTTTCTTCATTGTTATTTAATTCAATCTAATTTATTTATATGCATGAATTTACATAGGAAAATTTTGAAAATATGCTGAAAAGATAATAATGGAGTTTTTCTCTGAAGGGAAACAAGATCAGGAGTTAGTGGAAAAGGCAATTTATTCTTCATTATACACAATTTTTTAGTGCTTGTCTTTTTTGCCAACTACATATAGCACAGAACTGTTAAAACAAATTATAGTAAAATACAAAACCAATATAAAACAAGGAAAATCACTAAAATTTTCTATTGGTATTTATCTACTTATCGTACAGATGATTGAGAGAACTGAAGAAATTAGTAAACTAGGAGTTCTTGGACTCAATAAAATGCTCACTACTAATTTGTGTGTCATCCAAATACTTTTCTCTAAAGTGCCTAGCAAAGTGAGGTGAAATAGGGGGCATCTTAGAAAATTCTTCCCTTAAGAAATTAAACTGGATTAACAAGTACTTTTGTTGACCCTTGGCATTATATGTTGCAACTCTCTTGTATAGTTCTGAATAAAAGCCTTCTGAAATTAACCTGAAACAAAATGGTAAGTGAAATTTAGGGAAATAATTCACTTTTAAAAGTGTCTGTGCACCTACCTAAAACACTGCATTGTTGATCTTTCCTGACTGATTAAAATATCTTCTATCATTTAGGCTGTATATAATTGTATTAGTCAGCCAAAGGGGTGCTAATGTGAAATACCAAAAATGGTCTTTATAAAGGGTATTTATTTGGGGTAGAAGTCCACAGATAGCAGGCCATAAAGCGTTAAGTTTCTTCTCTCACCACAGTCCATTGCCACGTGTTAGAGCAAGACAGCTGCCGGCGTTTGCCAAGGTTCAGGCTTCTGGGGTTCCTCTCTTCCCGGGGCTGCGTTTCTCTCCGGGCATAGCTCCTGTTTCCTCCACAAGGTCAGCCGCAGACGATCAGGTGAACGGCTTGCTTCTCTTCTCCTGGGGCCTTCTTTCCAACATCAAAACTGCTTCTCAAAAGACTGCTTCAACTGTCCTTTGCCTTGCCTTTTATATTCGATTCCCCACCCACCAAGGGGTGGGGCTCAAGGCCCTAATCCTAACCTAATCATGCCCAGATTAACAGATCAGTTTACAAGCATGATTCAATTATATTTTTGGAATTCATAATTACATCAAACTGCCACAATAATTATTCACAATAATATCATAGTTTAGAGCAGATATTTAAAAATCCAAAATTGTACAATCAATGTCAATTTTGGGGAGTCTTCATTTTTTTAAAATTCAGAGGTATAATTTAACCCTTAATTACATTAGGGTTGAATGGACTGCTCAAGAGAACAACCAGTGCTCCTACATTTTTTAACTATAGCATCTTAGTTTTTGATCTGGTGACTCAATGTCAAGTCATGGTATTTTATAGTAAAACTAATACATTTACAGCATTAGGTCATCAACAGAAGGTGTGCTTGTTATTTTAAAATAAAATTAGGTATTATATATACAAAGAAGTATTTAATATTTGAAACATACAGTTCATACTTATGCATCAATAATGATTAATGCTCATACAATATGTTCATACCAGGCTGTGACTTCTAAGCATTTGCTGCTTTTCCAAATCAATGAATCTGATGTGTTATTGTATCATGTACAAGGCAATGCCAGATACTGACTCTCCCCATACATTATATTGTAACCCAAAATTGTAGTTGGGAATTTATTTAATCAAAAACTTGTGGAAAAGTTTATACTCAAAGCCAGTGTATGAAAGAGACAAGTCCATTTTTGCGTTTCCACAAACCATATTCATAATAGGTTGATTAAATATAACCAAATCCAGCATTCCTATGGACATAAGCATCTCCTTGCTTTGGACCACAGGGCTTACATCGAATTTCTCACTGATCCTTCTCACATCTGTCTTACAAGCCCACTGGGATCCTCAGCTGGGTTTTAATGCTAATATCTATTTGAAAACTGTAAATCATTTCTGAGGTGTCTTATTCTCTCTCAGTTAAATACTTGCTTTCCTAAATTGCTAGGAAAAGAGCAGACCACATGAAATATTTGGAAACAGGAAAATAATTCCCTTATTGTTTTTATGTCCCCACAGAGTGATTTTGCACTATGGCAGATTATCACCAGTTTCTTCAGAGACACATTATTCCCTGATAAAGATAGAAACCTGTTCTTTTTGCACAGTATTGATGTGGCCACAGAGATCAGATAAGACAATATTCCATAAGATTATTCTTTAGACCCAGTGATAAGGAAATTAAGAAAAAACTAATAGAGGTTACCTCAGTGAGTAAATAAATACTACATGAGCCTTTCAAAGAGTAAACCAAAGAGGGAGTAGAGGTGGTTCAATTGATTAGGTGCCTCCCTCCCACATCAGAGGTCCAGGTTTGTTTCCCATTGCCTCCCAAAGAAGCAAGAAAGATGAACATACATAGCAACTGCAAAACAATGAAGGGATGGGAAGAAATAAATACATAAAATAAATCTTTTCAGGGGTGACAGTGATAGGGGATACATGGGAGGAAATTCACCTGGGGCATACATATAAGACATATAAATGTGTTCAAGTGTTCATAGTACATTGTCACAGTGAGTGAAGATTCACACAATAACAGAAAGAATATCAAATTCTCATCCTGGGGAGCTCTGCCACATCTATAATGGAACAGGAATAATCCCCCAAGTACAGGGACAGTGACCAGTGAAGGAGGATTGCCCATTAATAGGCCCTTGATATTGATGACTCTAGTTATAATCTTTTACTTTTAAATTGAAACTTAGCTTAGCATTATGTTGTGTCTAAGAGTTACCTCCTGAAAGCCTCCTTGTTGCTCAAATGTGACCTCTTTCTAAGCTGAATTCAGTATATAAATGCATGAGTTTCCTCCCAGCATGGGACATGACTCCTGGGGATGAGCCTCCCTGGCACTGAGGGATTACTACCAAGTTCCAACTAACCATGCAGCTGGAGAAAGACCTTGATCAAAAGGGGGAAAAGCTAAAGACAAATGAGTTTATATGGCTACGAGACTTCAAAGTGAGTCAGGAGTTCATTCCAGGGGTTACCTTCCTGTGCAACCTCTCAGTAGGATCATAATGACTGTCAAAGTAAATACTACCTCAAATAGCAGGGCTCCTGAGGGCTCTGGAGACACCCAGATACTATAGCCAAGGTAGATATCAAGGCAGATAGCTCAGAAGTTTAGTGCCTTGCCAGTGGGCCCTACTTTGGAATTTACGCTCCCCAGTGTGAAAGAGTGTGACATAGATGGACTCAGTTGTGGTTTCCCTACATAAGACTTTTGTGATCCTTCCATTTGAACCTATAGTTAGCACTAGACTTTATACATGTATGTCTAAGAGACTTAAATCTTTGGTCTGCCCATGTGCCAGTTGGGCCTTGAATCTGAACAGAATTGCAGCACTTACTCTCCAGTTCATTGGACACATCCAGGACAACTAAAAAAGGTGATGATGATGGACAATAAACATCCCAAGGAACTGAGAGGGCTACAACTGCAAGCAAGAGAGTCCTATCCATCTGCCGTATGGGACTGAAGCCCTGTTACAAAAATTAGTGTTGGGAAGCGGCTGTGGCTCAATAAGTAGGGCTCCCGTTTACCATATGGGAGGCCCCGGGTTCGGTTCCCGGGGCCTCCTGGTGAAGGCAAGCCCGCCCACACGGCGTGGTTAGCTGATCTAGCGAGCACAAGCAGCAAGGGGGGGATAAATGAATAAATAAATAAAATCTTAAAAAAAAAAAAAAATAGTGTTTGTAACTAGATCCAGAAAAGACTACATTAGGAAATGAATGAAAAAGCCATGGCTCCCAACAATAAAATGTACAGTCAGTTAAGAGAAGAAATATAGAAAGAAATGATAGCCATACATATGAGAAGATCAGTAAATAAGTGATGTATAAAATATTCCAGAACACAAAGATGAAAGATGGTAACACAGCATGGGAATTAGAAATTAGGGAAGGGCTCAAAGGAAAGATGGGATTTTAATAGGTCTTGAAGGCTAATAGGAGTTTTCCCTTTCACTAAGCATTAATCTGGTAGAGGTGGGTACAGGGAAGTGCACATACAAACAAGAGAAGCAAGTAAGGGCAAATTGTAACTAAGGAAACAATCATTCTAATTAGATTACTGCATGTCAGCTGTGGCAGAGGGAATGAGAAGTGACTTGAATTTGAATATAAAATATTTCTGGATTAGGCTGTATAAATATATTTAAAAATATAAAAATGGTTGGTGCAGGTACTGAATGCAAGGGAAAAGAGATGCTTTCCATGAGAGAAGTAATGAAAGAAATGCCCTCAGGAGGGAGAGATATCCCCACTAAGAGCTGGTTGTAGGTAAGCAGGGTAAGTTTGCACTTCTCAAGCTGGTGGTAATGATAGGCAGCCTCAGGGATGGGGGAGTGGTTAAAATGTCTTTGTGAAATATTACTAGATGATAAATTCTCTTTAGTAGATTATAACCAGAATTTATTAAGGAAATCTATTTTTAGAGAAAAAAATATTAGTGCATCCACCTATCCAGATGTGAGAGTATCATTCTGGATATGTATATATGTTTGATCACATCTTATAATAACTATTTCTCTCAGTGGCTCAAGGCTAGAAATGTCTGAATATTACAAATATAGAGAAGGGTATTGGTAAGGGCAGACTTATAAACCAATACCTTTTTGTCTTCTTTCTTTTTTTTTTTTTTTTTTTACTTCTTACTCTTTTCTTTTCTTAAAATGTACTTTCATTTGTTCTGATAAAAATTAGAACATATAAGATTGAAAGTTTACTAGGATTTAATTTTCTTCCTTGAAAATGTTGCTAACATTTGACATTAAAAATCCACCTGCATGTCAGAATTCCAGGAAGAAATATCACACATTTATTTAGGATAAATTTACAGGGAGTTACTTTGAAGGTATTTACTAACCACAAAGTACAAAGTACTGTTCAGTAAATGTCTTAAATTAAAGCAGACAAATGAAAAAGTCTATAATCCTAAACCTTTTTGGGGTAACCTGAACAAGAATTGTAGTATACAAGAGCCATTAGTAAATAGTGAAAAGTAAGTGAGGAAATATGTCTCTATTTTGTTTATATAGCATTTATTTCTAGTGTATGATTTTTCAGTATGTAAAAAGTAATTATGTTTTTTTCTAAAAAAATTTTCTTCTTCATTTTTCAAATATAAAGTGAGAGAGAGGGAAAGAAAAACGAGAGAGATCAAGAGATATAGAAAACCATAATTAGCCTAACTATGAACCTTGTATAGGAAGCTCTGGTGCCTGTCTATGGTAAATGATAAAGGGACAATGGAGAAATAGAGAATTCTCCTTCTGTCACCATTGCAGCAGTCTGCACAGGAAAAATTACAGGTCTGTCAGTCTGATACCACTAAAGAAGATTCATTTTCCTCTATGTTATCAATGTTAACATTTCTTCTATAAAAACAATTGTTTTAAATTTTGAAAAAATAAGGTTAAATTTTAAATAAATATAATATGCAGGAGCTTTGAACCAAGACTAAGCCAATAGACTAAATTTTATCCTATAGCTTTTAACTTTGTATAAACAATGATTTGTGGGAGTGAGGTAAAGAAATATGCCTTTTCCACACTTTTCTCTTTTGGTTCTCTGACCCATCTCCAATCTCCCAGTATGCTAATAATAAGATATTATTACTCCATTTTAACAATAAACACTCTTCTGAGGATATTAGGGTATTAAAAGATTACTTATAGGAATGGTAAGGATACACATGGCTCCAATTAATTGCGTCCAAGTGACAGAATTTATCTTTGTGGGCCTCACAGATTGTCAGGAGTTCAAAATGCCCCTTTTTGTGGTTTTCTTGTCCATCTATATTTCACAGTAGTAGGCAACTTGGGTTTGATCCTAGTCATTAGAATAGATGCAAGACTCAACACACCAATGTACTTCTTCCTTAGCCACTTGGCTTTTGTTGATTTCTGCTACTCTTCTGTCATTACACCCAAAATGCTTGGGAATTTCTTCTACAGACAAAGTGTTATCTCTTTCAATGCATGTGCTGCTCAATTTGGCTGTGTTCTGGCATTCATGACAGCATAGTGCTTGCTACTGGCTTCCATGGCATATGATAGATATGTGGCCATTTGTAATCCCTGCCTGTATATGGTCGATGTCCCCAGGAATCTGTATTCAGCTTTTAGCAGCCCCCTATAGCAATAGCATCCTGGTTGCACTGTTTCATACCATCCTCACCTTCCACCTCTCTTACTGCCACTCCAACATCATCAATCATTTCTATTGTGATGACATGCCTCTCCTCAGGCTACCTTGCTCAGACACTCACTCCAAACAGCTATGGATCTTTGCCTGTGCTGGAATCATGTTAATTTCTTCCCTCCTGACTGTCTTTGTCTACTACATGTTCATTATTTCTGCCATCCTGAGGATGAGATCAGGTGAATGCAGGCATAAAGCCTTCTCCACATATGGTTCTCACATGCTGTCAGTCACCATTTTCTACATCACCTTGATCTTTATGTACTTACAGCCAAGCTCAAACCATTCCCTTGACACAGACAAGATGGCTGCTGTCTTCTATGCAGTGATAATTCCCATGCTGAACCCCTTGATCTACAGCCTCCAGAACAAGGAGGTAAAAGAAGCCCTGAAGAAACTTATCATCAGGAGAAACCAGGATTCTTAGTTTATGAAAAGAAGAAAGTGACTTTAAATATAAATGGATTTTTCTATATATTCTGAATGTTTTCCCTATCTAAAAACTAGCAGAATGCCTATTTTCATCAATCAGTGATATATGCATATTTGTTCAATGGATAATGAAATTATTTTTTAGATATTTTCATGTAGAATGAGGTTTCAGATATATAAGTAATCATAAGACTTTACATCCACATTCTCATTTCTTATAGGACAAATGTATTTGTTGTATTTGTTTCAAAGTATCTGTTTCAAAGTAAATTGTATCAATTTTATCATTATCAAATGAATAATGTATTTTAAAAAGCATTAATTATCTAGATAGACGACTAGGAACAGGCAGAGCATAGACAAAAGTCAAGGCCCCTCCAACCCCTAATTCAGGATTCAGGATTTTAAGGCATCACTGACAATATATTCGAAATGTAAAGCAAAAACATGTATTCTAAATATTTTCCTGATTTGTAAATTTCTTGAAAAATATTGTGAGTATAAAACTGTTTCTTATTAATACATATAGCAAATTTCTTTATTAAAGGGAATAGTACATTTTAATCTGATCTCTGTCACTGATTTACCATGGCCTTCTATTAACATGAAAGTCTGGGTTGGTCTCTAAAGACTAACTTTTTAAGTGAACTGCTTTCCTTTTGCCTTTGAGACCTCATTATATTTTGTTTTCCAAGAATATATTTTGAAAAATGAAATTCAAGGAATGAACCCCAGGGGCATAAAAAATTCTAACAAATACACTCACAATAATTGATACATCATAGGTCACCTGCCAGAAGATAGTATTATATGCAGCTATGCTGGGCAAGGCTTGGGTAATTTGGTCATTATTTACTAAGGTGTAGCTTATAACACACTGAGCCCAGAAGGCAATGAAGCCTAGAGAAAAGAGCATGTCTTTCCATAACACAAATGTGGTCAGAGCCCAAAAGCTTTAGTTTATTGTTTGTACTCTCACTGAATACCAGATTATTCATCTATTAAATGAGCATAACACTATTAGATTTAGAGTCTTTTTGAATATTAAACAACCTGAGAAAAGATAATGGTCCATGGCAGGAAATCAAATATTGTCTCATCATTACCCTTTTTACTATGAGCCCAAAGGTTTGAGCTTTCATCCCAACAACATGAACATGAGGGAATGATTTATAAATGAGAATACCATATGTGATAACTGAAAAATAAGTGAAACATATATATGTATGTGTCTGTTTTTCTAATAAATAGAATGACAATTTTATAATTATCAATTACACAGAAAGATATTTGGAATTTGTGACTCATGTATGTATTTTTCTTTTTTTTAGAGAACTTGTAGGTTTACAGAAAAATCATGCAGAAACCACAGAGTTCTAATATACCACCTATTATTATCACCTTCCATTAATGTAGTATATTTGCTATTACAATTGATCAAAGAATATTTTTATAACTATTATTATATAACAGTAACTGCAGTCTATGGTTTACATTAGGGTTTACTGCATTTTACAGCCTTATGTTTTTTGTTCCTTTGTTTTAAAAATTTTATTCTAATAATATATATATAACCTAAAATTTCCCCTTTTAAACACATTCAAATATATCATTTAGTGCTCTTCATTGCATTCACAATGCTTTGCTACCATCATCACCATTCATTATCAAAACTTTTCCTAATTATTTCATATCAGTGAGATCATACAATATTTGCCCTCTTGTGTCTGGCTTATTTCACTCAACATGATGTCTTCAAGGTTCATCATGGTGTCTCACGTATCAGAACTTCATTTTTTTTAAGGCTGAGTAATATTTTCTTTATTTTTCTCCTTCCCTGTTCATCTAGAGACCATTTAAATTCTTATTGACAAATGACAAAAAATGTTATTAATACCCAAAGAAAGGAGATTATATTCAAATAAAAATATTTTTTAAAAGCCTGCCTTTAGTTATTCTTAGGGTCAAATAATTGGAAATATTTCAAATGTCCATCTGGGCATCAGGTAAACACAAATTATAGGATTATTAATATAGAAAATTAAGTTGCTAATGTGCACAAACATGGAGTGGTTTGTAACACACATTAAATCAAATTTAATGAGATAGAGTATAGCATAAAATGTAGAGAGTGATTAATATTGTGTAGGAAGGAAGGGAAGGAGGAAGGGAGGAAAGAAAGAAGGAAGGAAGGGAGGGAGGGAGGGAGGGAAGAGGAAGTACAATATAATGGCTGTTCACATTTTAGTAACAATATTTGAGTCTATTTTTTTCTGCATGCACATATAATCTACAGGCCATATCGTGTGAATATATATAAATCAGTTACTATTGTAAAACTTATTTAGAAACTTGTTGTTTATGGTTATTATTTGTGGAATATTTTTCAATATCAATAAATATAGACTTCTTTCAGATTTAATGACTAATTTTTACTGAACAACTGTTCAATAATATATATTAAACAACTATTAGAATATATTTAGACAATTTTCATTTTGGGATAATTAAAAAAAAAGAACAGTTTATATACCTGAGTACTTTTATTATTTCTCTAAGTACCCAGTAGTAGAATCATTGTATCAAGTGACAGGAAGCTCATTCAGAAATTTGATGTTTACTGTTAGTTTTAGTTTCCTGGCTGCCACAACAAATACCATACAAGGGTTTGGCTTAACAACAGGAATTGATTGGTTTTCAGTTTCAGAAGTTAGAATGCTTACTTTCTTGTGGTGTCAGTGTCTTCTAGCTGGCTGGCAATCTTTAGGGGTCTGTTGACTTCCAGTTTCTGGCTACTCCCCATTGTTTCTTTTCTGTGTCTGGTTTACTTTGATTATATGGACTTAAGCCATTTTGGATTAAGGCCTACCCTCATTCAGTTTGGGCACTGCTTTGTTAATAACATCTTCAAATGTCCTATTTACAAATGGGTTCACATCCACAGGATGAGGAGTTGAGACCTGAACATGGCTTTTGTGGGGACAAGATTTAATCCCAACAGTGTTACTTTGCTTTCCAGAAAGAAGAAAAATTAAATTGCTACTAGATATTTAACATTATGTCTATTTTCTCCCACATTTACCAACAGTGGATATTATGTTTATTTTAATTGGATCAATCAGATGGACAACATATTGATAGCCTGTCCTTTGGTATTTAATGTTTTCCCAATGTAATTCATTTGTAATGGATTAATAATAAATTAACAATAGGATGATAGTTTAAGACATCATGGATTTTAAATGCTGCTTCTAAATTATGGTATAATTATATAAGGTGTATGTCTCTTACTAAATATTAATTTATATTATTTTGTTTATAATACCAATTTATTTTTATATAACTACCACCAGGGCTCTGCTGGAGGCAGCTTATACCAGCTCATAAGAGCCATTTCTGCACAATTCTTCCCAATTCCATTGTTGGGTGATGACAGCTTGAAATCAGCTGGTGGGGGCATTTAAACCATGGAAATCAGGAAATCGGCAGATGCTGTAAACCAGAACTTTCTTCCTTTTTCTGAAAGCTACTTCATAAACATTCGCTGGCACATCCCTGACTCCCATCATATTATATATTATGTAGTTTATAATATATTTTACTGTTTGTAAGGATAAATAACCCTTTATTACATAGTATTTTAAGAAATGTCCTGTACTTACATGTTTTCTCTAGTAGATTAATTTAGGGTCATCTGTCATGCATTATCTATTTGAATTAATTTGTAGAAAATTTCCTTCTTTCTTAAATGTCATCCCAGTAAGAAATTAGGTGAGTCTATGAATTTATTCAAGTTAAACATGAACAATATGAATATATAAGAACAAACTTTTACTGAGTTAAACAGTAAATTAAACCTAACATTTAAAAATATTGGTTTATTAATTTGAATGAATTTTTGAAAATTTTATTTCCATATTTTATTTAAGATACATTTTTATTATGCTATCATTTTCATCATGTACCTTTGTATCTGAAAACTTTACCAAACTCATTAAAAAATCTATTCATATTTTTACTGAACTTACTGTTCAGGTACAGTATCAAATATTTATAAATAATGATATTTTACCTCTCATTTTCATTATACTTTCTAGGATACTGAGAGTAATATTTAGTCAGAGTCATGATTGTCTTGATGTTGAGTTATTTTGAAATGCTTAATTATTTCACTTTTATCTATTGCTCTGAAAACTGTGTCTTCCCTTGAATTGTTGAAGTATTTATCCCACTTTAACTATAATAATGGGTTTTCATTCAATATGCGAGATTTCATCATTTAATTCAGATATCTTTTGTCTTCTTTAACAATATCCCCAGAATACTGAGCATCTTGGAATTTCCCCCTGGAACAAATACCTTCAGGCCAAACCAGGTAGAACTGAAACCTAAGAACGGCCCATGAGATCCATTAGAATTATCTTTCCAATATGATCACCATAAAATTAGGGTGAGTAAACTACTTAATTCAAGAAGCCAAGATTATCCAAAACAGATATTCTGGAGATAATGGTATAATATACTTCCACACATATTCCATGGCCAGAGGCAATAATTTGGGTGTGACAGAATTCATCCTCTTGGTTCTCACAGACAGCATGGAACTTCAAGCCCTTCTTTACTGAGTCTTTCTGATAATCTACTTAATTAGTGCCATGGGTAATCTTGGGTTAATTATGCTAATTCAAATCAGTCCTCAACTTCACACGCATATGTTTAAATATAAGGGATAAAATATATTTAAAAAATTTTTAAATAAAAAAATTAAAAGATTGGGATATAAAAAAATGAAAAATATTTAAAACATTAAAATTTTTTTTTGACATTTTGACTTTCATCACTGCAATATCTGGTGTCCTGTCTGTACTGGTAACTTTCCCCACTCATTCCCCAGTGTTTCACTATTTTTCATTTTGTTTTCAAAGAAGTTTTGGTTCACAGCAAAGTCACACACAGAATACAGGCGACTCTCATATACCCAACATCCTCCCCCTTTCCTCCCCCTCCCCATATGAATACCTTTTTACATGTGGATGGTAGCTTTGTTATAACTAATAAACAAATAGTGAAACATAATGGTCAATGGTCTACATCACAGTTTACATTTTATTTTATTTTTTATTTATTTATTTTTTTTTTTTTAATTTATTTATTCATTTATCCCCCTGCTGCTTGTGCTCGCTGGATCAGCCAACCACGCCGCGCGGGCAGGCCTGCCCTCACCAGGAGGCCCCGGGAACCGGGCCCGGGGCCTCCCATATGGTAAACGGGAGCCCTACTGATTGAGCCACAGCCGCTTCCCAGACAGTTTACATTTTATACCATACACTTTTATAAATTTTGATGATATTTACCATGTCCTGTGTCCATCACTGCAAGACCATGCAGAACATTTCCACTGACCACTAAATATCCCGTTTGATCTCCTCTATTCCTCCCTCCCCATTCCCCGGGAACCATGGCGGCCCCCTGGCTTGACTCGGATGACAAGATTCATAGTTACATGCAAGTATACTGACACACTGATCTGTCCTCCCCAATTAGGAACCATCCTTGCTTTCGGGAGACTCCCGCCTGTGCACTTTTGAACAAATTGGTGCTCCCGAGGTTGGGAGTTCAACTCCCTCCTGCTCATTTTGTAGGTCTCCACCCACTGGCATAACACGTCACGACAGAATGATCAATCACACACTCCCCAGAAGACCACTCCAGGTGCTCCCCATCCGAATGGCCCTCCCCCCATCCAACACCCCAAACCCTGTCATATTGCCGCAAGAGCATTCCCAACTTTGTACTTTCAAACACATACCCAACAATCCCCAGTGTTCACCTGGTCCCTCTCCAAACACCCTCCCCAGTACCCTGGGCCTTCTATCACACCCTTCCCAATCTACCCACTAGTCTGAGTTCTGTCCACTGCCATTGCCATTTCAACTGCTGCCAAATCCCCTGTTATAATGTCACAAGTATTATGTACTCCAAGAACAGATTTTCTCTAATGTGTTACATGGAATATTAAGCCCCTATCATGATACATAAAATAGGGGTTAAATGTTCCAGTGGATTTCTGAAATATATTATACTACAGCCTTTTGCTTGAAGACACAATTACCAATAAGGTAAAAGAGTAGCTGAAAAAGTCTCCTTTAATTTGCATAACCTTTATTCTGCAAATATTTTTGACAGCATGAAAACTTTTCAGAAAACTCTCTTTCCAACATTCTGAGGAAAGTCCATTTTGGACCCCAGATCCCACTTGTGTAGTCTAACAGATCCTTATCAGAAAGACAGTTTACTTATCATAAAATGAAATGTTTAATCCAGTAATATGTATGAACTTTCTCTGCATTGACTGTTTGAGTTCACCAAAAATTATAAAGAGTATATGTTTCTCTCTCCCCACCTATCTCTTTCTCTCTGTATATATCTCTATATATATCTGTATATATAAACACATATTTAAATCTTTCCATGGTTAAAGTTTAGCTGTAAAAACCATCAAATCTATATTTAAAAGAGGAGGGGAGAAAACATCCACCTGAAAGCCTCTTTGAACTTAAAAATAAAACACCAAGGGATACCATGTATGATTTAAGAGAATATAAAATGAAAATATTTGATTAGCCTGAAGAGAAATTGGGAACGTCATACAATGCTGAGAGAAGTGAAAAAAAAATATCTCTTTAGAAGGATAATTGGCAATATCTACAAAATTGCAGCAGTAAACCATCCCACTTCTTAGAAAAATATCCCAAAGATACATTGACACAAATATAAAATAACACATGTACAAGGTTATTCATTGGAATATTATATACATAAGCAATATACAGGCACCCAAATATCCATTGATATGGAGAAGCTTTCCCAGGAATGAAGAAAATGTCTTGTTATGATAAATAGTGATCATCAGAATATGGTATTTCAAATGAAAAAGGAGAAAGGAATTAATAGTATATTTCATGCTGTGCAAGAAAAATGGAAGACTAAAGATATATATGTATATTCATTTTATGTTTAATTAAAAATAAGCATTAGGAGGATAAGTAAAAATGAATAAAAAAGTATTACCTTTAGGACAAAAGGGGAATAGAGGGGTATAAGCAGGTATGGAGGTCAATCTTTTTTTAATATACCTTGCTAAGTAGTTTTGATTTTGGAAGCATGGTAAAGTTCTTCATAGTTAGAAAGTAAATAAAAAATGAAAAATATAAAGAATTGTCTATACTAAAAACCTTCAATTGTTTCCCAAATAATTGGAAAAAACTCAAAAAGTCAAATGACTAAATTGAACTACAAAGCTCTTAATAATCTGACCCCATGTTGACTCTTGGACCTTACTGCCTACTCCTCTTTCTTATTCTCTGCTCTGGTTTTCATGTTGTCCCTCAAAACAGCACGATTATCTATATATAGGACCTTGTGATATGCAAATAGGAAATGCTTTAATTCTTCCATTACAGTTTGGATATCTGTTATTTATTCCTCTGTTTGTTCTTTGCAAGTTCTTCACCCTGCTATTCTCTTTCCCAGATATCAGTTTTCTCTTTCACTCTTGGGCCAATATGGGTTAAGCCCCAAATGAAAATGTATTCTAGAATAAAATGGCTTATTATAAGAATTATGTTTGATACAAATATTGGCTCATATCATGAAAAAAGAGTGAGGCTAGCAGCTAATACAGGGCTAGAAAAGCTGCAGCCCAAAGTGAAGTGGAACAAAGTGAAATCTCAGCCTAAAACCCTGAAGCAAGTTCTCAAAGCTATCCAGGAAAATGAACTAACAATGCAACCATTGACTACAGCAGATTTACTTGTAATTGTAGTTGTTGTTTTAACTTATTTCTTTTACTTTTATTGTAGTTCTTATTTTACACTAACTGGGAGATTTTTAATACTGCTGTGTCCAGATGCTTGACCCTCATTTACAGCCCATTTGTTTAGCATTTACAGCCCTCATTTACAGCCAGTTTGTGCTTAATCCAGCTCACTTTTATCAATTTTCAAGGGTTTCTCCAACCACACTTCCACTCCCTATTTTTTTTTTTCATGAGAAATGTTTTTTTTTTTTTCCACCTCATTGTTATAATTTCTTGCATTGCTAGAATCACCATATGTGAACAACAGAATACCATCAAGTCCATTCTAGTCCATAGTTCTTCCCCCAATCCTGAGGGGACTGGGATGGTGATGTCCACTCCACCTCCAAGTGAGAGAGGGCTTATATCCCATGGATATGGTGGGTGGGATGATCCTGCCTGCAGATGCAGGCCCTCTCCATTCCCTGGGATGGCCATTGCCCATTGTTGTCTCCTCGCCAGGTGACTTGGATGAGTCCATTGAGCTGTAGGGTAGGAGTTGCAGCTCCACCGAGATTCCATGCACACCTGGCACATAGGTAGGCCAGAGGCTCCAGTCTCTGGAAGTATACCTAAAAACTTCAACATCACATATAGGTTTGAATAGAAGGGACTGATGAACCAAGTGCAGGGAGGACTTATTTGAGTCCAAATCTGTCACTCTCAGGAGCACAGATTCCAAAATAGAGCCCACTGATAAGGCATCAGACTCTGGGACTAACCCCACTTATATAGGACCTGGGTGTCTCCAGAGCTCTCAGGAGCCCCTCTATGTGGGGCGATAGGCACTTAGATGTTCTATGAGCTCCTACTGAGGTGTGTGTAAGAGTCACCTCTGGGATGACCTCCTGACTCTCTTTGAAGTCTCTTAGCCACTTGAACTCATTTGTCTTTACCTTCTCCCCCTTTGATTCAAGGTCTTTTTCCAATTGTGTTGCCAGTTGGCACTTGGTATTAATCCCTCGTTGCCAGGGAGGCTCATCCCCGGGAGTCATGTCCCACGTTGGGGGGAAGGTAATGCGACCATATGCTGAGTTTGGCTTAGAGAGAGGCCACATTTGAGCCACAAGGAGGCTCTCAGGTTCCATTCCCTATTAACATCAATGAAACTGAACCAATCAATATATGTCAACTTAAATAACTTTACTATCTCCACCTCCTTTTGCTTGACTCTCATAAAAAAATCCATTTTGTAAACTTACAACTTTTCAAATAAAACAAAACATTCTTATATCACCCTTTGCAGAGCCTGATCTTCAATCAGGGATGGATGTTCTCCCATCCATGCTTAGAATGAAGCAATAAAATTCCATAGGTTAACATCAGCATCTGAAAAAAAAAAAAAGGAGCTTTAAATCCTGTCTCCTTGAGTGGCTGCCTCACAATAAACCTTCCTTTGAAATCTTGGGGTCATAGTATTGACTTCTATGCACATTAGGCAATGAGCCCTTGCTCCATAACAACAAGAATCTTTGAGAAAGCTCAACTTCCTGAGTTTATGGTAATAAAGCAGGTGCTTCATGAATCCACAGAAAGGAGCTGATATGAATCTCACTTCTATCTGCCCACAGATCAGATTGAAACACCATAGTGGCTCCTACTACTCTAGTACTTTCCAAAAATTTCAAAAGTTTATCTCATTCTCAAACTCTAACATTACACCTTATTTGGAAGGAGATTCTGGAAAATTGAAGACCCTAACTTCTTTGCAATTTATAGGATATTTAGAAGGTATTGAAGGTAATTGTATTCATTTTCTATTGCTACCATAACAAATTACCAAAAACATAATGACTTAAAATGACACAAATTTATCTCACAATTTGTAGGCCCGAAGTTTAGATATAGTGTGGTTTGGCTGCTTAGAGTCTCTAAAGATTGAAACAAAGTGATAGCAGGGCAGCACTCCTTCAGGAGTCTCCAGGGAAGAACAAATTCCCTCACTCATTCACGTTGTTAGCAGAATTCAGTTTCTTGTGGTTAGAGGACTGAGATCCCCTTTTCAATGCTGGTTATCAGCTGAGAGTTTTTTCCCATGTTCTAGAGGCCACTTTCATAACTTGGTTTATGGTAGCGTTCTTCCATCTTTGAAGTCAGCAACAGCAGGCTGAGCTCCAATTACACTCCAAATCTCCTTTGCTGCTTCTTTTACAACATCTCTCTGACTCCAGCTGGGAAAATATCTCTTCTTTTATGGCACATGTACTTAGATTGGACCTAACTGGTTAATTGAGGATAATCTCTCCTATCTCAGGATCTATAAATATAATCATATCTGCAAAGTCCCTGAATTGCTGAATTTGTTTATTAGCCATAATCTTTTTGTTGTAGATTTTTGGGGGGATTATCTATATATAGGATCATGTGATATGCAAATAGGAAATGTTTTAATTCTTCCATACCAGTTTGGATATCTGTTATTTATTTTTCTTGCCTAATTTCTCTAGCTAGAATTTCCAGTAAAATATTAAATAAGAGTAGTGACTGTAGGCATCCTTGTCTTGTACTTGATATTAAAGGAAAAGCTTGCAGTCTTTCACCATTGAGTAGGGTAGTTGTGGGCATTTTCCTATGACCTTTAACATGTTTCTTTCTATGTATCAATTTTCCTCACTCTTAATATCCTAAAATTGTATGTCTCCAAAAAGCCTTAGCCATTTGTACTTTGCTTATGACTTAGATTTCCCAGGAACCCAGGTTAAAACAGAATTATAAATTCACCAAAAGTGCAAAATTATCTTAAAATTTATAAAATGGTATACAATGTTCCATTTTATATAAGAGAAACATGCACCTTGGAGTTGATAGATGTCCAGCACAAACTTTCCCAAGGATAAAGATGGAAATTGGAACTATCAAGATTAAAACAATGCTTTGAAATATGGTTATACTTGATTGGAGTGGTCAAGAATATGGCTTCTTGAAAAGTTGGGAGATTCTCTGAGATGCTTGGATTTTAAAGCACTAAAATCAAAAGAAGGAAAACAGACAAAGCAAATAAAAGATGATATACTGCATTGCTAACCATGGCTTCATTTAGAGACACTTACTTTTCTGTATGAAATATTTCTGTACAGTAACTACAGAAACATCAGGCTTCAGAAAATAGCAGACTTGTGACACAGTAGGTCACATGGCTCTAATTGGTAATCACCATCTCTCTCCTCCACCACCCATTCTAGCTTTGCTTTATCCTCAGCAACATTTTGGTAGGATTTCGTTTTTTGCTTTGTTTTGTTTTTGTTTGTTTGTTTTTATCCTCTTCACCATGGAATCTAAGACCTCCATTGCCCTGTTTGTAGAGTTGTGATTGTTGCAATTATAAATTTATCACTATAACCAAGCATAGAAATGTTATGATATGCCTCAGTAAATCCCCTGAATTCTAGTTACATTCATTCCTATCTCCAATATGTGGTTGAAACACTAACTTTTCATTATAATGGAGTTAATTACGCAACCAATAAAGTAACTCCTTTCTATTCCTTCTGATCCCCTGTCAAGAGGAACACAAAGAACCCAGGTAAAAGTCATGGTCTGCAGTTCAATGAGACCTCTACTCTGTCCCATTCCAGAAGTGTTCCTCTTAGGGGCAGATTAATAAGCTGACAGAGCCTGAAGATATAGAGATCAGAAGTACAAATTTTTCAGTAAGTCATTTGTTTTGATGATGGGATGTGTCACTTCTATTTTTACCTCTTGATTCACAGTACCTTCAGTTCTAGCTATGGCAGATACAGCACCATTTATCAGGCACAGATTCAATGCAAGCACCCTATCCTAGAAGACAGTGTCACAACCCAATTACAAGGAATTTCCTCTAAGCTGATGACTTAACTGAGTATTTGTAAGATTAATCTTTACATTAGGGAAGTTGTTTCTGTGTGATGGGATACATGATAAAATCAGTTACTCCCATAGTCACATGCCCATTATTATAACCACCATTAATTTAAACACATTTTTTTTGCTCAAATAACAATATATGGAATACAATGTCAATAATTAAAGCTTTCTGTGAGACCTCATATGGTTATGTTGGCAAAAGCAGTGCAAGCAGAGAAGGCACATCCTTATCAAGAGTTTATGTAATTGCCATAAGGACAAATTACTTCCCTCTCTAAAGTAGAACTTATTTGATGAGATCCATATTCCATTATGTTGTTGGCTGGTGTTATTGAGGAATGGTGCCATTTTGAAGTCTCAGAGATTGTCTTTGCTGCTGATAAGCTGAGCACTGAAAGGTGACAGTAGGTAGATCAGAATTGGTGAGCGAAAGCACATTTTATTTTCTTGGTCCCATGATTTCATGGACACATTTTTAATGTGCTGGCAATTAATAAGTAAGCCTGGCTTATATCCATAGGCCAAGTCATTCTTGTAAAATTCCTTGTTGGTAGATTCTATCTGGTAGGAATTAACATTAGACACCAAGATTGGCATGCTATGTGTTCATATCTGTAAGTCTATCCATATACTTCTTCCCCAGATCATGTCTACCACTTTCCAGATGTTTTGTTCTTCTAAACCAAGGTAGTCATCTCCCCCCAATATTCAATTTATCTATACTTCTAGCCATGTTTTGCTCTATACAAAGAGAATATCAAGAATCTTGCTCAAATCTTTACTCACAGGAAGGATTTAGTCACTCTCTTTCAAGGTCACACTTGATGGGGCTTTATTTAATAAGTTTTAAATTTATGTCTGACTCAATGCATAGCCCTGTCTGTGAACAAGGTTATAGAAAATGGCCATATCCTACCTCCGTAAACTTAAGGCATTAGCTGAGGGAGATTTGTTACAACAGAGGCAGGTATCATGAGAATCTGGACCAACATTTATTTATGTAATCAATTTATGCCTTTGAGCTTTAATGTAACATTTACACAGTGATTGGCTCTACACTATCCAGAACGTAGGACTCATGGCATCCATAAACATCTATTTATCCTCAAAAGGTCACATGGCCTTTTTGAGATGCTGAGTATCAACTAAGTCTCAGTAGCGTGTCAGAAGCTATTTCTGAAAAAGAAGGTAATTTTTGGCACTAGATGACATAGCCTTGCTCTGGAATCTTAGGCATCTGTGCTGAAACTTACCCATTGTAGCTTCACAGATACCTGCATAGCATCTTTACTCATTATGTAATATGCCAGCACATTTGGATTAACTACATTATACATCCCAGTTAGCAGCGCATCTTGCATTGCACCTTGGACCTGCTACAAAGACCCCTCTGTCCTATACTCCATTCACAACTGGCATTTTTCTGTATTACCCAGTTCTAATAATTATGAATTAAAATACTCTTAAACTGAGTGACTTTTAAAAAAACAACCTTTTATTATTTATCATGAGTCAAAGCTCAGGTGGGAGATTTTCCTATTCTGAGCCAGATTCAGTAATATTGCCTGGCCTAACTCAAGAACCTGCAGACAGCTAATGTATTGCCTGGGAGCTGGCTGGGAAACTTGGCTCAGCTCCACATGCTCTACCATCCTCCAGTGGGCCAGCACAGGCTTGTGGTTCTGGCAAAGGGAGAAGAGCAAGACAGGAAGCTGAGGCATCCTAGAACTTTTTTCAAGCCTCTGTTTGCATAAAGTTTGTTACCAGAACATTGTACACACAAGTCAATGACTGAACCCAGAGGCAGAGAAGGAGATGACCACAGATTTAAAGAAATGTTTAAAGAAAGACCTTAAGTTGAGAACATTAATGAAACCACTCTACTAATAAGTGTGCTAAAACATCATTCCCCAGTATAACATATGAAGTTTACAAAGTCTGTATATGTTTATATCCAAATTGCTGGTGTTTTCCATTGGGAAGGATCAGCAAAATAGTTGCTGTATATAATTTATGATTTGGGAATGTCCTGCTTTACCAATCAGGAAATTCACTTTTATCAATGGTTTCCCTGAACTGCTACTAAATATAAGACCCAAAACTGAACATTTATTTTTAATATTTTCCTAATTGTAATATAAAACAATATGAAAGCATAAAATTATACCAAATATAACAATTTATACAAGCAATTATAACAATTTATCACATCTCTTTCCCATAAGAGATCATTAAATTATTCCCCTACTCTTGATTCTATTATTGGCTAATAAAAAAAAAGTGATCTACCATTTCAAATAGTTTCCTCTAGCCTAAAAGGTAAGGGAAATCAAGTTTGGTCCCCAAACACCAAGCTTTAAATAATTTCCTGTTCTTGACTGTATCATCATGTTGTTTTTTACGGTTTGTTGAAAATGATGTAGTAAAAGGAAAATGTTACAGAGGGACTGAAATATCCCACACAAACTGTTACTTAATACTCATATAATTTATAAGTTATTGGCTTCACAAAGGTTCCTTTAAGGTGTTCTGGATTATTCCTTAGTTTATTGTTGGACTGAAAAGCAATATATTGAATCTTGAAGGGCATCAGGTAATAGAAAAAAATTACACCCAAGCTATTGTGGTTGGAAAGGCTTTGGAGTTACATAGTTAAAACTTTGACAAGTACCTGCCTTCCTCCAGCATCCAATAATGTTTCTTGCTTCATCTGAGAGCTCATCAGAAGTGCCTTTAACATTCATATTTCTAACAACATCTTGCTCATGATGTAAAAGCTTCTATAATCTTAAAGAGCTCTCCTCACTTCTTCCTGAGCCCTCATACGAACTGACTTTAATATCCTCATTTTTGCCATATTTCAACCAATCTCTTCAACACAATCTAGACTTTTCTATCAAACACTTCAAAATTCTTCCAGTCTCTACCCACTACCCAAATCCAAAGCCATTTCCAAATTTTTATGCATTTATTGAAACAGTACCTGACTTCCTGGTACAAAAATCTGTCTTGGTTTCTTATAGCTGCCATATTAAAGTATCATAAGTCAGGCGACTTAAAACAACCAAAATTTATTGTCTCACAGTTCCGGAGATTAGAAGTCCAAAACCAAGTGTTAGCAGGGCCATGCACCCTCTGAAACCTGTACGGGAGAATACATCTTGCCTCTTCCTAGTTGCTGGTGCTTGCTGACAACCCATGACATTCCTTGGTTTGTTGATCCATCATTCCTATCTCCTTCTCCTTTCTCTTAACATGGCCTTCTCACCTGTTGTATGTCTGTTCCTGTGTCCAAATTTCGTTTACTTAAAAGGACACAATTTCTATTGTATTAATAGCCCACCACAATCGAATTTGGTCTCATCTTAACTAGTCACATTTTCAAAGTCCCTATTTTCAAATATAGTTACATTCATGAGACCAGAAATTAGGATTTTAGCATGTATTTTTGGAGGACACAATCATTTCAACCTATAACAATGAGCATAGAATTATCAAATGATCTCATGAATCCCTATTGCCCAGACATGCTATTGCTGGCCCATTGTGCTTCTAACTTTTCATGTCAATCATAGTTAATTATCTGAGCCAGCACACTAAATCCTTCCGTTGCCTGCTGGTCAAATGGCATGAGGTAGTCACAGATATCAGTTTATTAAAAAAAAAAACATTTTGTGACCTGGTAGAAACAGTTGTCATTCTGGAACCACAAATTTATAATCAAGCAGAGCCTAACATTGTGTGAATAGGAAGCAAAAATTCTGAAATTGGGTCTCATAGGGTATAAAATTGAGAAGAGATAGAGTGGATGTAGCTCAAGTGGTTGACCACCTGATTCTCATGTACGAAGTTCTGGGTTTCAAACCCTGGTATCTCCTAAAAAATAAATAAATAATAAAAGTTGAGAAAAGCTAATCCTACTACTATTTCTTAGATTCCAGAGCCATGATTTTATGTTATTGGATATACTTTAACCTATATTGCTATTAGTGCAGAGCCCACAGTTTACCTTCAAGCATAGTGTTCCAACACAGAAAGGTCATCTGAACTGCTGACTTAGTTGAGTCATCAACAGTCCATTTCAATTTTCTATCAGGCCAACTGATTGTTGGTGATGAGGTACCTGCTAGGACCATAGTTATGTCAAACTTTAATTTCTGTAAATGTATTTCTTCTTTGGAAGCAATATTTTGTAGGTTACCATGATAGTGGGAGAGAGAACAAGGCTCTACAGCTGACAGTCTTATGAAATGTCAGCCACGAATTGAGATAATCTTGCACCTTACAACCATCTTACTGTCCCAGCTGCTAACACATGGAGTAAAACTGTCTAGATATCCTGCAGAACCATGAAAAATAATAAATTATTGCTCTTTCAGGATACTATGTTCTGGGGATGCTTTGATACACAGCAATAGATAGATGTAAAAATAGTGATCAAAGAATGAATTGCAGAAAGGAAAAAAAAAATCATTAAATTAACTCTAAAAGGAAATCATGAAAATAGACTTTTGGGTTTTGATAGAAGGAAAGAAGTTTAAAATATCTTCCTAATACAATCAATAAACATATTGTCAGAAGCCCGTTGTTTTATACTGATAGATGTCTTTTAAGCTTTTTTGAATTTTTCTCCCATCTCAAAGGAAAACCACAACAAGTCTAATCATTATGGATTAGTCAGAACGAAAAATTCTAAAAGATTTTGTAACTATACAATTAGCATTTAAGATTTTTGTTGTATTTTGTTTTGATTTTTTAAAAATTCTATGAAACAGACTGGTATTATGTAAAATGAGAAGAACAGTGTGCCTTAAGTAAAATATCCACATCCAGTAAAACTGAACTTCAGTTTGCTTGTTGTTAAAAAAAAGTGATTGGATCTGATTCTTCTATCTGTCCATTTTCCTCTTTATTGTGTCTGTATAGAAAGGGGATAAACACGGTTTTTTATAGGATTTTAAAAGAAAGAGTGTTAATTTCTCTATAATTAGAATGCCTTTAAACACTTTTCAACAGATTGCATGAAACAAAATGAAGCTAATTTTAACAGTTGCCCTCTTCAAACAGAACTTTCAAGCAAAATAATTATCTTAGATTGAAGTATATGTATCTCCAGGCCAGTAAGGAATTCATGGCTTAATTATCAATTGCTTAGTGCTCAACAGGTTATTGAGTTTCATACCTAGAGTTGGGATTTTGGTGTAATACAATTCATTACTTGCTAGCTTTTGAAAGTCCAATAGCAATTTCACTTTGATCTAATCCATTCCATGACCTCTTTCTAACATTTATAAAGTCAGTAATACTCATATTAAAGCATAAAATGCAAACTAAATAATTAAGCATTTTGTAAGTTGTTCTCTCAGATGTTAAAATGACATGTACAATTAATAAATAATTTGTTATTATACTTGGACTTTGCATAATAATGATCTGCCACTTGAAGTTATTGTTTCTTGCCTTTTAGGCAAATTGGATCACAAAAGATCAGCTCATGCTTGTAAGACATCATCAATTTTTTTCAAAAATTGTTTAAAAGAATGTAATGCAAGATAAAGGGTCTTGAAGGACAAACAAATCATACAAAATATACTAACAACACTTAAATGTAATGTTAAGTACTGTTGTCAATCACAGAGCTTGCTTCAAGATTTATTGGGCTCTATCTGGTTTTGTTGTGGATCACACAAAGACAACATATGGTGGAAAATATTCAAGGTAATGAAGGTAGTAGGAAAGGGTTTGGATTAACACAAATCTCAGATTCATTCATTCAATTATTCTATCAGTACATTTGGAGAGTCTACTAAATGTTGCCTCTGTTGAGTACTGGGGAGAATATAGAACCATCTTTCTATATCAAGAATTTGAAATTTAGAGTAAAATATACACTAGTAAACAGATGGATGAATTGTTGTGTGTAATACTTTATAGAGGTCTTTTAGATCCCTGCATCAAAAAGGAAGGAAGGGAAATTTCATGTAAGAAATTAAAAATAAGTAGAAAGAAAGTAACCAAGTAGAGAGGTGAAGATAAAGAAGCTATATTCTGACCAAACTATGTACAAAAATCCATTATCACAAATGAAAATCTGAGACTATGAAACATGGATGGAGCATGGATATTGCACGAGGGAATCACAAGAGATGACACTTGTCTAGAAAAGCAGGATCTTGTTTAGCAAGGGTTGAATTAGCTGCCCTAAGGAGTTTGGAGTTTATGTCAACATGGAAACAACAAGGTAAGATTTTGATGTTAGAAAGCATACTCAAGCTGGGATAAGCCTAAGACTGTGGCTAGGCTGGAGGCTAGGATAAAAGTTAGAAGGCAATAATACAGAAATGTTGTGGTTAAGAATGAAATAAATAAAAGAATATGCAGGATGGTAGAATTAGATATATTTGCGAAAAGGGATTAAATTATTAGTGGTCTTCTTCAAGAATTAATTCATCATGGGTGGAAGGTAGACTTACTGGTATTCTACTATAGACTTATTGTGATTCTAGCACTGGAAGAAATTATATTATTGATGTGAAGGCAGTGGCCACTGGAGGTTCTGAGGGCAGGGAGAAGGAAAAACAGGTGTAATATGGTGACATTTTCAGGAATTGGGAATTGTCCTGAATGACATTGCAATGACAGATACAGGCCATTATATATGTTGCCCTAACCTACAGAATTGGGTGGGAGAGAGTGTAAACTACAATGTAAACTGTAATCCATGTTTAGTGACAATGCTCCAAAATGTGTTCATCAATTGCAATGAAAGTATCTCACTAATGAGGGATGTTGTTAATGTGGGAAAGTGTGGGAGATGTGGGGAGTGGGGGATGTGGGAATCCCCCATATTTTTTATGTCACATTTATGTTATCTAAGTGTCTTTAAAAAAATAAAAATTAAATAAAAAACAGAATGACCTGGAGAGCTATAAATGACAACAATAGAAATTGATAAAAACCTCAAAAATATCAAAAGAGTTTATTAAAATAAGAGTGTAATAATAAGTTTGAAGTAATGCCTCAATGATGCTGTGGCAGTTTGAAATTCTTTTATGAATCCCAAAAAGAGAACTAAATCCATTCCTATGGATGAAAGACCATTTTAATTTGATTACATCAGCGCAGTGTGATGCAAATTGTGTCTCCACCTTCTTGCTGGGTCTGATATAAACCAGAGACACAGAGAGAGACAGACAGACACAAGGAAAAGAAGCTGCCATATTTGATCCTGCCATGTGAAAGAGGACTAGAGAATTGCTTAAGCACAAAGCCCCCAAGAGGCTGGACCCATGAAGCAGCTCAAGGAGAGATGGTGAGTCCAGAGAGGAAGACTGAGATCAGTGGCCATCTTGCTTCACCTCATTCCTTGGCAACAGAACCAACAGTAGCTGACTTTGGTGAGAAAGCACCTCTTACGGTGCCTCATTTTGGACTTTTCACAGTCTTTGAACTGTAATCTTTTACCCAAAATGAAAACTTATAAATGGCAACCCATTTCTGGTACTTTTTATTGGCAGCCCTTTGGTAAACTAAAACAGATGCCTTAACTTGTCTCCCACTTTTGAAATATGTGGAGACTTCCAAACTGACCAGTGTGCAGAAATGTGGCTGGGGGAGAAACAGGTTTCAAGGGTAAGCCAGGTGTCAGAGTAAGATGGGAGAATTAAATGATTGAAGATGTTGCACAGTTTGGTAATATAACAGCAAGAGCTACACAGTTTTGAAAATACAACATAGTTTTCTGAATCACTTAATTTTCTTGTTATTTCTGTTATGCATATATTTTTTTAAACTAGGCTATTCACATTTCTGAAGTTTTTCTTCTTCAATTCACAAATAGTAAATCTGCACAATTAAGGAAAAACTAGGAATACATATACATAGAACAAAATCAAAATTGAAATTGTTCAAATCTATGGTCTAAAGATCATCAGGATTCAAAATGTTGTTTGCTGTCTTTTATAAACAAAAATTCACCTTCTGGGATCATTTTTTATTATTTCTTTTACTTAAGAAATTTCAAATGGATTAGTAGAATTTTATATAAAGTGTTCCAAATATCAATAAATAAAAAAATATTTTGACATCTATGGTCAGATAATTCTCAATCATTAATTCCTCTTATTAAAAAATATATATATGACAAATGTTTCAACTGTATAAGATTTTTAATAAAATGTCATCTTTCCACCTTATAAAATTCCCATATAATTTCATGTTTTCTAATTTCTGCCTAGAACAAATATCTACATTGTGAAAGAAGAAACTAACATGAAAATAACAGAGAACCCATCAGAATTCTCCTTTGAGTGTGTTCAACATAAGATTATTGTGGATCAGAACTATCTCCTAACAGCTGCTTGACAATTGCCTACAGAGTCACAAATACATAGAACATATGCTCTAGGAGTGTTTATTGTGGAAGAATTGTATATGAATTCCATGGCCAAAATCAATCATTCAGCAGTGTCTGAGTTGGGGATCACAGATAATCCAGAGCGTCAAGCCATTCTCTTTGGCGTCTTCCTTGTGATCTATTTAGTTAGTGTCTTGGGTAATGTTGGTTTGATTGTATTAATACAAATCAGTCCTTAGCTCCCAACACCCATGTATTTTTTCCTCAGCCATCTGGCTTTTGTTGATTTTTCTTTTACTTCATCTGTTACGCCAAACACCTTGGTGAACTTTCTGCGTGAGGTTAAAAGTTTAAAATTTTATGCCTGTGCCACTCAGGTGTGCTGCTTTATCACATTTGTAGTTTGTGAAATGTTCTTGCTTTCAATTATGGCATATGATCGGTATGTTGCCATCTGCAACCCTTTACTCTATGTCATTCTCATGCCTCGGAAACTGTATTCGAATGATTGCCAGCACATACCTCTATGGATTCACTGTGAGTCTTGTTCAGATATTGGCAACATTCTCCTTGTCTTTTTGTGATTCCAATGTGATCAACCACTTATAGTGTGGTGATATCCCCTTGACTGTGCTAGCCTGCCCTGACACACACATCAAAAAACTGATGCCATCGATCATTGCAGGGTTCAATACACTTTGCTGTCTTTTGATTGTGCTAATTTCTTATGTCTTCATTCTGTTGGCCATTCTGAAAATCCACTCTGCTGAGGGAAATCAGAAAGCCTTCTCTACCTGTGCTTCCTACCTGACTTCTAACACAATATTTTATGGGACAATCATTTTTATGTTCCTACAGCCCAAGTCAAGCCATTCTCTAAGTTTGCTTCAGTGTTTTATGTGGTGGTGATTCCCATGCTAAACCCATTGATCTACAGCGTAAGAAATCAGGAGGTAAAAAGTGCACTGCAAAGCATTGCAGAAAATTTGCCTTTGGCTATCAAATAACTGAAGAATCATTGGACAGGGATTAGAACACTCTGAGTTGTACATTTTCTAATGTCATAATGCTGGTAAATGACAGAGCCAAATCCCTTACTTCAAGTTCTCAAAAACATTTTTCTGAAATGTAGCTCCTTAGTCTCATGGAGGATAAACCACCATTTCATTGTCAAAGATTTCCACATGAAAGGCATTCTGTAAATTTTACTTGAGTTGTTGAATTGAAAAGGAGAGAGAAAGAGAGAAAGAGAGAGAGAGAGAAAGAGAATCTTAATCCTTTATGTCCATCACATCTTTCCTCAGCACACACACATACACACACACACATATTGGGAAATAGTGGCTTTATCTGAAATCTGTGTGATATTGAGATATTTTGCATTGTATTTAAATAGATAACCATCTAAAAATATGGAAAATAAATCACATTTTAAGAGCAGATGTTTTGGGTTTGAACACTCTGGATAATTTCTGGAGAAGGTAGCAAGAGCAGAGTTACTTTGATATTGAGAATTTAGTGACACTGATTCTTTATCAGTTTAAATCACTGGGGCAGCCACACCATTATAATTTGATGTCTGTTATATATATGTAAGTGTGTGACTAGGAACTTGCACTCTTTATTAAAACAGTTTGGCTAACAATGTTAACATGGGAAACTTCACATTTCTGTGCCTGGGTTTTCTCATCTACTAAATGGTGTACTAGTTCCTTTCTCTAGACTGATTCTGAGGATCAAATGAGATGATGCATATAACAGGAATTGTACAGTTCCTGGCACATAGCTAGCACAACATAAACATTGCTATTTTATTTCATAAATTACAATATTATTGTATCAATGATTCATTTGATTTAATCTGAGATAATGAGATGATTGCCCTTTTAGAAATAGTTGTAAAACGATATGCTTAATTTAAAACCAACAACTGAAAACTAAAAACCAAAGGGGTATTATCTTGGTTAAATCAAACAATTTAATGCTTACTTCTGTGGGTTAATCAACATATTTTAAAGTACTTGTTTTACGTTTATCTAAACTGCTACTCAATATTATTTAAATTTTGCAACTTTTTCTAGGAAAAAAGTCATTCTTCATACATTTGATAAAGATTAGATTAACAAATTATGACTTTCTTCAGTTCCAAACTTTTCAAAATAAAAATAGCGCTATTCAATGCTTCCGTGTCAGGTGCTGTGAATAGCACTTTAAGTGGACTGCGTTAGATAATTTTCATAACCCCAACTGAGATGGATAAGATTCTTTATTTTATAAAGAAATTATTTAAAAGCAGTTTATGTAATTTGCTAGCATATATATATATATATATAAAATTTCATATGTATATATACATGGCTAATAAATGGAAGAACCAAGATTGAATTCAGTTTTATACAACTGTGAAGCTCAATTTTTAATGAATATCCTATTCTTTCAAAAAGAGTTGTGTAACGTTGAGAAGTTTTTAAAAAGTTGAACAGTGATTCACAAAAAATCACTTTAAAAAGATATTTAAATAAAAAACTTTTTATAAGTATAAAAATCATTGGAAAGTTATGTAAGCCTGAGTCTGGCACAGAATATACTCATAAGCTCTAGAAAGTAAAGGAAAGGGAAAGGTCACCACATAGAGGACAGAAGACCCTTTTGCCATTATTATCCTTTTGCCTGTCAGTGATGTTGATGTCAAAGGTGCCTGAGAATCCCCCATTCCCCCACACCCTTTGGTGCTGTATCAGTGAGAGCAAGGCTCCTGAGAACATGGTCAGAGTTTCTCTGGCATCTCTGCTGTGTGTTAGGAGGCCAGCTCCTGAGTCTTTAGCCATAACTGTACTCCTGACCCATCCTGCCAGGGCAAATGGCAAACGGGGCGGTGAGACTACCGTCAGTGTCCTCAGCCTTCCCAGCAGCTGTGCTGAGAGCCAGGTATGGACTGGGTAATTGGGCCCCTTGGCAGCTGCTGTGGTATCATGACTGGTTTGGGCTGTGCTCAGTGCTGGGGGACAGGAGTTTTGCCCAAGGAATGTCATTAACCTGGATCACAGGCTAAAGAAAAACAAAATTATAGAAAATAACAACAAAAACCTAAATAGATACCACTTTGATTGTTGGACATCACTGTGTCCTATTTGCTATTATAAAACTGTCTTAGAACCCAATTATAGGACCCTTAACAACTCTGCTCTGAGGTATAATTTTCCTACATAACTCATAGGGGAAATTAGCTCAGTGATCCTCAACATGTTTGATTACTTATATAAAAAAAATGCCAACATTCTATGCTTAATTTAATTGCTAACAGACTGAATAAATTGCCAAGAGGAAAGCATAACAAAATAAAAATGTCTATATGTCATCGTTAGTTCTTCTTCATAGATTAGAACTAATATTTTTTTGAAAATACGTAGATGGAATATGGGCTCCTCTGACCCAATACTTAAATAAAAACTATATTTAAGAAAATGTGAGGGAATTACAAAGAAACATACAGAAAAATACAAATTAAACATAGAATACTTAGATTCTAGATGCATTCCTGAAAGTCCTGTGCCTCTACAAAATGATTTTGTAATTAGGTTAAAGCATATTTTAAAGGAAATTTAACTTAATGCATTTTTAAAATTATCTCTTTGTTGGGTTGTCATTGTTAAAATTATTAAAGACCACTTAATTCATCTATTTTGTCAATCTTGATTTCTGCATATTGAACATGATTCTATATATATTAGCTGTGTAACTTTGAGGGAGTTACTTACCTCCTAGTGTTTCACATTTTGCATCTCTAAAATTTTAACTAATTGTATATACTACTTAAAGCCTATAAGAAGATTAAATGAGTTGATAAATTCTAAACTTTTAGAATAGGGGTAAGAAATGGCAAACAAAAGTTAATTTTTTATTATTTTTATTACCATTAGTATGCTTTATTCAAATACAACATATTAAAGAACTAAGTTATAGCCTGTGAGGTGAGCATTTTTCTTTTTTCTTTTTACAAATAGCTGGAACTTTCTATATTATACAGCTAGTAGTTGTGAAATCTTTCTGAAATTGGCCCTGTTCTCACTAATCTCATACTCTGTCAAAGATTCATTGTTTGCTACTTTTTTTTCAGCCTCTTGATTCTATCTATATCTAGATGCAAAAACATCATAGACACCAAAGGAGAGATGAAAAATTCATATTTTAAAAAAATAAACCTGGAGATAAAATGAATAAAGTTGATGTTGAGATTTTGACTGAGTGGCATTTCAGCAGAAATCACCCTCCAAGAGCAATTCCTAGAGAAAAATTTTAGAGACTTCACAGAAGAGTTTCTGCCTTGGAAGGAGCTGAATGACATGACTATCCAATAGAGTTGAATTTCTTAGCTGAAATCTCTGAGAAAAACCAGGGTCAACTTAAGAAGTGATTGTCAATAGTAGAGAAAGTAAAAAGGTAAAGACATGAAAACTCCAATTCAATTAATGTTTAAGCATTGCTGTTTTAAATAATCCTTTGAAGCAGAGAGGTGCAGTGAAACCATTGAAGACCAGTGTTCCTCAGGTGGATCACATTCTATAAAAAAGAATTTCTTTACCTGTTAAAGGAGAGACTGATTATGATGCTTCTATGTGTTGTGTATGTAATATGTGAGTAATGTGTGCATCATCCAAAATAAATGCATATTGCATGCCTTAGTGGGGTGAGTGGAAACATGGGTTTCTCTTTTAAACCTTAGAATTCAATAGGTGTAAAATGGTGGCATTTTCAAGACATTGAAATTGTCCTGAATAATGTTGCAGTAATGGATACAGGTCATTATATATCTTGTCAAACTTATAAAAATGTGTAGAGAGAGTTTAAACTATAATGTAAACTATAATTCACACTTAGTGGCAATGCTCCTATGTGTGTTCATCAATTGTAACAAATATACCCTACTAATGAAGGATGTTGTTAGTGTGGGAAAGTGTGGGAAGGGGAGGGGATGAGGCATATGGGACTCCCCTACACTATTTATGAAACATTTATGTAATCCCAGTATCTTTAAAAAAAAAAATAAATAAAAAACAATAAAATAAAAACCTGAGAATTCATTCAAGCACAAGGTTCTAAAAGGACCTCATGACAGTATATCTGAATTATTTGCAGATTAAGTGTAGAGGAGGAAATAATTACCATGCATTTGCAAACCCCAAGTTGTATCCTATGCAATGACCACAAATTTCAAAATATCATTCAAAAATGGTAGAATATACAATAATATTAAATCACTAATTTGGAATTGCTGTTATTGAAATTTCAAAATGCAAAAACCTATTGATCATTAATTTTTTAATTATATGACATGATCCCACAGGAATGACTGCATTAACAGAAGGTACAGATAAATGATGTCACAACTTAAAGCTATTTTTAATTAAAGCAATATGCATAGACAGAAATTTAGTTATTTAAAAATACAATTTCTTATCACCATGTTCTTCCAAGTAATTCTATTTAGAACAAAAGCAATGATTGTTTTTATAAAAAAATCTGATAATGACGCATTAAATTCAAAATATTAGAATAACCTTTATGCATAATAACGATATTGAAGAAAACAAAAGTCAGATAGACTTGAATTTTCATTTGTAATTTTTAAATAACTAGTTTTGTGACATTAGACAATTTATAAATACTTGAGACCTGGAAATAAAACCTCACCCATCTCTTAGTTCTGTTTACTTAGAAGAAGCAGGATTACTTAAGTGCCTGGCAAAAAGTAGACATTAGCCAGGCTTTCTCCCTTTTACTTAAAGATTGATATTCTTTTGAAAGCTCAATAAATTAATATTAAATTACATACAACACTTATGTATCAAAAAAATTATATAACAAACATTTAGATGGCCCTATTATCACTGAATTTATCCTATTATTTTTCAGAATTACACACAGAGCCACACAGAATTTATGCATTGTACAAAGTTTCACAGCTAGGAAGTGAAGAAAATAGCAAACTCAGACAGTCTTGTTCCAGAATTCAAACTCTGACAAAAACATGCTGCCACCTTTACTTGGGATATGTATGTGTGTATCTGTGTTTGTATCAACATAATTTCTGTAGTCTATGAAAGCTGATGGGCTCAGGACACTTTATAGCATACTGACTTTCCAAATTTGCCCTTGGTCCTTGTAGAAAATGTCAAGATCTGTTAAAGAAACTCATATTTTCAGTTGGTTGGAAAAGAATGATAAGAAATATAAGCATGAGAAAACTTGATTTATTTCCTTGATTTTCTTTAATAAAGCATTTTTATTATTTTATTAATTGCAATATCTTTCATGTTTCACAACCTTTATCCAAGGCTTTCTTCAAGGCCTTTCACCTCTTTATTCCTTAGACTATAGATTAGAGGGTTCAACATGGGGATTACCACTGCATAAAATACAGAAGCCATTTTATCTGTGTCCAGAGAGTGGTTTGATTTGGGCTGTAAGTAGGTAAAGATGAGTATGCCAAAGAAAATAGTAACAAACACCATGTGGGAGACACAGGTGGAGATGGCCTTGCATCGCCCCTGGGTAGAGCAGATCCTTATAATGGTGGCAATGATAAAGATGTAGGAAATGAGGACAAATGAAGAAGAACAGATCATATCAAAGCCAGCAAAGGCAAAGATTAGAATTTCCTTCATGTGTGTGTCTGAGCAGGACAGAGCTAAGAGGGGAGGTCATCACAATAGAAATGGTTAGTTACATTGGGCCCACAATATGTTAGACAGAAAGTGATAATGGTATGGAATAGGGCAACCAGAAAGCTGTATATATATATATGGAACAGCCACTAATTGAATGCAGACTCTTTTTGACATCAGTACTGAATAATGCAGGGGATTACAGATAGCTACCTAGCGATCACAGGCCATGGGGACTAAAAAGAAACACTTGGTGATCATGAAAGTGAGAAAACAGCTGTGTTGCACAAGCATGGAAAGGAATTGTGTTGCATTCCACAACAAAATTCACCATCACCTTCATGGTAATGGCAGAGAAATAATAAAAGTCAAGAAAGCCAAGTGGCTGAGGAAATAATACACAGGTGTGCAGCGTCAAGAGTTAATCTTGATTAAAATAATCAATCCAATATTCCCCAGCATGGTGAACATATAGATGGCTAAAAACACCACAGAACATGGGACCTGCAGATCTAGCTGGTCTGCGATTCCCTTGAGAATGAATTCTGTGAAATAAGTGACATTACCGTCAGCCATTTATTCTGGGAGATTCTTGCTGCAGTTGAAGAATAAAAATGACACATCTCATGGTCCATGCCAATTGAGCATAGGTGATTACTAGTGTCTTGTCGCCTTGAATCTTGTGATCATGTGGTCAAAAAGTAGACATTACCTGTTTAATTACATGCCATTTTTCTTACAGGGAAGAAAGTCTTTCATTTTTAATATAGTCTTCTTCAAAGTTATTTTGTTTGTAATTTTTAAAAATAAAGGAAGATGTTTGTTAATGAAATATCATCTGAATGAAACAAAGTGAGAAAACCACCACTAATATGTCAATGTTTTTGCTACTACTGTCTTTTCTAACCATATATAAATATGGCAGCACAAAACTATATAACTCATAAAAGGATTGATATTTGTACTTCTTTATTTTTCATTTTTGTGCATTTCACACATTCTTAAAATATATGAAAATAAGAAAATTATATATATGCCATGACAAACACTTTACTATATCCTCTCTCCTATTTACACAGAATTTATGCTATAAAAACTAAAAGAAAATTGTTCAGAGATATAGGGAAACATCCAATTTTATTTATATAGAAATTAAAGAGACAGGTTTTTTTCCCAATTCAAAGTTCACCATATTTTTATGTTTACTGCAAAAATGTTAACAAATCAGTTTATCAAATAGCTTGTAATTCTAAAGTTCATGTAGATAAACATATTTTCCTATAAATATTTGTCAATATATTTCTAGGGCTTCAAATATCCAAATTATTTCCTCTACTAGATTTTACTTTTAACAACATATATGAAGGAACTATGCAGCTTTAAATAAAGTTTTATGGAAAGATATATAGGCAGAGGGAGCTCTTGATGCATGTTTAAGAATAATTGCTTTTTATATTTCTACCAGCCCTGTAAAAGAAGACTATTCTCATTTTGCCCAATATTGGCCTCCTGAATTTCATTTTTTTCTCCTGCAATTATTTACCACAAAGTAGAATCATAAAATATTAATAACAGAAATTACCTAGAAAGAGCAAGCCTAACCGCTTAACATTTCAGATGTAATTTATTTGTACTATTATTTCATCTGTTTTAAGAGTGTTGCCTTTATCAGACACTGTATTTAGTGTAATGTATGAATTACTTCATAATACACTCTCACTAACCTATCATCCCTGATTAACTGTACTCCTGACCCATTTAAATTTAAAAAGAAACATAAACAAAAATCAGGCTTTTGCCTCTTGTAACACAGAGAGGATGATGGAGAATGGATCTGACTAGGATGTCTCACTGCAGAGACCATATTCCTAATTAATATGTGAAACTGCCCAAAGCAGTAGTGAATTTCTCCCTCAGCTTTAATCACCAGGATAGAACCATTGGGCTGGCAGATAGATATATTTTCCACAGCATCACGCTAAATATTTAAGGCTTAGAGAAGACAAAGATGTAAGCTGTAGCTTACCAACAATTGTTAAGTTTCCCAAGTAGTTTACCAAGTTAAAATGGCAGGGGACTGCAAATTTAAAAAGTTAAATATCTAATGCTATCCTTTTTAGTAAAATAATCACTGAATTCGAGAATATTCATAATTACAGGTTACTTGCATGAGACTTGAATACACTAAACTTTTTCCCACAGACTTTTTTTTTTAAAGATTTTATTTATTTATTCATTTATCCCCCCCTTGCTGCTTGTGCTCGCTGGGTCAGCTAACCATGCCGTGTGCGGGTGAGCTTGCCTTCACCAGGAGGCCCGGGGAACCGAACCCGGGGCCTCCCACATGGTAAACGGGAGCCCTACTGATTGAGCCACAGCCACCTCAGTTCCCACAGACTTTTATTTCATCTACTATGATGTTATGATTTGAACACAGTTGAAGATAATTATAAGGTTACCATATGATGTAAGACTAAAGTAGACCAGCTGCACTTTAAGATGGTGGTGGAGGAAGAGGTTTGTTTATATCATTATTCTTTTTACCTAAAATAACAAAGACTATCTGTAAATTACTGTTTCCTCATTGAACTTGTGGAACTTCAGGCAGAAAGAGGAACAACAGCATCTCATTCTGAATAAACAAGAAAATATTAAACCCCCATCCTGGAGAGTCCTCCTATGTTATATGATGATATAACATATGTTATATCGACTAAATCATTGATATTAAATTATTATTTACTAATAGACTGATTATTATTTCATATATGTTCTATATGATTACATTGATAATTATGATAAATGTTCCTTTAAATTTGCCTATCTTTATCATACATTCAATGACTCACTGTTCTTTTTGCATCCTTCTTTTGCTTCTGGGTTTAGATTTCTTCTGCATAATACATACCCTTAATTAATTTTTTCAGTAAGAGTTTAAATGAGATAAATTCTTTCTTTATGAATGTTTTTACTCACTTTAAAATTCTGGATCTATCTTTATTCTTTTGTTAATTTTTAAAGCTATTCTAAAATGTTATTCCTGCCTCTTCTAATTACTTTTTTTATTTTTTTATTTTATTTTTTTCTAATTACTTTTGTTTCTTTTCTTTTTTCAAGAAGTACCGGGGCCAGAGATTGAACCCCCAGTTCAATGTATGTGGGAAGACAGCTCAACCAGTGAGCCACATCAGCTACTGTAAATTGGTTTTTAATTTGTCTGCTGGTTGTTTTGTTTTTGTTTCCACCAGGAAGTGAAGGTGGGACTCCCATGTGGAAAGTAGGCACTGAACTGCTTGAGCCACATCTGCTCCCCTTTGTTTCTGATATGAAGTCAAGCATCATTTGCATCATTATTCTCTTGTATATAAGTGACATTTCCCCCAATGTTTTCACTTTTTCATCGTTTTCCAGTATTTTGTATGTTGTGCATCAAAGTAGGGTTTCCTTTGTGTTGAACTTAAGATTTATTGAACATCTTGATTTTAAAATTTGAGGTTTTCAACAATTTGGTAGTTATTATTACTATTATTTCTCAGTGCTATTGTGTTTGGGAACTATCTTCGTCTTCATATGTGCTAATAAGAGATGAAGAATTTGCCAGATATAAAAAGAGAAATACATTATATGCAGCCAAAGGAGAGGCAAAACCAATCAGCACTAAAACACATTGATTTGGAAAGGAGAGAATTTAAGAGATTTTCCTCAGAAATAGAAGAGTTACAATAGATGCCATTGACAGTTTGAGGTGCTCATCAAGGTGAGCAATGCTTTTGAAAGATAGATTTCGTGGTCTTTGCATTCTATGCTGTCCACGGAATCTGGGCTCCTGGTCCTCCAGCATGCCCCTCACCCCCATAGTCAGATCATGACACAAATGCTTGATGGAATGGGTCCGTTGGGCATTTCTGGATTAACTAGTCATCAGTGTCACCAAAGGCAAACTTCCTTTAAGTTGGAGAACACATACTTCTTGAGGGCCATGTCACGGAAGAGGCATGGTCTCAATTTTTTGTTCTGTATACATTCAGGGTTATTTAGTCTCTTTCCCGTTTCTCATTTACTCTACAGCAGCAATGCATCTCTCCAGTCTCTTGGTGTCCTGTCGGTCCCAGTTTCTTCATAGAAGATTAACACATGATAATCTGGAGTATTTATTCACCAAATTTCTATCTTTTACTCACAAATCTACTCATTTCTGAATATACCCATTCATTTCAATACCTTTCCTATACAACTTACATCCAAACCATCAGGAGGTCCTTTCAGCTATACCTTCAAAACATTATATAATAAACCCGAAAACCACTTGTCAAAACTTCCTCTGCTACCTATGAAGTGTAAGATAAAATCATCACTTGCTGAAATTACTGCAATGTTTTCCCTTCTACCACACTTGAAATCTTCTATTAAGCCAACATCAGGCAGTGATCTTTTATAAACATAAACATCATGTAACTGGCTAACTAAAATGGTTGAAGTCTTTCCATCACTTGGGCTTGGGCTGAAATCTGAATTCCTTACCATCATTTGTAAGTGCCTGTGAAACATCTTCCCAGTGTTGTGGACCAAAAGTAAATCATCACCTGATGTGCTCAGAATGAATCAGTTGACATTTGGTCTTGAAAATAAAAAAAATATTGACATAGCAAAGACTAGCCCACAAAAACAGCAAGTGTTAGTTCTCTCAGATCTGTCTCCTGAGCTGGAAAGTTGAAGGATTAAACACAGGGAGGTGGGGTTAGGGATATAGGGCTATTGGCACATTCCATGTGGTTAGTTTAGATTAATGATTGCAAGTTGGTTATTACCATTGACTGTGCCCACATTCAAATTAGGGATTGCAAGTTGGTTATTATTATTGGTTGATGAGTCTTATTAATCTTGCAGAATGAATTTGTAGCCTGACATCAGACCTCTTGTTTTCTCTCAAGGCTGGTATATTTTTTCCTGTTTTTCTTGCCAAGCTTGATTATTCTCACAGGATATTTTATGTCTCAGGATCATTTTAAATTCCGTGCATGCCTCAATAGTCTTGGTTTGTTCTGTAGGGAAAGAAGAAAGCAGGAACTTATCTTTGGGTTAGATAAGACTCTATTTTTAAAAGAAGAAAGTGAAAGTTTTAACAAGTTAGTAAGTGTATTAATTAGCAAAGGAATGCTGATGAAAAATTCCAGAAATCTGTTGGTTTTTATAAAAAGAGTATTTATATCGGTAGAAGCTCACAGTTACCAGGCCATAAAGCATAAGTTACTTCCCTCACTAAAGTCTATTGCCATGTATTGAAGCAACTTCCTGGGTCCTCTCATCCTGGGGCTAATTTTTCTTCAGGCTCAGCTGCTCTGCTCTCTCCACAAGCCAGCTACAGACTTTCAGGTGAATGGCTCTGTCTCTTTCCCAGGGGCCTGATTCTCTCCAGGCTCAGTTGTTCTGTTCTCTCCCATGTGCTTACTTCCAGGGCTCCAGCTCAAAACTTGAATCTCCCTTTTCTGTGGTGTGGTTTTTCTGAGTCCCCACCCACCAAGGGGAAGATGAGTCAATGCATATCCTACTGATGTGGCCCAATCAAAGCCTTAATCATTATTTAATCAAGAAAAAGTAAAACCTATGTATCCAATATACTCTAATACGCCCAGAGGATAAGACCAGTTCACATATATAATCCAATATCTATTTTGGGAATTCATAAACAATATCAAACTGCTACAAGGAGGGCTTATTCTAGTGGGTTAGTATATGGCAGTTTCAGTGAGTGTGATTTTAACTATTTTAATTAGGCAAAGTTTTCTCCTAGGTTAAAGTTCTTTTAACTCTGCATATCTTTTGGTATGTTAATTAAGGCTGGTCTTGCTGGAGCTGTTAAAAACAATAAATTCCTTTCCATAGGCTTGTGATAAGTGCCCAGATATAGGGAGAAAGAGAAATGGAAATGTTGACAACCTATTTAGGGAAGGAGCTGTTTTTCTGTAGTGTGGGTTATGGAAAACTGGTCAGGGTATGCTCCACCAGCCATCACTTCCTCCTTCATTCCTACTCATGCCACATTGATCTTCTAGCTGTTTCTTGAACATGCTCTGCACATTCTACCTAGTATGGCTATTGTGCTTGCTATTCCCTCTGCCTTGTATGTATGCTTTTTCCCCAAAGCATTGAGTTACTCCCTTCATTACTTCATTTACATTTCTCTTCTAATAACACCTCCTCTGAAAAATATTACCTGGCCACCTGTCTAAATTAGCATCATTTGAAATTATTCAGTAATCATGAACCATGCTTTATTTTACATCATTTGGCTTATCACTTCCTACAATTATTATCTATTTATATGTTTGTTGACTATCCTCTCCCATTATAATTTTATCTACATTAGTGCAAGGAATTTATTTGTGTCTTATCACCAGAACATGGATGAGGACTAAGTCACAGTAGATACTAAACTAGCATCAATTGAATGGATAGATGAATTATGAGGTAATTTTACCAACTCACTACATTTGTTTTTTCATGGTATGTAGGTTTTGTGGCTTTCTGATGTCACCCGTGGCTTCATGGTCACCTAGTATTCCAGCCCAACTCTTGAAGGGTGCAATTTGATGCAGCCGTGAGACCAAAGAACACACCTGGTCCTGAGTCAGCCATAAGCTTTATGGAGACTTAAGGACAGGAGAGGCTTTCTGTTGGCAGTGATTTAAATAATGAAGATAGTGCTCCTCAAAGAGATGGGAAAATGAGAGATGATATATGGGGTTTCAGAACAAGGACATTCAATAAGGTATAAGAAAAGAGTTTCTGTTAGTGTCACATGAAGCATACATTTGGGGGCAGGTGATCTTTTCACTCTTAGGAAGGATGTTTTTATCAAGGACATTTACTGCTTTGGGAACATTATTGTTAATGATATCATCTATATATTCTCTCCTTTCTGGGGAGAGCTGTTAACCTTTAACTTATGTCTTTGACTTTGAGATAGGGAAGCCTGGGTCCCCACACAGACTTACCTGTGAAGGTGTAGTGCTTTCTTAGCTTCCTCAAAATTCTCAAATGTTGGGAGATTTATACCTAAATGGCTAACCTTGAGACCTTAGTCCCTGAAGCATTCATCAAGAAATCAAATGAGTCATCATTGACCTCCCTATGGAGGCTGTATTAGTCAGCCAAAGGGGTGCTAATGTGAAATACCAAAAATGGGTTGGTCTTTATAAAGGGTATTTATTTGGGGTAGAAATCCACAGATACCAGGCCATAAAGCATTAAGTTTATTCTCTCACCACAGTCCATTGCCACTTGTTAGAGCAAGACAGCTGCTGGCGTTTACCAGGGTTCAGGCTTCTGGGGTTCCTCTCTTCCCGGGGCTGTGTTACTCTCCGGGCTTAGCTCCTGTTTCCTCCACAAGGTCAGCTGCAGATGATCAGGCTAACGGCTTGCTTCTCTTCTCCTGGTGCCTTCTTTCCAACATCAAAACTGCTTCTCAAAAGACTGCTTCTCAAAAGACTGCTTCAACTGTCCTTTGCCTTGCCTTTTATATTTGATTCCCCATCCACCAAGGGGTGGGGCTCAACACCCTAATCCTAACCGAATCATGCCCAGATTAAAAGATCAGTTTACAAGCATGATTCAATTATATTTTTGGAATTCATAATTACATCAAACTGCCACAGAGGCATTTACAAAATTCACATTTGAATGGGTAGAATCCTAGTTTATGTGTTAATCATTAGATGCACATAGTATCACTTGGAAAATATAAAAACACATTATGCCAATTCTTATACTGGGATAAAATTCAGAGCAGTTTTGAAGGTATTCCTGTCTTCATAATCACAAAGCATTTTCCATAACAGTGGTTGTCACCTCCTCAGCTGGAATAGTTTTCCCTCCACCTGGTGGTTTTCTTTGCCTCCTTTATGGCCTTTGCCTCCTTCTCTATCTTTTCTATTTCTTTTATTATACCATACATGCTCTGAAGACAAAATTATCTGGTTTCATCTGGTATCTCCTATAGAGATCTGCACAAAATTTTACTAACTGAATCAATGTTGAGTGAAGATATAGTGAAAGAATAAGTAAACAATGATAGTGGCGAGAGGGTTGTAAACTTAATGTCCTTTCACATAAATAGCACGTTGTCTCATAATGACCTAAGGTCATTTCTTCTTATTTCTTAAATGCAAGATACAAGATCCATTTTTAGATTCTGGGATCTATTATCAAGATTGGTTTAAATTAGTTCACAGGGATGCATCTAGAGGGGGTACCAGGCAGATTAGAAAGGATAATGGGAGAGGTTTAAATGACATCAGAGGTAAAGTTTTTCAAGGATATATCAAGTCCTTCTCCCTACAATCCCCACCCCTCACCATGCCTCTCTCTCAGTCGGATGAATGGAGATTGGTGAGATCATGAAAAGCGTCATTGCAACAGCACACTTCAACCCAAAATATCCTGTTCTCCTCTATGTGACTGAAGCTGGTCACATAGGGAAGGACTGAGCAAGATTTTATCTAGCTGCTCTGCACTCAGTGATTTCAAGTCAGAAAAAAGGAGAACAAGAGCATAAGTCAAAGACAAATTCTCAAATACAAGTTTATCTACAACCCTGTTAGCAATTTTAATGTCTGACTTTTATGTGTAGACTTTGTTTACTCCAGAGTCCCAGAGGAGTATCATTCGGTGGCTCCTTTAAACTCCAACAATGTTGAGTCCAGAAATTTCCCAAACCTTTATATTTTTGGTGTAACATTTATGTACTCTAAAGCTTCTTTAAAAATAAAAAATTAACCAAGCAAAAACAATAATTGTCATCACAGTAATATTATTATTGCTACTAACTTCACATTTATTGAGTAGCTAACATGTGCCACTTTGTCCTAGTCAGGGACATGGCTACAAACAAAATTCTGCTCAGATGGTTTAACTGAAAAGAGTTTAATAAATGAAAAGACAAACAATGGGGCAAGGTTAAGGAAATCAGGTGATGAACTTGAAGTACCTGGAGGTTAATTGCAAAAAGCAATTTCCACCTCTTTTCTGAAGGGGCAAAGGCAGTGGAATGTTCACCAAAGCCCATTGAGAGATGGGATGGGAATAAGGTCCCTTGCCACTTTCATTCCCAACATACAGCTTGGCACAAGTTCTCCTTGAAGGGACACAGTTATCCTAGTACCTTCATAATGAAGCAGTAACAGAATGAGAAAGAAATTGAGCAACTCCTCTCTCCTTCTCACCTCTGAAATCCTGTTGGCATCTCCCATTGGTAAATTCATCTGAAAACTAGGTGCCAAAAGAGGCATTTTGATATAACCTAGGGGTTAAACCCCAGGTGCACCAGCAAGGCAGAGAAGAATAGTCAATAGATTTGTGATAGAAATAGGAGGAACAAGGGAAGAATCACTAAATCACTTATATTATAAATAAATAAACCTATGTATAATTATTTCTATTAAAAGGTTAAGGTACAAAACTCAGCATCAATAAATAGCTAGTAAATAGCTAGTCCAAGTTCCCCTAAAATTAATTGATCTTTCAATGGTTTTTCAGAATCCAAAACTTTCTCCTTATACCATACAGTATCCATTCTTACAAGTGATAAACCAAAGTACTTAATATTTCCCAAGTCAAAAATTATCAAGACAAGAGTATTTTAAATAAATAACGAATCCCATAACCTCACCATACTTAGGAGATTTAATTCCCTGATGATATTGGAGAGTGGGTAAAAATTATGTTCTTAATGATTTGGGGATTATCAGAAGATTAAAAGGTAGTGGGTGTTCACACGAGAAAAAATTTCTAGAAATAATTGAACCATAGGGATTGGTCCCTATGTGATAATTTGGTTATAAACACTCAGGTTCTCCATGACCATAACGTCTCTGGGAAATCACTCTCTTTTCTCAGGTAGGATTAGACATAGTTTTTAGATTTTAAAACTTAGAAATAAATCTTTAACCAATAAACATGAAACAGAAGACTGAAATACATATTCTGATTAATTAATAAATGTCTCTGTTAAAATGAGTAGCTTATCATACTTTATTCTCATAGTATGGTTATTTATAAATGTAGAATGGAGTGATATTTACTTAATGGAAAGGGATCTAATTCTAAGAGAAAACCCATTCAAACCACAATTTATTACTGCCTTCAACTGGGAAAGCACTGTTCTAAGTATTGTTGAGGCTACAACTATTGAGTAGACAGAATTCTTGACCCTAAACAGTCACACATTTTTGTTGAACCTTTTTCTGGAGTAGACCTGACTCTATCACCCAATAATAATAGTAGCTACAATTATTTACAAGGTACACATATTTACAAAATTTTACCTCCATTAACTCCCTCTCATTGAGAGGTAGTTGCTTTTATTAACTATATTTTATGGATGAGGAAACTGAGGCAAAGAGATTAATAATTTGTCCAAAGTCACACATCTAGAAACTAGAAGAGCTGGAATTTCTACCGAGTTATTCTGTTCCATTATATTTCCCAGTAATTGTTGCACTCAGCTGACTCTCAATAAGTATTTTCATTCTCTTAATTCATTAACAAATTTAAGGGAATTGATGGTATTCAATAATCTTTGTGATTTCTTCTGGTTTAGCAAGGCCACTCTTTTTAGTTATAAGCATAATATTGCAATATGTGCTGTAACCATTATATGATCAATTGGTCAGTTTTGGTTTACTCTATCATTTATCTTTCTATCTATCTATCTATCTATCATCTATCTATCTATCTATCTATCATCTCTCTCTCTCTCTCTCTCTCTTTCTCTCTCTATATATATCTATATATCATCTATCTATTTATCTATCTAATCTGGCTAAAGTTAATTAAAATATTTTTTAGAAGGTTGCCTTCTTTAAATTTATTGTTTTTCTTCAAGTCCATCCATGACCACATGTAAAGGGGATGCCCCCCTTGCTAAAGTTAAAGATCTGTCTTCTAGATGCCTTGGGGAACTGAGCAGTGGCAACGAACACTTTACATGAGAGAGCTCAAAGGTGAAGGTTGATATTAGAAGCACAAAGTCTGGGACTACTTAGACCCACTTCTGTCCACCTACAAACACTTCTCTCTGAGATGTCCTTGATGAAGCCATGAGAGTTGTTGTGTTCTGCTTCTTTAAATGAAGGTTATTACCCTAAAGCATTCAATTAAATTATCTGGAAGTCATTTGCTTGCATTATTTCATTTCTTCTCAATAAAGATGGAATAAATGGAGATGGTATTTTAATTTTGATTAATATATCAAAAAACGGAACATTAAAAATACCAAGGAACTCTGCCAAACTTTGTGTTGTGTGAGTCTAAATGATGTGAACAAGCTGGCATTTTAAGTAAATCATGAGGAGTAGACAGCAGACAAACAGAGGAATCATGAAGTAAGGTCCAATAAATATTGCAATTACCACATTCTGGCACTAAATAAGTATTTGTCTATTTGACAATTATGATAAAATTCAGTTGAAACTTATGAGTTTAAAAAATATAGCACAAAATAATTATGCATCCATTGACTTATTTGACCCGCCTTGCATCTTATTACCTTAGTCAGTAGGTCCAAAGTCTCATGTACAGGTAGGGGTAATACAATGGACAACAGTGTTTGGGTGATAGATTTCCAAACTACCTTAGAAAGTTACATGTTTCCAAACTTTTCAAGGTATTTATTTTTAAAAGTGAGCATAATATTGCCATACCTGATTATGTGTCACTGAAGAAGACTATAGATTTTTTCATGATGGTCTCTTATGCTTCTTTTTATCCTAGCTAAATGTTGGGTGATGCACTTCCTGATATCTTAGGTACCATCCTGAATATTTGGTTAATATTGTTATTTGACTATGACCTTTTTACATGTTTTAAGTAATTTAAGTTGAATTCATGTTATAGTGCTTTAATAATTTGCAAGGAAGTAGCCTGAGGTAGTTACAAGAAGTACATTATGATCTGGGGCGATGTTTCTCAACCTTTTCGTTACATTGTAGTCCAAAAAGTGAGACATTTGACACATTATTTTTCCATAATCAACACTGCTTCCCTCATGAAAATTATATCTACCTATAGATATATAGAAATCTATAAATATCTCTCTCTCTCTCTCTCTCTAGATAGAGGTAGATGTAGATAGATACATATATACATATATGTGTTTGTTTATAGACTGT
>JAKSZT010054355.1:1435505-1513068 GCA_026826555.1 Tolypeutes matacus | reverse complement strand
TTGGGGAAAGAACTATGGACTAGAGTGGACTTGATGGTATTCTGTTGTTCACATATGGTGATTCTAGCAATGAAAGAAATTATAACAATGAGGTGGAGCCAGTGGCCACTAGACACTTTTGGGGCAGGGAGGGGACGAGCAGTTGAAATACAGGGGCTTCTTTGGGATTTGGAGGTTGTCCTGAGTACCTTTATGGCAACGGATGTAGGCCATTTTAAATCAGCACACACCACTCGGAACTGTGTGGGAGAGAGTGTTGTCTACGGTGTGAACTGTGGTCTATGGTTGGTGGCAAGGCCCCAGGATGTGTAAGTCCATTGAGGGTGGTGGGCCACACTTGTGGGAGATGTTTGTGTGGGATATGTTGGGAGGTGTGGGAGGTGGGCCACATGGGAATCCCAGTGGGTTCCGTGTAATATTTTGGGTATCTAAGCACCTCTTAAAATATATTTATATATATACATAAATAACTTTTTTGTAAGCAAATGCACATATATGCATATATATTTATATATCATTTTGCAAATGTTTGTATGTATTGTGAAAATTTTTATTTTTACCCACAATAAAAATCCAGAGTTGGAGTTTTTGAGTTGGAGTTCTGATGCTGAACTCTGATGCAGAGTTTAAAGCTTGAGCCCCAGGAAGTAAGCACACAGATGAGCTTGGTCATGAGGAAGGAGAGAACACCCTGGGAAGAGATAAGCCATTTGCCTGATAGTCTACAGTTGGTCTGTGGAGAAAGGCAAAGCCTAGTGAGACTCATAGTCTACAGCTGACCTTGTGGAGCTAGCAGAGGAGCTGGGCCTAGAGACAAGCAAGCCCCAGGAAGAGAGAAACCCAGGAAGCCTGAACCCTCAGACATTGGCAGCCATCTTGCTCCAACACATGGCATTAAACTTTGGTGAGGGAAGTAACTTGTGCTTTATTGCCTGGTAACTGTGAGCTTCTACCTCAAATAAATACCCTTTAAAAAGACCAACAAATTTCTGGTATTTTGCATCAGCACCCCTTTGGCTGACTAATACAGATGCTAAGGACAAATGATAGTATTCCTAATAATCAATTTATAAACAACATCACCTTGACTAAAGTTATATTGTTCTGTCAGGCAATATTTTTATTGTGGAAATTTTATCAGATATTTGACTAGGCTGTAAATTACCTTGATAGATGATAAATGTCTGGGCAATGTACACTTGGTCTCCTCACAGTCCTTTAGGAATTTATAATAATTCTGAAACTTCTCATTGGACTGCTCCCCTCAATCTACAGTTGCAGGCAAAACAGGATTTACCCAGGGAGCTAATGATTCTGGCTTTGCCTCTTTCGGCAGATTGCTGCTACTTTGGCTTGGGGTTAACACAAATGAAAACAGGATTAGATCTTTATCAATCACAATAAAAGAAATTATTGAATCTACTGCTAGAGCTATAGCTGCACAGCAATTCATTAGATTTATTAGTTAAACTTGTTTTAGACAATAGCATTGCCAAACTTGTCACTTATTTACTGAAACCAGGAGGTATTTTTGCCATTGCCAACATCACCTATTGTACCTGGGTACACATTTCTGGGGAAGTTGAGACACAATGGGATGAGATAATTAAATAAACCACATGGTTTAAATAGGTAAGGACATCCTCAAGGCCCTGATTTGATCACATTCATTTCAGTTGGGTCAAATCATGGGTCCTGGGCTTAGAAGTATAGTCTGATGTAAGCAGTTGAGCTTTTCATCATTCTAGTACTCATTATAGTCTCTCTGGTATACTGTTTTCTCTCAAGGATTTTGAATGTGTGTCCCCAGCCATTTTTGGCTTCTTTATGACTGGGATCATTTGCCCAGCAAATGATTTCTTTATGTCTGGGGTGACATAAAAATGATGATTGTGGAAAAACTGGCATCATGACCATCTATGAACCTAACATGAAAATAACCTGCAAGTACTACTCCAAGACCTTAGGCAGTAACTGAAAATGGGCTCAACACCTTACATTTTGATCACAACTCTCAATGGCTGAGAGCTAAACTGGGGGAAATTGTTAAATTAAGTAGGCCCTAGATGGAGTCCTAATGCTAAGCCCTACATCAGCAAACTGAAGCTTAACTTAGTTTCTAGCTCTTGCAAGAGCTCCTTTCCCCAGAACTTGAAACCTAATATTCTGCCATAATATGCCAGGTTATTTCCTCTCCTCCTTCTCCAGGAAATCTTGATCTGTTCTGTTTGTTTTTGTGCAGATATTTGTTCCCAGCTCCTATGATTTGTTTAAAGTCTCTTCCTCACTCAGTGCCCCATTTTCCTTACACTTTTCATTTCTGGCACTTTCCAGTCTAGCAGTTCAGTTCAACCCCACCTCCACTTTTCTCTGTGAGGTTTTTCTGCCAAAAATTTCTTCCCTACTAGGTTATCCTGCCTCTCAGAGTCAGACAGGATTATTCCAGAAAGGTGGGACCAAAGAAAAGACCATTCTGCGTTTAATGAATTCCACCAATAGTAACTGGATTGAGTGAGTGCACCACTAGGCCACAGTCATTCTGATGTGCCTTTACTCCCCACCCCCCTAAAATGGGGGCTTTTTTGTTTTCAACATTCCTCAGCAGATTGTCTTCAACACTGGATCTCAGGGCTTCTGTCTCCACACTTGGATATCTGTGGGGTTCTAACTCACTACTGTGAGTTTCTATAAAATTTGTTTCCCCTGTGAGAGGGATCCAGGCTGCTTGCTGCCTCTGGAGAACTCCCAAGCTTTGCACGGGCCCCATTGAGAGGGAAGGGAATAGGACCTGTAGGTACTGGATGGAAGTTTCCTATCTGATATTTTTCTCTTTCTTCAATTCAGCATTTGTGGATCCTCTAACATTATCCAGTGTATCAGGGGTGGATTTTTCAGGATATGGCTTCCGTTGCTGTGTTGATGACGTCACCCTTCTACCAATGAATTTTTCTTTTTTTCAAAGAGATACAGGAGATTGAACCCAGGATCTCCTACATGGGAATCAGGTCCTTAACCACTGAGCTACATCTGCTCTCCAATGACAGTTGGTTTTTTAATTTGTTTGTTTTTAGTAGGTTGAACCCAGGGCCTCTTACATGGGAAGCAGGAGCGCAACCACTTGAGCTACCTAACTCCCTCATTGATTTTTTTCTAACTTTATCTCAACTGCAAAAAATAATAGACAAAAGGCAGCTTAACAGTTTATGGAAGCATTAATCTAAAAAAATTCTATCCAGTCACATTTATCCTATTTAATCCTAAAAACAAAGTCAATTGTTTCTCCGGTGTTAAGAAAGATACATAAACGACTCTCTCTTCTCCCTTGAGCTCCTGCCTGGTGGGCGGGTCCCGCAGGGGAGGAGGCAAAACACGTAGGCGCTGAGACCACCGAGTCTGCAGCCGCCGCCACCGCTTCTTGGGTTGAGTACTCCCGCAGTCCTGGAGATGCCAAATGGCTTCACTCTGCCTGGCCCAGTCCTCAGTCAGCTGCCCCCTTAGCTGTCCCGGGCTTCTTGTCCCACCGCGGAGATGGCGACACGCTCCTGCCAGGAGAAGGCTCAGAAGCTGAAGGAACAGTCCCAGCTCATTCTGTCCAAGCTGCTGAGGGAGGAGGACAAGTACTGTGCTGACTGTGAGGCCAAAGGTATCACTGATGTCGCTGCCTTCGGCTGGGGCCTCCTGTGGTGGGTGACCTCCCCGCCCCTCGCAGCCCAAGCAGACGCAGCGGGCTGTGTCCCACCCGCCCGGCCTTGACAGAGGGAGAGAGGGCAGACACGGGGCTCCTTAGATGGACACTCACCTCCAAGGGAGGTGGCGAGGACGTCAGATCGGTGGGCACCGTCACTGATCCCAGCCTCCCCTCCTCCCTGGCTAAGGAATAGAACCAGTGCCCGTGTCTTGATGTTTGGACTTTCTCGGACTCTCACTGGGCCGTGGCCCAAGCCGAGCTGGACACGGAACACCGCAGGGGCAGTGCTTAGGTTGGTTGCTCTCTTCCCATCGCTGCTCCCTGGTAGCTCCGTGGGTGGGGTCACCTTAGATCTAGTACCCTGCCTCGGCCCTGCCCTGTGACCTTGTCCTTCCTCTCAGTGCTCTGAGGCTTGGTTTTCCAGGCCTACCACCTGCCCACATTTCAGCTTCTTGAAAGAGGATGGTGGTCTTTTTTGGTGGCTTGGAGTGTTATTGAATAAAATAATTGGTGAGGGGTCAATATCAGTAGTAGTAGTAGTGATATTGTTTTTACGTTTGAATATTAGACAGAATGAAAAGGAATTCCATTACTTGAGTCTCTTGGACAGTAGGCTTATGTTACTGAAGATTTTAATAATTAGATACTTTCTAAAGAGCTAGATGGAAGGAGAATATGTGGACACTGGGTTGTGTGCTTCATAATTGTTAAAGGCTCATTTATATATGTCCAGAGATGGAAAAGTCCTAATTTTAGTTTGTTCTGCCACAGCCTTTGAAATAAACTATTTTTAGACTGTTAAAAAAAAGAGAGGTATATAAATGATTAGAGATTGGTTAAATGTCATGACCAACGTCTCCTTTTTAATAAAGAAATTGAAGAAAAATGTTTAATCATATTCCTATCTCATAAAACTAAACCCATTTTTTTTAACTTTAGTATTGATATAGTACCTTCTTTGCCATTTCTACAAAAATATTGCAATTTTCCTATCCAAATTTTCCTATCCAAACCTGCAAAAGATTATATCATTTATTTTCTTCTAGATGCTTTCTACTTTTAACTTTTACATTTGGGTCTCTACTGCATTTCAAGTTAATCTTTGTGAATAGAGTAAAATAAAGATTGATGTTAATTTTTCCATATGGATATGTGTTTCAGCACCATTATGTAATAATGTTCCTTTCCCCAGTAAATTGCTTTCACATCTTTGTTGAAAATCAATTTACATATAGGTGCGAGTCTTTTGGAACTATTGATCTATATGTCTACTCCTTCACCAAAACTATATTGTCTCTTTATTAATTTAGTTCTATAGTAAATTGTGAACTCAGGTCATATATGTCCTCCTAATTTGTTCTTTTTAAAACATTGTTTTAAACATTCTAAGTCATTTGTATTTCTACATAAATTTTAGACTCAACTTAATCATCTTACCTATTTCTACCAAAAATTCTCCCAAAATTTACATTGGGATTACACAGCATCTATAGATCAGCTTGGAAGGAATTTATATTTTAACAATATTGAGTCTTCCAATCCATAAAATGATACAATTTCCTTTTTATTAGTCTTTACTCTCAGCAAAATTCTGTGGGGTTTTTTTGAAGACTGCTTGCATTTCTTTTAAAAATGCTTTACTATTTTATGTTTTTTTTGAATGACAAATGAAAATTTTGTTTAAGAGAAAAAATATTCAGATAAACAAAAATTGAGACTATTTGCCATTTACAAGTTTACAGACCCTTTCTAAGAATACCCAAAGGATGTACTTCAGGAAAAAAAAACAAGATCCTAAAAGGAGGGTCTGAGATGAAGAAAATGATGAACAAAAATGGTGTTAAAGATGGAGGTAAATGGAAACAAATATTGAATGTTAAAAATCACAATAATATATTAGAGAATTTAAAATATATAAAGCTAAACTATACAATAAGCATGGGAAATTTTTATGAGCCATGAACGGAGATGGAATGTACCAATTCTCTGTCATCTGGTTGTAGCTAGTTATAAGGAAGGCTTGAAAATGTAGCTTAAGACTGTATCAAAAAAGAATAGATAATGGATTTTCAATGAACAAGCAGCAGTCTCTGTCACAGTCTATAAGCAAAGACGAGGGTTATTTGTGTCCAGATCCTTGAATTACATCAGGAGAGAAAAAATATGTTTATTAATATTAGCTTTTGGCAAGTTAAATATGCAGCTTAAAATCTCTAGGGAGAAACAAAAAGCATAGAAGAAGATGTGATTTACAAAGGAAAAAATAGAATGAAATCCAACATTTGAATTGAATTAAGAAAGAAGAAAAAAACAAGAACAAAGCACATAGAGATCATAAAATGAAATGACAGAGAAAAAGTCAAATATATTATTGATTACAAAAATTATTGTAATTAATTTAAATTTAAAATGTTCCAATTTTAAAATGAAGAAAATCGCAAACTGTGCTTTTTATATCCAGCTATATCTTGTTTACAGGCAATATGTCTAAAATATAAAGAATGTATAAAAGCAAAAAAAAAAAAAAAATCATATGCTAAGGAAAGTTTACTTAATTCCACTAATACCAAGTAATTTGTTTATAAACTAGGAGCATTAATAGAAAAAGGTTGATTCAAAATGATAAAAAGTTCTATACACATGGAAGGTTAAAAATTCCAAATTATATGCAACTATCAGCTCCATCAGTTTAACACAAAAATAATAGAAATACAAGGAGTTAAAGAAAAAAATCTACCATCATAGTACAATGTTTCTAAAACAGCTCTCCATTAATCAATAAATGAATCATGCAACTTGTAAACATGCATCCCAAATAAAAATGTAAAAGTTTTCCTAAAGTTCATAGGTCAAAAGACAACCTCAAAAAATTCCAAGCAAAAATACCCAATCCAAAAATATCTGAAGAACTCTCCACCCTCATGGTTTTATCATCTCATTATTCTTCTTACCAAGAATCCCAACATTTTAATATGCCCAAACAGGCAATGAAATACAATTGCGCTGTTTGGGTTAGGGTAAGTACCATAAAGTACTGTAACAAACATTCTCATAAATCCTAGTTGGCAAAACAAAATAATAGTGCATTTTTTGAATATTGTAATGTATTTTTGAAATTCAGAGAGTGGAGTGTAGCTGTTTGGTAGTTTGATATAGTTATGAATTCCAAAAATAGATATTGGATTATGCTTGTAAACTGGCCTATTAATCTTGACATGATTAAGTTATTATTAGGGCATTGACTGGGCCATATCAGTAGGGCATTGAGCCCCACCCCTTGGTGGGTGGGGAATCAAATATAAAAGGCATGGCAAAGGACAGAGTTGTAGCACTTCTGATGTTGGAGTCTTGAGCTAGAGCCCTAGGAAGTAAAAGAGCTTGGTTGTGAGGAAGAGAGAAGGCCCCAGGAAAAGAGATGAGCTGTTTGCCTGAGAGTCTACAACTGACCTTGTGGAGGAAACAAAGAAGTTGAGCCCAGAGAGAAATGGAGCCCTGGGAAGAGAGGAACACAAGAAGCCTGAACCTTGGCAAATGTCAGCAACTGTCTTGCTCCAACACGTTGCAACAGACTTTGGTGAGGTAAGAAACTTACACTTTATGGCCTGGTAATTGTAAGCTTCTACCCCAAGTAAATACCCTTTATAAAGACCAACAGACCTCTGGTATTTTGCATCACCACCCCTTTGGCTGACTAATACAGATGGCTTTGATAAGTTGTTCATGTTCTGCACCTCTTCCTGGTTTTTAGTTTGTTCATTGGACTGGTCCATGCCTTCCTGTTTCTTAGTATTTTTTAAATTTTTTGATGCCCTTTGGTCATCTTTTTATCTTGATGGGTTTATTCAGTTGATTATCTTCTCTCTTTACTCTATGATTTTATTTAATTACTGTTTTTTGTGTGTGTTAAGTTTTCTCTTTGACACTTTGTTCTTCTTATTCTATTTCATTGCTGTTGTCTCTGTTCCCTTAAAGGAAAAAATTATGGTCTGGGAAAGCAAAAGAGGTAAGAAAAGTAAAATGATAATAGTAATAATAATAGTAATTTTTAGAAGAAGAACCATTTAAGACCTTGGAAAATGAATATTAAACTCATGTAAGCTGTGTACAATAATAGGAATAAAAAAGTAGAGTACCACAATGATATGGGAAACCAAGTAGAGAAATATATATAGACTGAACTAAAAGGCCAGTATGATGAGGAGAGAGGGAAAGAGAAAAGAAAAGACAAAAAGATAAAGGTTAATAAAAGAAAGAAAACAGGATATATGAGGTAGAAATAAAACCCAGAAAAACTGAGGTCTAAACGAAGAGGTTGAATGTAAGAACAATAACAGAAAGCAGAAGATAGAATGACGAGGGAAGGAAAAGAGATAGCATTGGTATACTAAATTGTTATATACAGAAAATAGGAAATCAAGGAAAAAGAATCACAGTAAACAAGAATCAAGCTAGCAGCACCTTGAGTAACTTATCTCCTTGTACATCTCCTTCCAGATCAATGCTCTGAAGCCTCCTACTCTGTGGGTTCCCAAAACAGCTCACTTAGGCAGCATCTTGTCCCCACTCAGCTATTTTTGTGAGAGAGATCTGCCTATATTCTTTTTTTTTTTATTTATTTTTTTGTTGTTGTTGTTTTTTACCAGGAGGTCCCGGGGATCGGACCCAGGTCCCGCCATATGGGAGACAGATGCCCAACCAGTTGAGCCACATCTGACCCCTGCCTATGTTCTTTTGAAAGAAAAAATATTATGACCAGAGAAAAGGAAAGAGATAGGAAGACAAAAAGAATAATAGTAATGGTAATAGTAAAAGGCAGGAGAGCAAATGTACAAATCTCAAGAAATTGAAAAATTAACACAAGTAAGAAGCACAGAGGAATAAGATTAGGAAAGTGGAATAGAAACAATGAAAGAAGAAACAGAATAGAGAAAAGATATATAGAATTAATTAAAATGCTGGAATGGTGAGAAGAGGGGAAAAGAAACCAGAAAAGAGAGAAAGGAAAAAGTAAAAAAGACAAAGTATACAGAGAAAAAATGATAGAGGGAGAAATACTAACAAGAGAAATTGAAGACTAAGTAAAAGAGGTGGAATTAAAGAAAAACAATGGGAAACAAAAGATATAAAGATGAAAGAGTGAATAGAAATAGTGTAGGTAAAATAGATCAGTAACCAAAAGAGTAAAAGAAAAAGAAACAAGCAGAGAAAGAAAAGGAGGGGATACAAAACAAGCAAGAATCAAAACAGCAGTAACTCTTAAAAAAATTTAAAAAAAAGAGACAGAAGAAAATATTAATAAACATGGAAAAACAGCTTTCTTTCTTAGACCTCTAAGGATCTTCTCAGGCTGGTAGTGTTCCTCAATCACTCACCCTGAAGCGTGACCTCTGCAGGTTTTGAACTGGGTTTTAGTGAGTAAAGTAAAGGAAATAAAAGAAAATGACCTTTAAAAAACAAACAAACAAACAAAAAAAAACAACAAGAGATCCAAGAAAAGCGAACACAAAGAAAATGTCTATAAGTTCCTGCTCATGAAGTTTTGGCTAGATGCCTGATAACTGGGTGATCTCTTCTCATGGAATAACAGGAATTGAACCAGGGACCTAATATCTGGTATGCAGGAATCCTTCCACTGAGCTATTCTCAGTCTTGTGTTGATTTGCCTTTCAGAAGTTGATTCAGCCCCTTTTCCCTTGGGCAGGTTAGATTCCCTGTAGTCAGCTGGAGTGGTGCTGATCACTGCCTGTCTCTGCCTCCTCACTGATGCAATTCCTCTCTTTACCTAGGTGGTTGTGCATGACCACGAGCCTGGGGCAATACCCCTCCCCTCTCCTTGTTCAGTTGGGATCCCTTCCAATATTCAAGGGGGACCTAGTTTGTTAAACCCACCACAGAAAAACCACTCTCCACTCTCCTGGACCCCTCTTCCTCACAGGGAATCTGCCATCACACTCCTGTTTGGAGAAGGGAACTAGGGTCTCCACCTAGTCTGTCCACCCTGAGGGCCAGGTATATGTATGCCTTCCAGCCACTGATGTAAGCAACCCCAGATTATTCCTGGCTTCCCTATCTGTCCAGTACCCTCCTAAATGACTCAGAGCACCTCCCTGTAGAAGTAGATGTCTGCTCTACTCTCAGTTAGATACAATTCACCAGGAATTTTACCCTCACTTAATATCCCGGGGGTGGGGGAAGGGAAACCTTCCTGGCAGCCAGGAGGTTTAATAACTCACAATTACTTGTTTTGGCTTCTTTGTGTCTCTGACCCTCACTCTCCTGGGGGTTGGTAAGGAGTGTCCTGATTTTGCTATACCCCAAAGCAGGTCCCCACTTTGGGGCAGCTTCTGGCTTCTCTTTGTTGTTGCAATGAGAGCTAAGAATTATATGTCTAACCCATTGGCCATGTTCCCACAATTCCCTTATTCTAGATTTAACTCCATGTGTTAACTCTTTTTATTGAGTTCATATTAGTGAAACCACACAATAACTGTCTTTTTGTGTCTGTCTCTTTTCACTCAAGATAATGTCCTCAAGCTTCATCCATGTTGTCATATGCTTCTCAATTTCATTTCCACTTACAGCAGCATATTATTCCATCATATGTAAATATCACATTTTGTTTATCCATTCATCACTTTATGGACACTTGGGATGTTTCCACATTTTAGCAATTGTGAATAATCCTGCTATGAACATCAGTGTGCATATATCTGTTCATTTCCTTGCTTTCCTAGTAGTGGGATTGCTAGACATTCTGTATTTAGCTTTCTGAGGAAATGTCACACTGTCTTCTAGAGAGGCTGCACATTCCACCAGTAGTGAAGAAGTGTTCCCATTTCTGTGCATCCCCTCCAGTATTTGAGAACAAAATACAATAGAGAGAATCAACAAAATCAAAAGATGATTCTTTGAAAAGTTCAAAAAAATGAACATACCTTTAGCTAGATTACAAAGAAAAAAAAGAGAGATAATGCAAATAAATATAATAAGAAATGAGAGGGGGACATTACTACTGACCCCATTGAAATAGATCATCAGAGGATACTATGAACAACTGTATGCCAACAAACTAGACAAAGTAGATGAAGTGGTGTAACAGTTGGCCATTTTGATGTAATTATGAATTCCAAAAATATAATTAAATCATGCTTGTAAACTGATCTGTTAATCTGGGCATGATTAGCTTATGAATAAGGCGTTGAGCCCCACCCCTTGGTGGGTGGGGAATCAAATATAAAAGGCAAGGCAAAGAACAGAGTTGAAGCAGTCTTTTGAGAAGAAGTTTTGATGTTGGAAAGAAGGCCCCAGGAGAAGAGAAGCAAGCCGTTTGCCTGATCATCTACAGCTAACCTTGTGGAGGAAACAGGAGCTAAGCCCGGAGAGAAACGCAGCTCCTGGAAGAGAGGAACCCCAGAAGCTTGAATCCTGGCAAACACCAGCAGCTGTCTTGCTCTAACACGTGGCAATAGACTGTGGTGAGAGAAGAAACTAATGCTTTATGGCCTGGTATCTGTGGACTTCTAACCCAAATAAATACCCTTTATAAAGACCAACCCATTTTTGGTATTTTACATTAGCACCCCTTTGGCTGACTAATACAAGTGGACAAATTCCTAGAAACACAGGAACTACTATCACTGACCCTAGAAGAAATAGAAGACCACCAAAACCAATCACAATTAGATATTAAAACAGCCATCATAAACTTCCCAAAAATGAAAAGTGCTGGAGAAGATAGCTTAACATGGGAATTCTACCAATCATTAAGAGAAAACAACACAAATTTTGCTCTAACTCTTCCAAACATTTGAACAGGAGGGAATGTTACCAAAGTCATTCTATGAAGACAACATTAACTTAATGCCAAAGCCAGATGAAAATATTACAAAAAAGAAAATTACAGACATATTACCCTAATGAAAATAGATGCAAAAATCCTCCAAATATACTTGGTAATAGAATCCAAGAACACATTCAAAGAATTATTCATCATGATCAAGTGGGTTTTATTGTAGGTATGCAAGTGTGGTTCAACAGAAGAAAATCAACCAGTGTAATATATCACATTAGTAAATTGAAGAAGAAAAATCACATGATCATCTCAATTGATGCAGAAAATGTATTTGACAAAATACAACATCTTTTCATGATTAAAAACAGTCTGAAAAATAGGAATAGAAGGAAAGTTTCTCAACATGGTAAAAGGTATATGATGAAAAACCCACATCAGATATTGTACTCAGTTGTGAAAGACTGTAAGCTTTCCTGTTGAGATAACAAATACAAGACAAGGATGCTCACTGTCACCACTGATGTCTGATACAATGCTAGAAGTTCTATCTAGAGCAATTATGGAAGAAAATGAAATAAAGGCATCCAAATTGGAAAAGAAAAAGTAAAGCTTTCACTATTCACAGATGTTATTTTCCTTTAACTACAAAGTCCTGAAAAATCCACAAAAAAGCTGCTAGAGCTAGTAAATGGGTTTCAGCAGAATGGCAGAATACATGATTAATATGCAAAAATCAAAAGTGTTTCTATACACCAGTAATGAGCAATCTGAGTAGGAAGTCAGGGGAAAATCCATTTATCATAGTGACAAAAAGGATCAAATATTTAGGAACAAACTTAATTGACTACATTAAGGACCTGTACTGAGAAAACTACAATACACTGCTAGAAGAAACTAAAGATGACCTAAAACTGGAAGGACATTCCATGATCATGGATTGGATGACTAAATACCATTAGGATGTCAATTCTACCCAAATTGATTTACAGATCCAATGCAACCCTGAAAAAAATTCCAACAGCCTTTTTTGAAGTAATGGAAAAGATAATTATCAAATTTATTTGGAAGGATAAAGGTCCCTGAATAGATAGAATCATTTTTATAAAGAAGAACAAATTTGTAGGACTGTGACTTTCAGTGTCATTTTTAAAATGACATTAAATCATTTTACCTAGATACAGTGGTAAAAACTTCATGGCACTGGCATAAAAATAGATATATAGACCAATGTAACTGAATTGATTGTTCAGAAAAAAACTCACATCTGTGGCAAACTGATTTTTGGCAAAGCTGTCAAACCCACCTGGCTGGGTCAGAACAGTCTATTAAACAAATGATGCTGTGAGAACTGGATATCTTTATGTCAAAGAAAGAAAGAGGGCCCCCATCTCACACTTTATCCAAAAATTAATTCAAAATAGTTCAAAGATAACAGTGAGAACTGTAAAATTCCTAGAAGAAAATGTGTGGAAACATCTTCAAGATCTGGTAGTAGGTGGTGGTTTCTTAAAACTTACATCCAAAGCACAAGCAAGAAAAGAAAAAGTAGATAAATGAGACCTCCTCAAAAATGGAATACTTTTGTGCTTCAAAGGATTTTGTCAAGAAGGCAAAAAGGCAGACTACTTAGTGGGAGAAATTATTTGGAAATCACATTTCTGATAAGGAGTTGATTTCCATGTTGTATAAAGAGATCATACAACTCAATGATAACAAATCAAGCAATCTAAGTTTTAAAATGGGCAAAAGACTTGAATAGACATTTTTTCCAAAGAAGAACTACAAATGGCCAAAAATCACATGAAAGTATATTCAACATCTCTATTAGGGAAGTAAAAATAAAAACTAAAATGAGATACTATTTCACACTTTATAGAATGGCCATTGGCTAAACAAACAAAAAGAAAAGTGCTGGATAGAAAATGGAGAAGTAGTAAGACTCCTTCCTTCTTGATGAGAATGTAGAATGGTGCAACCTATGTGGAAGACAGTTTAGAAGTTCCTTAGAAAGCTAAATATAGAACTGCTTTATGATCTAGCAATCCCTCTGCTAAGAATATGTTCCGAAGAACTGAAGGTGGGTACATGAACAGACATTTGCACACCAATGTTCATAGTGGCATTACTCACATTTACAAAAAGATGGAACCAACTGACTTTTGACAAGGTGGAAAAGACCTCTTAATTGGGAAAGAATAATCTCTTCAGCAAATATTGTTGGAAAAACTGGATCTCCATGGGCAAAAATAGAAGGATCTGTACTTTATGCCACAGCAAATCAAAGTAGATCAAAGATCTTTATATAAAAGCTAGAACTATCAAACTCCTAGAAGATAATGTAGGGAAGCATCTTTTAGAACCTTGTCTTAGTCACTGTTCCTTAGACATTACACCCAAAGCACAAGCAACAAATGAAAAAATAGAAAGTGGGACATCTCCATAATTAAACATTTGTTCAAAGACTTTATCATGAAAAACAGACAATCTAAATATGGGAGAAAATATTTGGAACCCCATATCTGATAAAGGATTAATATATGATATATAAAATAATTCCTTCAACTTAACTAAAAGACAAAAAAGTATAATTTTATATGGGCCAATGACATAAACAGACATCTCTTCAAACAAGATATAGAAATGGCCAGAAAGCATGAAAAAAGATGGTCAACATAATTAGCCATCAGGGAAATGCAAATTAAAACTACAATGTGATATAATTTCATACCTATTCAACTGGCCACTGGTAAAAAGACAGAAAACTGTAAGTGTTGGAGAGGATATGGAGAAATAGGAACACATTCACTGTTGGGAATGTAGAATGGTACAACCACTTTGGATGACTGTTTGGCAGTTCCTAAAGAAGTTGAATATAGACTTTCCATGTGACCCAGCAATGCCATTACTAGTTATATACCCAAAAGAACTGAGAGCAGTGACATGAACAGACATCTCCACAACAATATTCATAGCAGCATTGTTCACAATTGCCAAAAGATGGAAATAACCCAGGTGTCCATTAACTGATGAGTGGATTAACAAATAATGTATACATATGATGCAATATTATGCAACAGTAAGAAGAAGTGAAGTTGTGAATCATATGACAACATGGATGAACCTGGAGGTCATTATGTTGAATGAAGCAAGCCAGACACAAAAGGAGAAATACTGTATGATTATGCTATTATGAACTAAATATATTGTGTAACTTTCATGGAGTTAAAAATTAGAATATAGGTCACCAGAAAAATAGAAAGAGTGGAGAAATTGGAAAGGTGATGCAGCATTGGTAAAAATGTTTTTAAATATTTGGAAATGAATAGAAATGGTGAAAGCACATCATAGTGCTTGTAACTAGCTAAGCTATTATATGGGTATAAAAGTGGTTGAGAAGGTAAGTCTAAGGTCATACATTTTACTAGAAGAAAAGCAAAGCTAAACACCATAACATGAGAGTGTATAACATAGTGAAATCTCATGTAAAATACAAATATGGGTGATATTGCATATATGACAGTTTTTACAAAATATAAATATACATACATTAGAGAGACAGAAACAGAATAGAAACTACATATGGCAGGGGAAGCAAAGAGACTGAGAAGTGATAATTTTGGGGTTTTTTTTTTGTTTATTATTATTATTGGAATAATGAAAATGCTCTACCTCTTCATCCACCAAAGCATCTGACTTCCAGCTTTTTCATGTCTTTTCATAAGACTTTTAGAATCAAGCAATTCCTGGCCAAGTAACAAAAACAGAATCGCCCCATTCTTCAATGGATTTGAACGAAAACTGGCAGTAAAATAAGGTATAACTCCAAGAGAAGATATTGGAGAAGAACCAAGAGGGACTGTAAGGAATCGCACATGTGATAATTCACATGTTCATGCTGTATCAAGTTCACTTACATCTTGCCATATGAAGTTGAAAAAGACACCCTTTCTGAACAGTTGGAATTAGCTTATTGGAGGAAAACACTGGTTTTTTCTTTGTTTTTATGCTTTAGCATAAATAATTTGGTTCAGTAATAAATATGTGAGACCTTTTGTTTGGAAAAAAATGCTCTAAAAATGATTGAAGTGATGAATGCACAACTATGTGATTATACCAAATGCCACTGATTCTACACTTTAGATGGATTTATGCTTTATTAATATGTACCAATAAAGTTGATTTGTTTTTTAAAAAGTACAATGAGATACACTTTCACACCCACTGGAATGGCTGCTATTAAAAAATAAAAACAGAAATAAGTTTGGAAAGGATGTGCAGAAAGAGTAACTTTAATTCATTGTTGGTAGCAATGTAAAATGGTGCAGCCAATGTGGAAGACACTTCAGCAATACCTCAGAAAGGTAATTATAGAACTACCATATGATCTGGCAGTCCAATTACTATGTATATATCCAAAAGAATTACAAACAGTGAGTCAAACAAATATTTGCACACTGATGTTCATAGCAGTGTTATTCATACCTGCCAAAATTTGTAAGCAACCCTTGTCCACCAGCCAATGAATGGGTAAATAAAATGTGGTTATGTACAACACAATAGATTATTTTTCAACATAAAAAAGGAATGAAGTTCTGATACATGCAACAACATGGATGATACAAAGATATCATCTTGAGTGAAATAAGCTATATTCAAAGAACAAATAATGTGTGATCTCACTGATATGAAATAATTATAATCAAAACACTCATAGAGTCAGAATCTATAAGATAAGTTACCAGGGTGTTGGGTGGTGATAGAGAATATATAATTAATGCTTAAAATGTGTGAAATTTCAAAGCATATACATCCTGTGTATTGCACATCCCAGTAGTAATAAAATTGTTTGCCACCCATCCCAACAAATCCTGGCCATCATGGTTGGGAGAATGATGGACCATGCACCCCCAGCAATCCCACCTCCTTGTATTCTCCAACAGCAACAATAATACCTTCCTGGTGGAGAAAATCACCTTACAGACCTCATAAAAGAACTTCTATTTGTGGCTGTCCTCAGCTCCAAAATTTCTGCCTATAATGGTCTGGTTTCGCCAGTGGAAAAGGCATGCTGAATATGTTGGCTAAATATAGACTACTGGTACTTGAATGCAGAAATGCCCCCTTTGGCACCTTTGCTTCCAGACTTTGTGACACTCCTAGAAATTACTATGGCCTTCACTGATGTTTTGTCTGCAATTGTTGACCTGAGGAATGTCTTTTTTTTTTTTTTTTTTTTTTTTTTTTTTTTTTGCCATCTCTCTCTGAGAAAAGGACCAAGATCAAGTTTCTTTCCAAGGGCAAAGTCTACAATATACCTTCACTGTATTGCCACGTGAGTATATAAACTCACCCACTATCTTACCCCAATGGGTAAGAAGTATTTGAGTAAGCTACCCCTGTCCAAAAGACAGAGAGTGTTCCATTATATTGTTGACATGAGGACGTGTCGTGTAGGACAGAGAAAACATGGCAGAAGAGGAGTCTGGAGTTTTGATTCAGAGCCTGGGGAAGTAAAGACATGAAGATGGATGGCAGAAGAGAATTTGGAAGCTGGAACCCCAGGAAGTAAACACACAGGAGAAGAACACTCCATTAGACATGGCAGAGGCCCTGGGAAGAGAGACAAGCCATTCACCTGATATTTACAGCTGACCTTCTGAAGAGAGCAGAACAGCTGAGTCCAGACTGAAATGAGCCCCAAGAGAGATAAGACTTATCCCAGCCTATGGCCAATATTGGAAGAAGCTGGGACTGTGGAGCCTTAAGAGGAAGAGGAAGAGGAAGCCTGAACTCTTGCAGATGTCAGCAGCCATCTTGCTCCAATACATGGCAACAGACTTTGGTGAGAGATGTAACCTATACTTTACGGCCTGGTAAATGTAAGCCTCTACCCCAAATAAATACCCTTTCATAAAAACCAACAGATTTCTGGTATTTTGCATCAGCACCCCTTTAGCTGACTGATGCACCAGGAAAACAATAAATGAACAATATGAGAGTCTAAGTAAAGAGATAGAAATATTAAAAAATAAGAAAACAACAGTATTGGATTTGATCACAACAATACTGGTATCAAAAAGGCACAGAAGGGTTTCAAGAACACAGTGGAATTGTCAGAAGAAAGAACCAGTGAACTTGAAGAAACACACTTGAAATGAGTCAGGCCAAGGAGCAGAAAGAGAAAATACATATTAGAAGGGAAAATAGTTTAAAACATTTATGGGACACCATGAAGCATACCAATATATGCAGTATGGGAATTCCAGAAGAAAAGGAAAGAGAATGTACAATGTATAAAGGTATCAGTGATAACAAGTACAAAAATTGGCAGGAGGAGAGAGGTGTATAGTATATGTGCATGCAATTTAAGTTGAGCCTTCCAGGTGGCTGGTGGTGGCAAGCAGGGACCTGCATCCTGGAGCTGGGCACCAAGATCCTGCAGCTCCTGCAGCTGAGTGAGTCTCCACAGTGTTGGCCAGTGCAGGCTCTTGAAGGTCCAGGCCACAGCAACCACGATTTTTTGCACTACCACCTTGAACATGACTGATGCCCTCCATCTCTGGCGCTAACTTGAGTTGAACCTGGTTAGTACCTGATGGGAGACTGTCTGGAAATTTCAGGTGCTTTTGCTAGCTGCATCTCTTGCTCTTGCTCTTGTTCCCACTCTCTCCCTCTTCTTTTGGCCACCCCTACCCTGAGAACCAGTTGCCTCAAGCCAGTGCCTATTCCTTACTGCCACCTACATAGTTGTCTCCACCTCGACTCTGCCCATGGCAGCACAGACAGCTGGTTGTATGCCAGCCCTTCCTTAGATCTCCCAGTCCCACACAAGCCTAGACCTGGCAGACACAGTGAAGACCCTGACTGCTGAGGCCAAGTCCCCTCACCTGCTAGACCTCTTTTCAGCCATCAGGTCCCTAGCCCTTTGGTACCTGCAAGCAAATGGTGCACAATAGGTGTGTGAAAAGATACTGTATATCTTTAGTCATTAGGAATATGCAAATCAAAACTACATTGAGAAGCCCTCAGAGGTCCTCAGAGCACAGCAAAGGTAAAGAGTGCCTTTGGATACTGTCTCTCTGTCCTTCACCTTCTTGGGAGTTGCACAGCACTGTTCTGGTCTGCTCACCCCAAAAACAGGTGGCTTCAATATCTTTAGGCCCTTTCTCCATTGTTTTTCTGAGAGAGTTGAGCCCTGCCTGTCTACTTTGATGCCATCTTCCAAGAATCTCAGTCTCAATCAAATGTTAAAAGTACTGGTGTTAAGTTCTGTGCATTGTTGTCAGGAGCACAAAAGAAGATTAGTAAATAAGAGGAAATGAGTATTCATTTATTTATGTCCCCAATTTGAATTATCTAAAAGTTTTGATGGAATATATTTGCACATTTTGAAATATTCAAAAAAGAAAACTATTATTCTCCTTACCACTATTGTTCCTAATTGCCCAAAATCAATTTTCATAAATCAACTTTATTCAAATTTTGTTAATGGCTGCAATGTATAGGAAGTATATTTGCTTAATGGTGCCTGTGCATTCAGGAGATATATAATAGTAGAACAAAATTTATGTCCATGTGTAAATTTTTGAAGATTTGGAGAGACCAGCAGAAATGAAAGGGCTTCTTTTAATCTTTGACAGATGAAGATACAAGAGAGACAATGGAAACTGGTATTCATAGAACTTAAAAAAAGTTGTGAATGGGAGGTCTTCTACCACAGGAATGGTCAGGCTAGGGTCATCTTTCAGTACAACCATCTCACAAGTCCCTAGCTTGTGAACCTGAACCATCTGTACCTACATACATTGAACACACAGTTATGTATAGTTGAGAGAGGCAGTTCTTTCTGATCCTGAGTTCTCTATCAAACCTCTTCAGTTCTGCAGAATTCTGGATAGTTACTCCAAAGTCCCCTCTCATTTTAATTAATAGTATACCTGTTAATTTAATTTAGATAGAAAGCATTTCAAACATTAACTGATTGGGTTTGTCGTCAGTGGATCATTCTCCTTTGCTAGTCATTGCCCCTACACTTGGGGGACTTTTGCTGCTCCATTAGAGAATGTGGCAGAGCTCTCCAGGATGGTAATTCATTATTCTCTCAGTTATTGTGTGATTCTCCACCCACTGTGACAGTGCCCCACGAACACCTGAACATTTTTATATACCTTATACGTATGCCCAGGTGAACTTCCTCCCATGTATCCCCCATCACTGACACCCTACAGCAATGATCCTCCCCTGCCCCAGTTGTAAACCTTCTGTGATCCAAAGCCTCTTCAAAAATGAAGCCATTAATTTAGCCAAATTTGATTAATATGAAAATGAAATAATTTAAGTTTAAATATAAGAAATGAAATACATAGAAATTTTTAAAAAATAAAATTAAACGAGTGGGATATCAAAAAATAATGAAAAATATTTTTAAAAATTTTTGACATTTTGCCTTTCATCATTTTAATATCTGCTGTCCTGTCTATACAGTGGCATTTTCTTCCAGTGTCTTACTATTTTTCATTTTGTTTTCAAAGAAGTTTTAGCTCACAGTAAAGTCACATACAGAATAGAGGGGACTCTCATATACCAAACATCCTCCCCTTTTTCTCCTTCCTGTATTAATACCTTTTTATATGTGATGGTACCTTTGTTATAACTAATATACAAATATTGAAACATAGCTACTAAACATGGTCAATGATTTACATTATGGCTTACATTTTGGACCATACACTTTTATAAATGTTGATGATATTTAACATGGTCTGTGTTTATCATTATAAGATCATGTAGAACACTTCTACTGCCCACTAAATACCCCTGTTTGAACTATTTTATTCCCATGGTGACCTCCTGGCTGCTCATCAACAGATGAATGGATAAACAAAATACGGTACATACAAAATACAAAAGAATATTACTTAGCTGTAAGAAAGAATACAGTGCTAAAACATGGAATAACATGGAGGAATCTTGAGGATCTTATTTTGAGTGAAGCAAGCCAGGCATTGAAGGATGAACAGTACATGACCTCACTGATATAAATTAAGCAAACTGAGCAGACTCAGTGTATAATTATTTTAATGTGCTTTTGAATTTGGTTTGCAAGTATTTTCTTGAGGATATTTGCATCTACATTCATTAAGGATATTGGTCTGTAATTTTCCTTTTTCATAGTATCTTTATCTGGTTTTGATATTATGTTGATGGCTTCATAGAATGAGTTTGGTATTGTTTGTTTCTGTTCAATTTTTTGGAAGAACTTGAACAAGATTGGTATTAGATTGTCTTTGAATGATTGGTAGAATTCACTTTTGTGGCTATCTGGTCCTGGGCTTTTCATCTTTGGGAGGTTTTTGATGACAGTTTCAATCTTTTTATGTGTGACTGGTATATTGAGGTCTTCTATTTCTTCTAGCATCAGTGTAAGTTTTTCATGTGTTTCTAGGAACTTGTCCATCTTGTCTACATTGCCTAATTTTTTTGGCATACAATTTACCATAGCATCCTCTTATGATCTCTCTTATTTCTGCAGCATCTGTGTTAATGTCTCCCCTCATTTCTTATTTTATTTATTTGCATTTTCTCCCTTTTACTTAGTCTCAGTTGGAAAACAGATTAGTACTGGCATAAAGATGGACAAATTGACCAATGGAACCATATCAAGAATAGAGAAATAGACCCTCACATTTACAGTCAAGTCATTTTTGACAGGGCTGTCAAGAACTCCCAGCTGTGTCAGTACAATCTATTTAAAAAATTTTTCTGGGAGAACTAGACATCCATACCTAAAAGAAAGAAACATGACCTCTATTTCACACCTTACACAAAATTAACTCAAAATTGAGAGATGGGTGCAAGCTAGTAGATGAGTAAGGCATTTGAAGAGTCAGTAAGCAATCTAAACAGAACTATCTAAAGCACTTGTTTTGGGGGCTCAGGAGAACAGAAGAGCATCCTGAAACATCCTTGAAAGATGGGAAGGAGGAGACTACCCATCTGCAGTGAAGATTTGTGATTAGAGCACTCCACACTGGGGAGGCCAGTGCCCATATTTCACTGGTATAATCCACCTCAGGAGTTAATCCATGGCTGGAGTTGGAAGCTCCATTTCCCAAAATTGGGGGAGGAAGAGATGGTTGGGCACTGACTTCAGCTAGTGATTAGTAAATTTGGCTGGTTAAAGTAAAATCCTAAGAACAGCCAAAGTTTGAACCTGTCCAAGTTAGAAAGACAAGTTAGCCACCATTTAACTCTGCCCCTGGCATGAGGAGAAGTGGGGATGATTGAAAATCACAGACATGGTAGGGACTGGCTTCTTTCCAACCAGATTGAATTGCAACTGGAGCCTAGGCTTCAGCCACATCTCTGGCTGGGAAGAAGCTGGGTGAACCTGCACCAGACACTCCAAGCAATTACAGGCAATTTCATCTGTCACACCCTGGATAGTCAGATACCTGGGGCTCCATCCCCACCATCATAGGACAGGAGAGGAGCTGTATTTCCTTAACCTCTCAGGTTACCTGCACATGTTCTTAGGCCTGAATGAACTCAAAAGTTGGTGATCTGTGTCCTCACCCCACCCATGAAAGGACAAGAAGGTTTGGGGTTTCCCAGCCTCTCTGGGTACCTGCAGGGACTTTTGGCCCACACAAACTGAATAGTCAGATAGACACCTGTAGCCCCTTCCCTGCCCCCAAATTCAGATAGGAAAGGAGCTTGGTTTCCTCAGACTTTCTGGGCAACAGCAGGCAGTTTTGTCCACATGGACTGGACATTTGGGTGCCTTTGGATACACCCAGACTCTCCAATAGTATAGTAAGGGATTGGTGTTTCCTCAGGCTTTACCAGCAATGGCAGGCACTTTTGGCCTGCATGGAATAACTGTTGGGTGCTTGTAGATCCAACACTAACCCCCAATAAGATAGGAGGGGTCTGGGGTCTCCTCAGCCTCTCCAGGTAATGGCAGATAATTTTGGCCTACAGACACTGAACTGTTGAGTGCCTGTGGATCTACCCCCACCCACAATAGGATAGGAGGGGCCTGGTGTTTCCTCAGCCTCTCCAGACAACAGCTGACACTTTCAGCTGACATGGACTGAACTGTTACGTGCCTGGGGTTCCATCCCCACCCCCTAAAGGGCAGAAGTACAGACTCCCTCAGGCTCTAAGGGCAATTGCAGGTGCATTTGGCCCAAACCATTTAGATTGTTGGGCATGCTGGATGATCCATCCCCATCAATGGCAGGGGAGGAGAGGTCCCTGTGCTACATCAGTCTACCTGAGCAACAGTGGTCATTTTGGGCCCAAATGGCAAAGAGAGCTGCTGACAGCTGCAATGTCTATCCCCACCCCTGGCATGGGAGGAAGGGGCATGAATCTTCATTAGTCTCTCTGGGCACCTACATACAGCCTTGTCCTGCACAGCTTGGATAACTATACACAGCTGCAGCACTGTCCCTACCCATGGCAAAAGAAAAAGGTAGAAGAAGCTTCATCAGTTCCTGGGGTAATGTGGGCAGCTTCAGGATCCTCAGCATACAGTACCAAATACATCCTTGGTTCCTACTATCCAACTAGTAAGCGAGAAAGGGCAAGAAAGCCCTAAACTTAAGGAATCTACACCCAGATTAAATATAACTAGTTAGCCGGATGCCAAGACACCAAAAAAAAACCTTAAAATCCATACCAAGAAATAGGAAGATATGACCCAAATGAAGAAGGTAAGCTTTTAGATAACATAAAGGAGTTGAGTCAAGTAATCATTGATGTTCAAACAAATCCTCTTACTAAATTTAATGAGATGGCTCAAGAAATTAAAGATATGAAGAAGACACTGGGTGAACACAGAGAAGAATTTGAAAGCATACATATATAAATAGCAGAAGTTATGGGAATGAAAAACACAATAAATGAAATAAAAAATACACTGGAGGCAATTACAGCAGATTTGAGGAGGCAGAAGAAAGGATAATTGTGCTTGAAGACTTGACATTGCAAACATACAAAAGAACAGATGAAGAAAAAACTAGAAAAAATTGAACAGAGTCTCAGAAACTAAATGACAGCAAGAAAAGTGCAAACATAAGTGTCATGGCTGTCCCAGGAGAGGAGAATGGAAAAGGGACAGAAAGAATATTTGAAGAAATAATGGTAGAAATTTTACCAAACCTAAGAAGGACATAGATATCCATGTCCAAGCACACTACATCCCTTCTGAATAAATCCAAAAAGACCAACTCTGAGAAACATACTATTATAATCAGAATGTCGAATGCTAAAGACAAAGAATTCTGAGAGCAGCAAGAGAAAATGGATGCATAACATACATACCCAATAAGAGTAAGTGCCAAGTTGTCATCAGAAACCATGGATGCAAGAAGTCAATGGTATGATATATTTAAGATACTGTAACAGAAAAACTTCCAGCCAAAAACTTATATCCAGCAAGACTGTCTTTCAAAAAATAAGAGCAAGTTTAGAATATTCAAAGTTAAACAAAAATGAGAGAGTTTGTAACCAAAAGACTTGCTTTCCAGGAAACACTAAAGGGAGTCCTACAGCCTAAATAGAAAAGACAGGAGAGAGATATTTGAAAGAGAATCTAGAAATGAAAATTATAAGGAATTAAATGTATAAAAAGAGTGGTGAAAATAAAATATGACAGATAAAGCACAAAGTTCAAAATGGGTGAACTCATTTAATGTTAATGGAATAAACTCCACAATCAAAACACACAGACTGGTGGAATGGGTAAGACAATATGAGCCATTTATATACTATCTACAAGAGACTCACCTTAGACCCAAGGATACCAATAGATTGAAAGTGAAAGTCTGGAAAAAGACATTCCACACATGCAGTAACAAAATAAAAGCTGGGGTACTTGTACTTATATCAGATGAAGTAGACCTTAAAAACAAAACTACTGAAGACAAGGAAAGACATTATATATTAATAAAATAGCAATTCACTAGGAATAAATAACAATCATACATGCATATGCACATAACCAGGATGCCCCATATCACATAAGGCAAACAGTGGCAAAAGTGAAAGGAGAAATAGATGTCTCTACAAAAATAGTTGGACTTCAATACACCAAACTCAGTATTGGATTGAACATCTGGGGAGATGATCAATAAACATACAGAAAGCTTAAATAATATGATAAAAGGACTAAACCTAATAGACATATACAGAACATTGCACACCAAAGCAGCAGGATATACATTCTTTTCAAGTACTCATGGATCTTTCTCCAGGGTAGACCATATGTTGGATCACAAAGGAGTTTTCAATAAATTCAAATGGAGCAAAATTATACAAAGCACTTTCTCTGCTCATAATGGAATAAAATTGGAAATCAACAAGAGGCAGAAAAAGGAAAAATTCACAAATATATGGAGATTAAACAACACACAGTTAAATAATCAGTGGGTAAAAGTAGAAATTTTGAAAGAAATCATTAAATGCCTTGAATAAAAATGAGGGCACACAAATCAGAACCTATAGGGTGCTATGAAGTCAAGGCCAAGAGAGAAATTTATATCCTCAATGCTTACATTAAGAAAGAAGAAAGAGCTAAAACCATGACCTAACTACACAGCTGGAAGAACTAGAAAAAGAATAGCAAACTATTTCCATAGCAAGCAGAAGGAATGAAATAACAAAATCACAAAATCAGAAGAGAAATAAATGAAATTCAGAACAAAAAAAAAAAAACAAGTAGAGAGAATTAATTAAACCAAAAGTTGGTTCTTTGAAAAGATTAACAAAATTGACAAACACTTAGATAGGCTGGAAAAAAAAGAAGATGCAAACAAATAAAATTAAAATAAATGAAAGCAAGGACTTTACAACTGACAGCACAGAAATAAAAGAAATCATAAGAGTATATGATGAACAACTTCATGCCGGCAAACTAGACAATGTAGATGAAATCAAAAAGTTCTGGGGATTGTGGGAACATGGCCAATGGGTTAGGCAGATAAGGCTTACCTCTCACTGAAACAACAAAGAAAAAGCCAGAGGCTGCCTTGGGGACCTGCTTTGGGACACAGCAAACTAGGACACTGCTTACCAATCTCCTAGAAGAGTGAGAGTCAGAGACACAATAAAACCAAAAGAAGTAATCATGAGTTATTAATCCTCCTGGCTGCCAGGAAGGGCTCCCCTCCCCCACCCCTGAGATAATAAGTGAGGATAAACTCCTGGAGAATTGTATCTAACTGAGAGTAGAACAGACATCTACATCCATGGGAAGTTGCTCTGAGTCATCTAGGATGTTACTGGACAAATAGAGAAGCCAGGAATAGTTATGGGTTGCTTACCTCAGTGGCTGGAAGCGGCACACATACCCAGCACTCAGGGTAGAAAGACTAGGTGGAGAATCTGGCTTCATGCTCCAAATGTGAGTTCAATGGCAGATTCCCTGCAAGGAAGAGGAGTCTGGGAGATTGGAGAGTGATTTCTTTGCAGTGAGTTTAACCAGCTGGTCTCCCTTGAATATCAGAAGGGACCCCGACTCAACAGGGAGAGGAGAAGTAGATTGCCTCAGGAAGGCAGTCATGCCCAGCCACCTATGTAAAGAGAGGAATTACATGAGTGAGAAGGCAGAGACAGGTGGCAATCAGCACCACTCCAGCTGACTGCAGGGGATCTAAACTGTCAAGGGAAAGGGGATGGATAGCCTTCTGAAAGAGCCTTCTCCCTCTCTCCTTTTTTCTCTGTTTACTTTCTCTTTTTTACTTTTTTCTTTCTCTCTTTTCTCTTTTCTTTTCCCCTCTTCTCACCATTCCAGCCTTTTAATTCATTCTATATATATTTTTTCTCTCCATTCTGTTTTCTTTCAAAGGAGGCAGAATAGCTCAGTGAAAGAATTCCTGCCTAGCATATATGAGGTCCTGGCTCAATTCCTGTTTCTTCCTTGAGAAGAGATTCACCAGGTTAGCAGGTATCCAACTAAAACTTTATGGCAGGGAACATATAGACATTTTCTTATATTAGCTTTTCTTGGATCACTTTTTTTTTTTTAAAGTTTCCTTTTCTTTTATTTCCCTTACTTTACTCACTAAAACCCAGTTAAAAACGTGGAGAGGGCAGACTGCAGGTTGAGTGATTGAGCAACACCAGCACCCTAAGAGAGTAGGCTCTTTTTCCATGTTTATTTTTCTCTTCTGTCTCTCTCTCTCTCGTTTTTTTTTTTTTTTTTTTTTTTGTTTTTTTTTTTTTAATGAGTTGCTGTTGTCTTGTTTCTTGCTTGTTTTATATCCCCTTCCTTTGTTTCTCTGCTTGTTTATTTTCCTTTTTCCCTTTTTTTTTTCTTTTGGTTACTGATCTACCTATGCTATTTCTTTTCACTCCTTCATCTTTATATCTTTTTTTTCTTTCTGTTGTTCTTCCATTCCACCTCTTTTATCTAGTCTGTAATTTTTCTTGTTTGTATTTTTCCCTCACTCCCTTTTGCTCTGTTTACTTTCTCTTTTTCACTTTTTTCTTTCTCTCTTTTCTCTTTTCTTTTCCCCTTTTCTCACCATTCCAGCCTTTTAATTCATTCTATATATTTTTTTCTCCATCCTGTTTCTTGTTTCATTGTTTCTATTCTACTTTCCTATTCTTATTCCTCTCTGCTTCTTATTCGTGTTAATTTTTCCCTTTCCTAGGTCTTGTACATTTCCTCTCCTACTGTTCACTATTATAATTACTATTATTCTTTTTGTCTTCCTATTTCATTCCTTTTTTCTGGTCCTAATTTTTTTTCTTTCAAAGGAACATAGACAGATGTCTTTCACAAAAGAGAGTGAGGGCAAAATCCTGCTTGAGTGAAATGTTTTGGGGCCCAAAGTGTAGGAGGCTTCAGGGCATTAATGTGGAGGTAGATGGACAAAGAGATAAATTCTTCAAGGTACTTCTGGTTTGATTCTTGGTTCCTGTGTTTCCTCTATTTGAGTTCTCAAGACCAAGCTGACCATGCTGCAGTAGTGCCACACTAAGCCTTCACACACTGGCTGGCTTTTCCATGCCAGCTGTGAGTTCTGTGAGCACAGCTGGAGGAGGTAAGCTGGGAGTGCACAGATCCTGCTGGAGCTTGAAGGGCTGACCAAGGCAGTGCAGTGACTGCTAGCTTGATGCAAGGAGAAGAGCCATGGGCATGAAAGTGCCCAGCAGCCTGAAAGTGCAGCAGCACAACTTGAAGGGTGCCATGCTGATCCACCTGGACCTGAAGAAGAAGTTGTAGTTGCTGCTGGATGAACTGGCCTTTGGGCACCAGGTGCATGATGGCTGCTGCTGGCCACTCTGCAGGCATGGTCAAAGGCTGCTTGCCAAGGTGGATGTGTCTGTAGTTAAGCCAGATCTGAGTTTGGCATTGAGAAATATCCATATCCAGTATAAGTCCCTGGCCAATAAGAACCTGCCATCAGACAAGGAATGTACAAGGCCAAGTTGCCAACATGAATGAGTAGGCTGCATGCAACACTGAGGCCATGTGTATGAGGAGGGAGGAGATCCACAAGTACCACCATCAGCTGCAGGCATGCACCATTGAGATTGAGGGGCTGCATGGGGCCGAGTCCTTGAAGAGGCAGATCCTGGAGCTGGAGGAGTGGAACAGTGCTGAGTTGGGTGGTTACCAGGATAGCATTGGGCAGCTGGAGAATGAGTTAAGGAACACAAGAAGTGAGATTGCACACCACCTTTGGGAATACCAGGATTTGCTTAATGTCAAAATGGCTCTTGACATTGAAATAGCAACTTACAGGAACTGCTGGAAGGTGAAAAGACACACCAGTGAATTGTACACTTCAATAAAAACTATTTTCCCAAACAGTGGGTGTTGATAGTCACACACAAAAGTTTTGTATTTGCCTGTTTCTCTATTCAGTCCTTCCATTTTTTGCTCTTCAAAGTCAGAGGATGTGCTCATGGGTGCATCGAGATGGACAGCTGTACCCCTGGGCTGGACCATGCATCTCTTGACCCTTATGAGCCACTCTGCCTGACATCTTGGGAATAGCTGAATTGGGTTTTGTGTCCTTGTTCAGCCTATAGATGTTTTTTCCCTACTTGTTCTGGGTAGGGTCATCTAGATACTTATGACACAGAGTTGGAAGATGGGGAATGTGCATCATTTTGTTGTCAGGGTGATTTTCTGTGAGCTGCTAGTCTTGGTTTTTGCTGCAAGAATAAATTCCATTTTACTTCAAATGATTTCAAAGAAGTAGAATGTGACCTAATAGCAGTTATTTACATATGGGTAACTGCCTCAGAATCCCTCTTTATAGGAGAAAATCACAAAGAATTATGAGACTAATCAGAGATACTTTCTGTGAAAGAAAAACTAGAGCTTGCTATCATTAGAGGAGAGATTAATAAATTAATTCACAAAGATCCCCTCTAAATTAATCAAAAGTGTGCATATTCAAAGATTAAAAATCACTGGAAAACATTTGGACCTAGCTCATCATTAATCTCCCAGTAAGTGTGGTTACCATTTTTTTTCATTAATTTTTAAAAAGTGCACAGGAATTTTTGGACCAGCTACCTTCACCATTGAATGAAATCCTGGAGGCCTCATGTTTCAAGACCATTCTTTTCAGAGGAGCTAAATAAATGCCTTACATTTTCATGCAGTGGGTTCTTATTTTTTGAGAAGTGTACTCATTCTTAGGAAAAAAATTATATTCAAAGGATATTAGATATTTAAGAGTCATTTATAATGTTTGTGATTTGCCAGGCATTTTGAAAATGGTTTTTCTATTTGAAAGGCACCAAATATGTACACAAAAAATATCATCAACAGCTTTTTCCTGAGTAGAGTCTATATCATACATTTAATGTCATTTTCTCCAACCCAGACTATTAATATTTTTCAGAGTATATTTTTATTATAGAATGTGAACTTAGAAAAAAAATCATGCATATTCTAAGACTCCACATACAACAGCCTTCCATCAACACATCACATCATGATGGAACTTTGTTACAGATTATGAGATATTATCATCAGACTATGACCACTAAGATCAGTCCAGAGTGCATATTTGCATACATTTTCCATTGTCTCCTACTATCAACATGGACTGCTTGGTGCGGCTGTTGTGTGTGTTTCATGGCTTCTCATGTGTTTTCTACTTGTCCCCCTTAATCATCAATTTGACTCCTCATTTCTTCCTAATACATCTGTATTTGGACAACTACCTCTAAATCAAATTAGGGATTCGAAACCATATTACTAGGAAGAGATCCTTTTTTAATTCATTCTTGTGTGTTCTATTTATCCTGGTCATCAATTTAGGAGAATTATTTTCCAAAGATTCCCTCCCACCTGCCTCCCTGCTCCCCCACTACAAAGAAATGGTCAGTGGATATGTTCAAGCCACACCCTCAGGGGATCCCTACAGTGTAGGAGGGGTGAGCTGAATCACAATACTGGACAACCAGTGCCACCAAGTGGTCACATTTCCCTTGACCTGCATAGAACACGTGGAGCCTGCTCCTACCAGTTTCAGCTGCCTCTGCTGGGACCTATTTTGGAACCAAAGACCTGCAGGCTAATTTAGTAAACCTTGAATAGGATTTCCATCCCTGGGTAAGTATGGATATATCTGGTGTTATATGGGATTAGTTAGACTATCACATCATTGTGGTGTAAAGAGTTTCTCATTTTTATGGTCATTTCTTCTTCAAATCTTGGCTGACTGTGATTTGAGGAGGACCTTTTGCAAACAAGTGTGTTTTCCTAGTAATCTCATTAGGATTGAATACTAGTTTAATTCAACACTCTTCTGAGTCCACCTCTAACTCCTTGTAGTTATTTTCAATTCCTTGAGAGTGGTGATGAGCTAGCATAAGAGCCATGGTAGCCCTGTCCCAGGTAGACAGAAAAATAGCAGGAATCCCTCCTTCAGATTGAGCAGTGAAGGCTCTAATGACCTTGTACATGATTTGCAATGTCCTTCTGGACGTTTTTCTCCATCTTCCTTCTCATTCTGTCACTCCCTTCACTCCCCCACTCACATTTTGTTTGCTTGCTCTGATGCCTATGGAAAGAGTAGTGTGATGATCAGGATTCTGTAAGTTTCTTCAGAGAAAACAAACACTTGTTTTTAATTGATCCAGGACTGCAGGATGGGGACATCATTTTACTTTTGCTCATTCTCATGCATAATTGTTAATTAAAATAGTCCTTCTGGCTCCATAATATTGTCTTGGGGGTACTGTTGAAAAATATTTTGAGCTTTATTGCCACAGAAAAGTAGGGGTCGACCAAGTGTTCCTGCAGTAATTCGTTTCTATAAGATATGAAGTTTTCTCAAACAAGATTTGATAATCCAGAACTAAATATGGCATAAATGAAAATAAAATCACTAAACCAATAATTGATGTCATTCTTACAGATTATTGGGTCCAATAGCTAGGGCTGTAATATACAAAATAGTATATGTCATCACTGATTTCAATGATGTCAGAATTATTAGCAACATTTAAATATTTCTTCCTTTATAGGGTATTACTTATCATGGATTATATGACATCTAACCTGGCCTTACACTCTGTCTCTCTCTCTCTCTCTTTTTGTAATACATTTTTATTCTATTAGTTGTGTAACATCAAGTAGTGTTCAACTGGAAAATATTTGTTAACAGAATGATTTAAAGTCCTAAAATAAACCACATTTATTATTATTTCCAATCCTCTCAGACTGATTGGTAATTTCTTGGGTAATGTGTAGGAGACTATTTTTCTATAGTTTATGTTTCTCTTGAAACAAATTTCACCATGAATTTAGTAGTTATTTTCATTTTATTTTTGTTATTATTAGAGCAGTGGTTTACAAAAAAATTCCTGCTGAATATAGAGAATTTCTGTATATCCCCCACTTACTTTTCTTATCATTAACCTTTTATAGTCCTCTCTTTCCTTAATGATATTCTGTCAAAAGGATCATTCCTTTATTGAATGTGGTGTTGAATTCTCCTTTAGTAATGTACCACTATCTATTTCTTCCTTCAATTTTTCAACTTTTTCTTCTTATATTTTGGAGCCTTGCTCTCTCTATATTCATGTATGTAATTGTTCATATATATATATTTAATTTCCTACTTTGTCTTTAATTGACCGATTTATCAGCATGTAGTATTTTTCTTTGTCCTAGGCAGCAGTTTTATTTTTAATTATGGCTGTTATGGTATACAGAAAAATCATGTAGAATGAACACTTTTCTTTTATACCCCTCCCCCACGTGAATAGTTTTCCTTATCATGAATATTTTTTTCCTTTTGTATGGTAACTTTGTTACAATTGATAAACCAAGATTCTTATTATTATAGGGTGAACTGTAGTCCATATACTCGTATACTGTCCTATTCCCTTCTGAAACACCTCATCTTGTTGTAAATGTTACATATTATGCCTTTGTACATTTTATATCCCCAACCTTAGGTGATTTTTAATTTTCTGCACTTGAATTATAGAAATTTTAAAATTTGGAGTTACATACCAAAACCCAATACATTATTACTGCTATTTATAATTAGAGAAATGGTTGAATTTATGAGAGTTCTTAAATATTTTTATAATTTGACCCACCACTGTGTGTACTTTCATTTCTGTCTGAAGAACTTGCTAAAAATTTTTGTAGGGCAGCAGAAGTGGTGGAAAACTCCCACAGGATTTTTTGTTCATTTGTTTCTATGTTTTAACATGAGGATGCCATATTAATCTTCCCTTCATTTTCAAAAGCCTGTCTCACTAGATATATTATTAGAAGTGAGTCATTTTCTGTGAACTCTTGAAATATTCCTTCTTAATTTCCCTTTTTGCATTCTTGATGTTTGTCTTCATGATTTTGATTGCAAAATTTTTGCTTGAACTTATTGGGACTTACTTGGAGAAAACATGTTGCTTTACTCTTGCAGCTGTCAGAACTCTCTCCTTGCCCGTGGCATTTTCCTGTGCTATTCCAGTGTGTCTGTGCATGGTTTTCTATGACTTCATCCTATATGGGGTTCTTTCTATTCCTTGATTGTGCATACACATCCCTTTCATTACATCTGAGAGTTTTCCTGCCATTTTATCTTTGAATATTCCTTCTGTAAATTTATCTTTATTTTCTTTCTGTGTCTCCCACAAAGCATGCATGTAATTCTTGATGTTATACCATATGTCCTTTTTGCCAGGTGTAAAAGGGCATACAGATTCCTGAGGGTCCAGTTTCCATTTCCCCATAGAATGTTTTAACAACTAGGCAAAACAAGCAGATCCATTTTCCTAAACACTCTGGCACATTGTGGAGTGGTCTGTGTTCCTGCAAGTCTAGAACCTTTTAAGGCAGCAGCCACCATCAAAACGTCACAGCATTGCCTGGGATATGGCACCCTCTTGGATCCATGAGAGGTGAGGGTCAGTGTGGAGACACCAGTGATGTCCCTGCAGGAAGACTTTGTTGTCTAAGATTAATGCCATGTCCCCCTGGCCATAATACATACAGGTCTCTATGGCACTGCCCCAAAGTTGGTTTCTCAGGTGATTTTAGGAAAGGGGAGTTGTGGGTACTATCTATGTGTTGATCGTGGTTTTTCCAGGACATCGCAGGAATCCAGAGGGCTAAAAGTAGACCTCACACCAACCTACACTCCAGGAGTCTTGGCACCCAGGGGTGTGTTCATGTCTGGTCCATTCCTGGGGATGTTCTTTAGAAGTCATGCCTTCTAAGCCAGACTACCATGCATACACCATGTTCCTTGCCCCACCATGGTGTGAGCCATCTGCTGCCTGACAGAGCCACCAGCTGCCTAGCACCATGTCAAGCAGAGCTGTTCACCAGCCAAGGCACCTGGGGGAAACTGGCAGCCATAGTAGGACAGTCCCATGGCACTCAGGTTTACCAGATCATCCCTTACACTGTCTTTTAAAATTTGCAATTTCTTTCTAACTCATTTCTCTTTCATTTTTCAATTTTATATTAAAGGCCTTATTAACTGCATTAAAAAAAAAAAAAAACATTCCTTTTAGGATTTCACTAGACCACATGGCATGGGAAATTATCTCCATAAAATGGCTTCAAAAACTGATAAATATTACTGCAAGAATAGCCAGAAATAGCCACTGTGTATAGCAAGGAAAATGGCAAGACTGTGAGGGGAGGCATTTATGTGAAAATTTTGCATGTGTTTTTTTTGTTGTTGTTGTTGTTTTTGTGTTTTTTTTGGCTTTTTTATTGAAATAATGAAAATACTTTAATAATGTTTAGATTGATTAACACAAAGCTCTTTGATAACAGAAAGTACCATGGATTGTGCACCTTGCCCTAGTTGACTTCATTATTAAGTCTCTATAAAATTGATTTGTAGAAAGATAGGGTGGTTTGGGGGAAATACACCCTATGTGGGTTGGGGTTTGTTAGAGGTTCCCCTTCACTAGGTTTGCAATAATTAACAAGCTGTGACTCAATTCCCCCTGGCATGCTTTAAGGAAGACAAACCCCCCCTTAATCCCACATGTCTGAAAGCATGGCACTTCCCCAAAGTTTGAACAAAAAGACTATGTGGAGATGGGAGTAAAGTGAGATAGAGAGTTTTCCCCTCCAGACCAAGACCCCACCAGCACCCCCAGCACTCCAAGGACACATAACTCCCTAGGTCATTATCCTCTACCTGTATAAGGGAAACTTTTCACCTCTAGGGCTTCCTATTGGCCCCTACACCACACTTAAACCCTTGACCCCCTCCCACCTACTATCATTTCCCTACCTAGGAATTTACTGCATAAATTCAAATCCCTCCTTTCCAGGGACAGGCTGAAGTCTATTCTTCAGACCCCTTCTTTTAGGAGAGGTTCCCAATAAATTTTTCTGCCTATAATCATCAGTTTCCATCTTCCAGTGGGCACCATTTTTCCCAACATTTGGTACCAAAACCCGGGACTGGGATCACATCAAGACATTGATTGGTGAGTAAAGTCCCCCATGCTATGGCCAAATGCCCACGCAATGCTGGACATTGAATCTCAGCTGGGTGGGGTAAGAATTTCTCCACCAGAGGATCCTGCTCTCTCTCTCTCTTTCCATTTCCCATTGTCCAGGATGACCTGCCAAAAAATCCTAGCACTAGGTCAGTGATCCTCACTGTCCCTGAGGGTCACCACAGGTGGTAGGCCTGCATGCTCATAGGAAGAAACCCCTTGGTTCTGGAGATGTCTGGCTCCAAGAATGGTTTCTTGTTTCCTTGGAGATTTATGACAGATTCTGGGATGCCTGTCTTACTCAGAATCTTCCCTGTTCTAGAGATCCTTAGTCTTGCCCAAGCCACCTAAAATGGGGAATTCAATTTCAGCCCCCCCAAAATCCACAGCTTCTGGGTTATCTCCTTCATAACCTTTAATCTCTGTATCTGGAAGGAGACATCAGACCTAAAAAGCTCATTTCAGTTCAACTTCCGTGTGGCTGCAGTACAAATTTGACAATGAAATTCAATGGCCAGGACATGGCACTTTTGATTTCCAAGTTCTCTGAGGCTTAGAGAACTTTATCTAGCACAACAGCAGATGGTCAGAGATCCCTTATATTCAGGCATTCCTTTTCCTTCCTTCACTCCCTTTGCCAATCCTGCTTTTCCTACCAACCTCTTCAGAAACCTTCCTCCTCATCATGCCCACTTCCTATAACTAAAACTTCTGAACACTCTGACTTTGATCCCTCAGATCATGCCCCACCTGTACCTCCTCCATATAATCCTCCAATGTTATCTCCAAACTTACCCAACACCCTTTCTTCTAACCCTGCTTCATCACCGCTGACATCTATTCTTCCCTTCTCCCCTCCTCATACTCACTCACAGGGTACCTCCCCCTCCTTCTGCACTGCAGCCCTCCATCTCTGTCAGCATGCAGGCTCCTAACTCTACACAGATACCAGCTCCTCTCTTACCCCTCCAGAAAGTAACAGGAGCTGAATGAATAGTTAGAGTACATTGCAGTATCTACAAACCGCAGGCCTTGCTGTGGCCTTGCCTGTGCAACTCAACCCCCTCCCCCATTCCCCTTTTTCCCTCTCTCCCTCTTCCTTGTTCCTTCTCACCAATCTGAGCTCTCGCCCCAGTTATTGCCTTTTTTGGACAACCTTGCTTCGCCCCTTGCCGCCCCCAAATTCTGCCCCTTCTCCCTAGCAACCCCTGACCCTAACCACTGCCCAATGATAAGCCTCCACCATCGGCTGAGGGACTGCCCCCAGCCTGAAGAGTATATATGCACTGTACTTCCTCAATAAAGCTCTCGCTCTCTCTTTTTGCTTCTTCCCCCGCACTCAGAGGTCTCGAGTCTTTCTTTCACGCGCGGTCCTTACCAGATACCCCCCACACCTGAGCCGTGGAGACCAGGGAGCCCCCAACCCGACGCCGCTCCCTGAGAACCTCCTCACCCTCGCCGTTCCCGGAGTGCGCACCGGACGGCCCATAACTAGCCAGTGTCGCCCCCCGGGCTGCAGCAGGGCTGATCACCCTCAGGCCCGGGAACAAAGCGGCAGTACATGTTCCTTTCTCACTCTCAGATTTAAGCCATATAAAGGACTGGTTAGAATCCTTCTCTGAAAACTTCTCCATCATTCTTTTCACCTGTCTATCCCCAGAAGAGAAAAATGTATTTGGCTTGCAGCCCAAACCCTTGCAAATACCCTAAACCAAAAAAAAAAAAAAAATGTGGCCAACAGCTCTGTCAGAGCCACGGCAGCCATCCAAAATACCTAGCTGTAAATCCTCTACCCTCCAGAGTTCCCAAAAGACACTCCACTCCAGGTAAGTACAAAAAAACCACCAAGACCATGCTTCAAATGTAAAAAGCCTAGGCACTGGGTCAAGCAGTGCCCAAACCCACAACCTCCTCCAAGGCCATGCCCACTGTGCAAGCAAGGAATCCACCGGAAGTCTGACTGTTCCCAAGCCTTTCAAGACAAAAGAGCATTGGTTACCCAGTCAAACCCAACACCCAGCTTCAACCTCCTGGACCTTCTGGAACTGGCAACAGACAAAGGTACGCAGGAACCACACAGACCCCCACACCCATCTCCAAAGCAGAACCTCAGGTAAGTCTGATGGTGACATGTAAACCGATTTTGTTTCTTATTAATACAGAAACCACTTTCTCTTCCCTTCCCAAAGTCTCTAAACCCTTAACTCACTCCTCAGTCTCCATAGTGAAGGTCAATAGAATAGTTTCACAACCCCTTTTTCACTGTACCCACTAAGAAGCCACCTGTTCACCCACTCACTCCCTCCTTTGCTCCCCCTTTTTTTGCCAAGCTCTGTCAATCCAAAAATCTAAGATACTAAAATTCCTATCATTGCTGCCCATCACAAACCAGTCACAGTTCAACTCAAAAATCATACCCACATCCCATTCAAACCCCAATATCCTGTCCCTCTTAATGCCCTGCACAATATCAAACCCACAATTCCTTACCTCTTATAAGTAAACCTTTAGCTTACTCCTGAATTTTAAATCTGTCTAAGTGTACTCCTAAAATGTAATAATCCAAAATATATGTGTTAAATATCTGTCTATCTAAACTTCTAAATTAAAGCTTAACTGCATTTATAATGCTCAAATATTCCTAACTAGTTGCTGGTTACAAATAAAAATATTTACAAAAACAAGCTTGCATATTACAAGTGACACTGATTCCAAAAAAAATCTTAAAAGCCGTAAAATCAGAAATGTAAAATAATTTTAAAAAGCTTAAAAGCAGCCATACCAAAAGAGTAAGAATTAAGTCAAATCCTGAAAGTATATTTTATTTTAAATAATTTCAAAAAATTTGTTCTTTCACCCTAAAAAAGTGAAGTAATAAAATAGCTGAGTTCATTTAATATATTATAATTTAAATGAAAAGTGTGTAGAAAGTGCTATAAAGTTAAAAGGGATTCTTTAACTCTCTGTTAATCAAAGATATATAAATAAAAAGTTCATATAAATACTTAAAGAATGTATAAAATTTTTGAAAATTTAACAATGTTTGAGCATAATATTAGATAAAAATATATGTTGTTAATCATGGTTTTAATTATTATTAAAAATGATATGTATCGCAAAAACAACCTCTCTCCCTGGAAATCAAAAAACAAATGATTTAACTCATACACATCTGATTCACACCGAAAACTACCACAGGACAGATGCTTTAAGTCATACTTATCCAATTCACATTGAAAGCTGCCATGAAGTGATATATAACAGTAAGCTAACATAAATTAAATAACACCATTGCCGTATGCAGCAACCCTAAATATTGTAAGTTTATTACAAAAATTAATATCTAGTTATGTCACTATCACTTTGTTTTAAAACTTGCTAAAGTTGGGGGTCGGCTGTGGCTCAACTGGTTGGGCGTCCGTCTCCCATATGGAGGGACCCGGGTTCAATCCCCGGGACCTCCCAGTAAAAAAAAAAAAAAAAAAAAACTTGCTAAAGTTTTCTCTAGTATCTCTTTAGGCAAATCAAGCCAGCCTGCATTCACCTTCAAGTGAAATAACCAAGGGTGGATTTTGCAGTGCTTCCCCAAGGTTGTGTGCATAGCCCAATCTTCTATCCCGGCCTGGTGATAAAATTCTGCCTGTGTGAAAAACCTGTACCTGTAACTCTATTTTGTTATATTAATAAGATTATATTAACCAATAACTCTTTTTACAAATTTAAAAGAAGTATCAGAAACAATATTATCTTATCATAAAAACCTTAAATGAACAAATTGGGACAAGCTATTAAGTCCAAGCTGCTCTGTCAAATTCTTAAATGTTATTTAGTTGGATAAAACCAAAACTATTACCTTCTGTTATAACTAATAAATACAATGCTTTCATACATTAATAGTTTATAATATAGTTGCAATAGTGAAAAACTCTTCATCCCTCATTTAGCTCAAATATTAAAACTATTGTATGTGTTAATCAGGTAAAGTTGTTCATGGGAATAAGAGAACCTCCAGCAGGCTGCTTTGGGAAAAAAAGCAGAAAGGGAATTGGCACAGCTTAAGCAGTAAGGGGGTAAACTCTAATTTACTTTGTAAATTAAATGTAGCCAGGATCAACGTTAGCTTTAAATAAAGTTTGTGGCAGAGGCAACATTCTAAACAAATACCCTTTGGGTTGTAATCACAATTGTAAAAGGGACCAAATTACAATATAGTCCCTTAATAAAAACAACAACTGTGTACAGCATACTACACCCTGCTGCAAGAAAAAAGCTTAACCCATTAGTGTCTGGTCACTCTGAAAACTGCCACCTTTATCCAAAGGTGGATTGCAGATGCAAAAAAACAAACAAACAAATAAAAAAACAATGAACTGTCATGAATCACCCTCTGAAGAAAAGAAATTTGTGGAAAAACATCTGAAATGCCTGCCAACAGCAACAAGTAACTGTTTATCATGTCTCTGCCCAATCTTCTATCACCCTTCTTAAGACTGTTAAAGCAACTACCCTTGCAAAGATCCAGAGCCATGCCATTGAAACCTGAAAAGCAGCAGAGTGGCTCCACAAGGAAAATGGACGTCATAACTACTGAACCCTGTAGTAGTACTACCAACTACCTGTCACTCACCAACAGCTCATGGATATCACCCACAAATATTCTTTGTGCTCACTCTAACAACTGAACACCAGCCCCTCCCTCTCTTGGAAGGAACAAAGTATGCTTTCACTGCTATAAACACTTCAACAAAACTCTTGTAACTAGCCAAATACTATTTGCTGCCTAAAAATGTAAGTACCCTATATAAAATGCCAGCCACCCTACAGCCCAAAATTAAAAGTAATAAAAATTTGTTGTTGCCTATACCTCAAACTATATAAACTGGGAAAAATTAAGTAATTTCATCCATACAATGCAGCCTTACTAGATGGGAATCTTAAGTCCATGAAAAACAAAAATCACCCAAACATTGTTATGAAACCATAGTTAATAATCTGAAGTCTCCTATTCCCACTAAAACTCTCTGTATGTCTATGTAAACTCTTCTTATACCTCAACTAAGTTTTAATGTCACTCAAACCTCACAGCATATGACCCATCAAATAAGTTATATTAATAATCTAGCTACTGACAATATGTCTGATTGGTTTTCCTCATTATCTTAGCCCTGAGTCTCATAGTTAATTCCCATCCTCACCCCACTAATAACCCTCCTTCTTTTAATACCAGCAGGACCATACATTCTGTGAGCTATAACACAGTTTATTCAAACAACAGTCTGGAACAGCACCCAGAATCACATTAACAAACTACTCCTAATGCATGGAATCAAATACCAGCCATTAACCCCTAAAACACCACCACAATAATTCAACAAAACCCTACTCCAACCCTCAACAGCAGGAAGGAGCCCAAGATAATAACTATAGGAATCAATCATGAATATCCTCATTTCTCTCTTAATTTGCTTCACACTTAAGATCAATCCTCTTACTTGTTATAACACCATTACTGTTGTTATTGCTGCTGCTTCTTTTTTAGCCCTTATCTCTTACAGCTTCTCTCCTGATTCATACACTGAATCATACAATCAATAACCCAGGAATACATGGATGGCATCTTCCTGATACATGATGATCAATATCAACCCCTGCTGGACCTGAAACCACAGCCCACTGGACAGAATAGAAAGAAACTTTTCTCTACCCCTTGACAGCAGGAAATAGCCAGATTGAGCTGATGCCCCAAATCCTCTCACCTTCCCATCCTGCCCAGTACCTTATAACCCAATAGCCAGGTCCCCCAACATATATATATAAACAAAGAGTTAAGAAAGTTAGAGGTTCACCCTCACTAGGTTTGCAATAATTAACAAGCTGTGGCTCAATTACCCCTAACATGCTTTAAGGAAGGACAGGCCCCCCCTTAAGCCTATGTGCCTGAAAGCATGGCCATTCCCCAAAGGTTGAATAAAGAGACTACATGGAGATGGGAGTAAAGTGAGATAGAGAGCTTCCCCTCTTCAGACCAAGGCCTCACCTGCTCCTCCAGCACTCCAAGTACATATAATCCCCTAGCTCACTATCCTCTAGCTGTACAAGGGAAATTTTTCACCTCTAGGGCTTCCTATTGGCCCCTGCTACTTACTCAAACCCTCAACCCTCTCCCACCAACTATCATTTCCCCACCTAAGAATGTACTATATAAATTCAAATCCCTCCTTTGCAGGGCAGGGCTGATGTCTATTCTTCAGACCCCCTCTGTTGGAAGATCTTACCAATAAACTTTCCACCTGAAATCATCAGTCTCCATGTCCCAGTGAACACCATTTTCCCCAACACTGGATATTAATTTTTGCTGCAAATAGCAGTGGTGTTACTTTAATCTATGATAAACAACAGTTATGTCCTCAATGGCCACTGTTTTTCCGCAGCCATAGAACTGCTGCTTTAGTGGAGGTGGTGTGGATCAGATGAACACAAGCTAAAGCATCCATCTCTTGATTTCTAGGCAGAGAGGTTGTTTCTGTGACACATACCATTTAAAAAAAATAATTAAAACCATGATTAACAGCACTATACTTTACCTAATATTATGCCGAAATATTTTTAGATTTTCAGGAATTTTATGCGTAAACATTTTACTGGTACAGCTTTGATTAACAGAGGTTAAAGAATTTATTTTATTTTATTTGTTTGTTTTTAAAATAATCTACTGAAGCATATCATTCATACATGAACAAACATAAACCATAAGTTTTCAACAAACATCATGAACCTACAAAACAAACATACATAACATCATTCAGGGCTCCCACACATCACCCCACCACAAACACCCTGCACTGTTGTGAAACACTTGCCAACAAATTATAAAAGAGCATCATCAAAGTATGACCACTAACCATAGTCCACATCCCACTACCCCCCACATTTCCCTTCAAGGATTTATCTATTCATTCATTCATTCACTTTAATCCATCCTTACCCCCACCCCTGTTTTTGCTGTCCATGTGTCCATTCACTGAGCAACTCTCCCAATGGAAGGGGTCTGAAGAATAGCCAGCATGGCAGGGGTCTGAAGAGAGAACTCGGCCAACCCATGGAGGGTGGTGGATATGAATTTATACAGTACATCAATATGGGGGGAAATTGAGTACATCCTGGGGCCAAATGGCCAGGGGGAAGTGGGCTAGGAGGTCTTGGAATGTGGGAGGGGCTGGGGAGGGAGTGATGGCCCTTATCTGCTCCATTTTGTTTATTCTTGGGAGGGGATGAGCAGCCCATAGGCTATGGCTTGCTCAGTCAGTTAGGTGGGTTATGGCTGGAGGCTGCCTTTCCTCAATCTATGCCCCAGGGGCATTGATTCAAGGTCCTATGACCTGTCAATCATTGCAACCCTCATAAGGGGGAAACTCTAATACTACCACTAGGCATTGCTATTGGATAAGAATTGTTCCAATAGTTATAATTCCTGGGGCAGGGAACTGGGCCTTTGATATGCAGGAGGAGGAAGTGAGGGCCCTCCAGGGAAGGGGCTGTGTGATCCCTGTAGGGTGGCTGCCCAAGCTTTATCTGTGATGGATGTGAACTCCTCTCATGTCCTGCCTATAGCTCACCTGGTCCCTACCCTTGCTATTAGTAGGAGCCTTAGTTGAGCAAAGGCTGCCTGGTAACTTGGAGAGAGGGATTTCCCCATAAAAAATATTCCATGATTCTGAGTCAAAGGGGCTTCCCCGGGGCTGGGGATGTACTTCACATCTCTTCTATTTGAATGGTCAAAGAAGTGTTCTCCACATTGCATCATCTTCATCGTTAAAAAAAAACCACAACAATATTAAGAATTATTTGCCTGCAGGCATCTGCCTTGGCTATCAGCCAGCTCTGAACAGGCTTTCCTCCATCCTTTTAAAATGTAAATAGAGGAGGGGCTCTGAGTATCTAGTGTTAATAGTGAATTACCTCTCTCTATTTTTTTCTAGGATGATAGGCACAGACCCCCATATTACTCTCACCAACAATCTGGCACTTTCTTCTTGTCTTCTTGAACAAAATCTTTAATTATCTTTGGTATCTCCACTAAAATAAAATTTTGAGTTTTTGTTTCCAGTTTAGGCTCCCTTTTGGGGACATGCTTGACTTCCCATGTGGTGACAGAAAACCTGTGTTTCCTGCCAACCAGACACAGAGGTAACTGTCCCTCTCTCTATGCTGTGGCCTTATAATGAGTATTTATTCAGTTTTGAAAGAAACTGCAATTTTTCTCAAAGTGGATGTACAATTTTACATTCCTACCAGCATTGTGTGAGGATTCCAGTCCCTTCACATCCTGGCCAACATTTGGTATGTTCACTCTTCTTAAATTTTAGCTATTGGGGTTCATGTGTTGTGATTTTAATTTGCAGTTTCCTAAAGACTAAAGATTTTGTGCATTTTTTAGGTGCTTATTTGACATCAATACATTGTCTTTTTGTTAAAGTGTTTGCATATTTTACCTATTATTGTGTTATTTTTGAGTTCTGTGAGCTCTTATATTTTGGATAGAAGTCATTTAACAGATAAATGATTTTCAAACATTTTCCTGAGTCTGTGGCTTATTTTTCATTTCTCTTCATGGTGTCTTTTGAATAACAGAAGTTCTTCACTTTGATAAAGTCCTATTTTATTTATTTAGAAATTGTGATTTTGCTTCCATGGCTAGAAAATCTTTGCCTAAGTCAAAAACATGAAGATTTTTTCATAATTTTTCTTATGGAACCTTTAGAGTTTACATTTCACATTCCAGTCTGTTATCAATATGTGTTTGTTTAAACACTATTTATTGGAAAGCCCATACTTTCTCCACTGAATTGTCATAGCATATCTGCTGAAAATCTATTAACCATATGTATGGGCTGTTTCTGGTCTCTGTATTGTGATTCACAGATTGACTTGGCTGTTTACTTGCCAAAGCCTCATGGTCTTGAGCACTGGAGATTTAAATTCTGTCTTGATGTCAGGTGGTTTAGATCTTCTAAATCTATTCTTTTATTCAAGGTTTTTTGGCTGTTCTGAGTTATTTTCATTTCCATATGAATTTTTAAATCTGCTCCTTAGTTTCAGAAAATCCTGGGATCTTTGGATTGTATTGAATGTATAAATCAATTTGGGTAGAATTAAGAACTTACCAATACTGTGTTTTGGGGTCCATTTATACAGGCTCCCTCTCCATTTATTTACTTTCCTACCTATTAGAAAGATTATTAAAATAAGTGATCAATTTATGGATCTTATTCATCTCTCAGATTCATAGATGTATTTATTTTTTATTTTTGATGCTATTGTAAATAGTATTTTATTTTGATATCATTTCATTGAAGTACATTGCAATGCAATTTCATTTTTTTATTTTTATTTGGAAATAATTATAGATTCATAGGAGTTTGCAAAGATAGTATACTGTGATGTCCCATATACCCTTTACCCAGTTTCCACTAAAAGTAACTTCAGATATGACTATAGTGCAATATCAAAACAAGGAAATTGAAATTGGAACAATGTGCACACAGTTCTTTTTTCTTTTCCATTTTTTCCACAGGTGTCTAACCACTATGACATCAAGGTACATAATTATTCAGTCCTTGCATCATACCCACTTCCCTTAGATTCCCTCCATAATCTTCATCGTTCCTAACCCCTCCAAACACTAATTTATTTTCCTTCTCTATAATTTTGTCATTTAGAGAATGTTGAATAAATGGAATCATCCAATATGTGAATTTTTAAAGTTGGTTTTTAACTTGGCATAGCATACTGAGATCCACCCATTGTGTTGTGTGTATCAATAGTTTGTGGCTTTTTTTGTTGCCTTGTATTTCATGGTAGAAAAGGATGATGATTTATTTAAAAGCTTAACTATGAAATGACATTTGGGTTGTTTCCATTTGGGGGTTATTACAAATAAAGTTGATATGAATATTCATGTTTTTCTGTGGACATAAATTTTGATTTCTGGCATAAATACCCCAGAGGGAAATTCTTGCGTTTTATGGAAGTTGCATTTTTAGTATAATTTCTCTTGTGTTTTGTTTTGTTTTTAAGAAACTATCTCCCAGAACAGCTGTCCCATTTTACATTCCCATCAACAATGTAGGAGGGATCTTGTCTGTGCATCTTCTAAGGCACTTGGTATTTTCACTAGTCATTATTTTATCTGTTCTAGTAGGTGTGTGGTGACATCCCATTGTGGTTTGACTTTGCATTTCTCATTGTGGTTTGACTTTGCATTTCCCTAATGGCGAATAGCCTAATGTCTAACAAAAGACAGCTCTTTCCCCAGCCAGGAATGCATAGCCTAACACAATATAGGTCCAAGCCCAGAGGACCGACTTGAATGCCATTTTTGAACTTTGGGGTCCTGTACTATTTCCAGGATTACAGCTTCTCTTCCAGGCACAAAGTCCCCTGTACATTTTTTTTTTACATGTTTCCCAAGCTCTGATGTAAAATTTAAAAATTTGCAGGGACAATAATTTTCTGGTTAGGCCTGAATGGAGCCTTGTGGTTAGATGTGTTTCTGACCTTAGTGGAAACTGCTCTCTGGTTTTCATCCATTGAATTTTACTGTCACATGTGCACAGGCCTGCACACACACATATGCATGCAGAGGAAAATATTTAGAAACAAAATAAGACTAGAGCATTTTGGCAACTTTGCAAAGCATGGTTCTGCTATTAAATCATGGTAGGATAATTTTAGATAAAATGGGAGGAGTGAACTTATTTCTGTGACCCATTTTATTTGCAGCCAGTGTACTTACATAAATGCATGTCTGAAAAATGATAAAACATGGTACAGGGAGAAAATCCAGTGGGCATCAGAGAGCGTTCTCCAGAGGGCAGCCAACATACCGGTTGCTGTGGAGGCTGAAGGTCCAGGGATTGCACCTGCCTCCAATCACAGATTCTCTAGTTTAATCCATTTTACATAGTGGATTTCAATTGTTTAAAGAGCATGGGTTTTTTGTTTGTTTGTTTGTTTTAAACTAGGAAGTTTAAAGCCAATTACATCTTTCTTAAATTTTTTTTTAAATTTTTACTTAGATTACATAATTGATATATAAAAAATGTAAAGAATTCCATAAGCCTCACTCCTTACCTCTCACACACTTTTCCACATTAACAACATCCTTCATTAGTGTGGTACATTTGTTACAATTGATGAACATATATTGGAGCATTGCCACTAAGTATATTATAGTCTAAACTCTCTCTGGCACAATTTTGTTAGTTATGACAAGATATATAATGGCTTGTATCTGTTAATGCAACATCATTCAGGGCAAATCCAGTGTCCCAAAAATGCCCATATTACACTTATTTTTCCCTTTCCCTCAACTCAGATCATCTGGTTGCCACTGTCTCCATATCAATGATATAAGCTCTCCTATTGCTAGAATATTAATAAGCCTATAGTAGAATAACAGTAGGTCTACTCTAGTCCATTGTTCATTCTCCAATCCTGATTAGAATTGGTGATGCCCTTTTCACCTCTAATTGAGAGGGGGATTAGATCCTATGGGGTAGATGGATGGGACTATCTTGCTTGCAGTTGTAGACTCTGTTTCTTGATATGGTGGTTATCCATCATCATTTCCTTGTTAGTTGTCCTGGGTGAGTCCAATGAACTGGAGTGAAGGTGATGGATCTCTGTTGAGATTCAGGGCCTGATTGTCACATGGAAATCTCAAAAATCACTCATCTTTTAACTTTCTTGTCAAATGAAGAAACACACAGAGAGTTTCAGTAATTATCCCCATGCCAAAGTGCTCAACATGAGGCAGAACTTGGCTTATGGAAGGGCTCCTTGCTTTCATTTGCTACTCTTAGACATAAAATATGGCTTGTGTGTGTAGAAACAAGAATCCAAGGGGAAAATTGATACAAGGAAAACTCATCATTTTAAACTATGCTTACATGGAATGGGATACAACTGTAAGTGAGGTTCCTTACTCCAAAATGTGTCAGGAAAACACATGAAACTTTTTTGAAAACAGAGAAATGAAACCATGTATATTGCCAGCTTTATATTAATTTGCTTCAGATTTTTGCAGAATGTGAATATGTGAATGTAATTCTAAGAATAAGTGAGCCAGTCCTCCTAAATACTATATTCAATGGGGAAATGAGTGGTATTGATAAGGGAAGTGCTGGGACCCTAACCCTCCTTGGCAGAAACCCATAGCTTTAGGAAAATAAACTCCCCTTAGTAGTCCCTTTCTCCCCTCCTCACCCCCTTTGTCTCCATGGAATCCACATCAGGAAGATAAGCAGTCCCTGCCTGCCCCTTTGAATTGAAATTTACAACTCTAAACAGATAATGACTCTTTTCATCCCTAATGACTTTCTGCTTTTAGGAAGATAAGCTAACCTCCCTCTTCTGATTTTGTAACCTTGTCTGCCCACTTGCTCAGGAATTTGCCCACTTAGTGTTCCTATATAAACTTATGAAAATCAGAAAACAGGGCTCAGAATTTGGAGATTGAATTCACCTCTGGGCCTGCGTGTAGTAAAACTTTGTTCATCCATATCCCCAAGAGTGCCGCTTGAGTTTCTTTCCACCAGCCGCAATAGTATCTTTGCATCTACAGAATTGTCTCCTCTACAATGCTTCATTACAATTACTGAACAGAGCCCATTGTCTATAAGCAATTTTCTGAAAATAAATGTGTAAAAATTAAATTTCCCCAATACAGCAAACTTTCACATTCACCAACATCACTGAGATACACTTATTTTTTTGTAAATCATAAGTAAATTTTAAGGCAATTCATATTTGGGTTGAGTTACTTTTAATGTCATTAAGAATATCTGGAAGTTTTAGTTGAGTATTTTCAATTTTCTTAAATGAAACCTTTAAAATGACTGTTATTGGTTGACTTTCTGACTGGTTCAGTGACCTAATGAATATAATATTAATATTTATCTAGATATGCACACTTTGTTACCAGTGTTCCAAATTCAATTACACACTGAGGTAGGGAATGATATGAAAATCACAAAGGATCTTCACAAACAAAATAAAAATCAAATCAACACAATCTGATAGATTATCTGATCAGAAAACCTTGCTCAGATCATACTTCCTAACATCAAAAAGAGTCCCCATTCTAGAGAAATTTATATGAAAATATCTAGCAATTAGTGAAGCCAAGAGACTCTGATCAGAGACACTTAGGGAGTCTTCAAATAATATGGATTGGAAGACACAGGAACAGTCTTATCAGGAATATGGAGTGAAAAGAGTATAAAGTTAAAATTAAAATTCACTCCTGCTGTATGGCCTCTTCATTCTAATTTCTATGAGATGATCACTGGCAAATGTTTTCTCATGTGAATACTTATTGGAATGTTCTAAGTTATTAATATATATGCATGTGGTATCTATGTCTATATATTGATCAACACAAGAGCTTGGTCCTAAGTCTTCTTCCATATCTCAATGTTTCAAGAGTACAAATATACAATGCACAAAATAATCAGCTATTATAGAAACTGCATATCTTTTTTATACATTTGTAATTTTTGTAACATTAGCTGTGAACAATATCCCATCTTCCCTATGTGACTGGTTGTAACACAGAAGTTCACTTTGGTGATTATTCTTCTCCACATGGCCTCACTGGGGATGCTTGATGGAATTCAGGTGGTGTCAGGTCAGGTTTCATAAGCCCTGATTGCTTCACTCACTGGTCTGGTGCCTTAGGAGAGATAACTGGAAGACTGGGCTCCCTTGGGACCATCAACTAAGAACCTCTATGGCCCCAGCAGAAGGATGCTGAGTCTTTTATACAGTGGCTCATGCATCCCATAATGGGTAAAGTAAGAGCACAAGTAGCCCCCACTAGGCATCACTGGTGATAAGAATTGTTCCAATAAGCACAGTTCCCAGGGAGGAAGGAACTGGGCCTTTGATATGCAGGGGTGCTCCAGGAAATGGGTGTGTAGTCCCCTTTAGGATGGCTACCTGGGCCTGATAAGCCAGGATCTGTGACTGACATGAGAACTCCTCAGTTCCTGCCAATAGCTCCACCTGGTCCCTAGCCTTGCTGTGAGTAGGGGCCTTAGTTAACAAGGTGTGGTTTCCCTGTAAAAAAAGTTCCTGGGCTGTGGCCATGGGGTCCTCCCTGGGGATGAACTCTGGTCTAGTCTATCTGAAAGCCCAAATAAGTGCTCTCCCAATTGCATCTTCTCATCTTTTTAAGTAAATTTGGGCTTCATGAATAATTGCCAGGGGGCATCTACCTTGGAGGTGAGGACAGCTGTGGATGGGTGTGTCTCCCTCCTTTTTTATGTAAATAGAGGAGGTATTTGATGTTTTCCAGTTATTATTTGTCTCTTTTTTTCCCCCTGGGTTGAGAGAGGCTACTTAGGCCCCCATATTACTTAGTAATCCTTTCTCCTGTCTTTTTTTCCCCCACCTATTGTTGAATATTGTCAATTTTTCCAGTTTTTGGTGACCAAGAACAAAGCAGCTTCAATATTTGTGTACAAGACTTTGTGTGAAAATACAATTCACTTGAGTAAATAGGTAGAAGTGGGGTTACAGGGTCATTTGGTAAGTTTAAAAGAAACTGACACTGTCTTCAAAAGTGGCTGCATTGTTTTGTTTTGCTTTCATGTGAGCAGTGTTCTGCAATTCATGCCAATATTTGGTATTCTCTTTTTTACTAGTCTTATAAGTGTGTAATGGTATTTGGCCATTTCCCTCTGCTTCTCTATGGCCAGAAAATTACCTGTTTTCCCACCTTTCTATTCCCAGACCCTGTACATTTCCTGAAGCAGTGAAATTCCTTAATAATAAAAGATTGAATTATGTATAGTCCCATGAAGCACACAGACATTCAGATTTCCAAGATTTCTTTCTATTGTGTTCTTGTCATGGTTCCTAGTATCCCCAAAAGATAATTGTACAAATGCCAGTCTCTCATTCTGGTTGCCTCCTGTTTATTTTCTTTTATTCACTGTCTTGGGTAAAACTGAATAAATATTGTGGCAGGGAACTAACCTCTGCAAGGTTGAGAAACAAATGTTCAACTCTATGGAAGTTATAGAACTCTGGGTTTCTGATTGAAGGGATAAATGGAAGCAGGAAACAGATTGCTTCCATTCATTTCAAAGTGCTCATTTCCTTGAAATAAAACCTCAGGTATTCTGTTTGGTGAACTCCTGGTGAGGTTTTACTTTGGTTCTTTTAAAAGTTGTGATCAATCAAAATTCTGCCTATCCATTCTTCCCATATACTAGCACATTTGCCATTGATTGCCTTTTTCCAGATATTGAGTTTTCTCCCTTTCTGTGAAATGCTTCATCACTGGAGGGACCATCTTGGCCTCAGGGCACAGTGAACCACAGAGCAGAGGGAGATACAGTCATCAGTTTACTTCAGATGGAAAATGCTCATGCTGGTTCCCAGGCAGTTGGGGCACATACTCTGTTGGTGTGATGGTGCAGGGAGTCCCTTTCTTGAATTATATCAAGTACAGTACAATCCCCAATTGTTTCATCCTGTTGTACCAAGAATCCCCAAATCCTATATTCAAACAGAAAATACTCTCTGTGAATCTGCTTCACTATTGAAACTATTCAGAATGTATTTCTTGCACAACTTATTTAAGTGCTCTCAAAGCAGTCTTGGAAGTGTGGAAATGTCCCACAAGTGTTGCCACTTGCAGGTCATAAGAGAAGAATGGGCCAATCATAAACTTTCCTAGGCTAGGGGTGGGGGGTAGGGAGTCAAATGGGGTGTCCTGGAAGGAGGGGCAAAGAGAGCAGCCTCTGTCCCCAGCCTAAGGGTGGCAGAGATCCTCCACTACTATCTCTTCCATCTGGTCCTGGGATCCCACCCTCCCTGGGCCCTGTGGGCCTCCTATACCCTGGATGTTGCAGTAGCTGCTACAGGCAGTTTTCCAAGTGTTTATTGGCCCCTGCATGTTTCTTTTTCTTCATATTCTTTCTTCATTCTCTGTTAGGTAATTTGTGATTTTCATATTAAGTTTAGGTATTTTGTGATTAATCCTTTATTGGTTTATTTGTTATGATATTTTCTCCCAGTCTGGTATTGCCCTTTATTTTCTAGTTGTTGCTGGTGTAGAGCAATAATGTTGATTTTATTTGTTGAGCCTGTACCCAGAGACTTGCTGTGCTCTCTTACTGATTGTAATAGTTGTAGATTGTGGTGGATTTTCCATTCATGTAACAACAGCATCCATTAATACCTAACATTTTCATTTCATTCTACATGCTGTATTGCCTTGACTGCCTTTCCAATACAAAGAAGAATAGGAGTGATGAAAGCAGGCTTCTAAGTCTGGTTCTCATTCCAGGGGAAAAGCTGATCTCCCAAAAACCCTATGTTATGTATGGTCATTACCATAGGTTCATATTAGATTAGGTTAATCTGTTTAAGGTCATTCCCTTCTACTCTTGTGTTAAGAAGATTTTTACTATTTTAAGCTTTATATAATGAACTATTATATTTATTTTAAGGAAGTTTTAGATTTCAGAACAATTACATTGAAAGTATAGTGGATTGCCATATACCCCAACACCTTTCCCTGATTTTTCACTTTTTATTTTCCATTTCCAAACATTTCCAATCAAGCAAAAATAGAAATTTTGTGTACATATTAAGCATTAGTTCCTATTCTCTGACCAATAATATACTCCCTGGTAGCCTATATTCTAGATTCTATCTCTATAAATTTATATTTTATACTTAGTTCATAGCATTGAGGTCATTTTTGTGCCTAGCTTATTTCATTCAGCCTAAAGTCCTCAAGATTCATCCATGCTGTCTCTTGCATTAGGACTTCTTTCTTTTTACACATTAATAATAATCCACCTTCCCCACCACCCTCACTGCACCTCTTGACCAGCATATTGGGGTATTTGGGAGCTCACTTCAGGACTGTGATTGTTTTAGCTTTTGCAACCTGCTTGTCGTTTTTTAGTGGATAACTAAAGAATAATTTTATTTTTGTAAAATTATAAATAGTATACAAGCATTTATATAAATACAGTTACAAAGCAGAGCAATACAAATAAATAAATTGTTGCAGCTTTAAAAGAAAAGTGTAACAGCCAAATGATGTCTAAATAAGTTTTGGGACCAACTTGGTTTTTACCACAGCATTCCCATTTTCTTTTTCTAAATGTCTTAACACAATTCTGTAAAGTAAATTTCTAACAGCAAAGAGATATTGATTTCAATGACCATAATGTATGGACTCCAATTTAAAGCAGAAAGGTCAATACTCACCCCAAAACACACATAGTAAATGTAAGAATGGCATTATCAGAAGTCACTAGTGAACCCTTTTTAAACTGTCTCTTTTTGGAGGTAGTGGGATTCAAATAAACGTTCTGAATATGAAAGAGGCAAGAAATACACATTTACTAGAATTTCTTTTGCATTATGTGCAGTTGGGGGAAGTTCAATAATCTTTTAAGGGGTTGTGGGGAGGAGGAAGCAGAGGACACTACTCATTTCCTTGATTTCTTTTGTTTCACATTTGTAAGCTTACAACTGTGGGATAATTTAATAAAATAGAATGCATTAGTAATCTGACTCTTAAAAGAGTGTGTAGCAAAACTCGGTGTTTAAAAAACTACTCAAGCTAGACTTGCTATATATGTTTCCTATCAAGGTAACCATAGCCAGAAGTTGCTTAATAGGTTAGATTTTGCTATAAGGGCAATTACAAAAGGATGAAGTGAAAATGAAAACACTAAGATACATGACAGACCATTGTTATTCCAAACACAACTTCATAGCTCTTCTCCCATCCAAGATACTTTTATATATTGTGCTTTTCAAGCTGCCACTGTTAAGCCAGAGGCCCATTACCTTAGTATCCGGATAAATCCCCTCTCTACTCACTCCCAGAAAATTTAGCTTGGAAAAAAGAATGTGTTGAGGGTTTTATCTCAGTGATTTCTGCCACAAATTTCCTTAAATCTTTATTCCCACCAACCTTAATTTAAAAATGCTATCAAACACTGAAATGAAAACCAATTTTCTTGGCTTTACAGCCTCATCTGAAGAAAAGATATTGAAAAAATTATTTGTAGAGTACTAAATTTCATAAGTACTTAAAAATATTCAAATATCTTACCGTAGCCTAAAATAACATCTCTCAGTAAACTAACTGGCATTAGTCAGAAAAAGTAACACTACGACAACTTTATACTTTTACCTTTTTGGTTTTAGTGTGCAGGTAACCTAGTTTCATGGTCACTGACATGAACGTCCCAATAATAATCCAAACAATAATTTATTCTTTAAAAAGGCTCACTTCAGTTTAGAATATATGCATTTTATATTACATCTTACAACATTTAATAACAAAGGCATATTTCTTCCAAAAAATATAACAAAATCAAAACTGATAAGATTAACACACACAAATAGATTCAAAAAATTGCTTAAGAAAATCACTTGCAAACATTGGCTGACAATCAACAGGGTAAACACCAAGGTAAAGAATATAGAAAGAAAAAAGGAAAACACTCTTGAACAATTTTCAGTAGCAAAGTGTATGGTAAAAAGAAAAACCAAGAAATGTTAATATCTGTTAAGATGCCAACAATAAAATAGACTTTATTTTGACATCAACTTTATATTTTAAAAATAATTTACAAATCATTGATACAGACGCTCCAAGAAAGTGTCCTCTCTTTTCTTGTATTAGGACACCTCTTGTCCCTGATATCACAGATATGCCAGTCTTATGAATACCAGGCTTAGAAAGAGAAGCATGGGGGTCACTGCAGCATAGTCAGTGAGCAGAAAGGCATATTTTCCATTATAAATATTTTTAATCTCTCAAAATAATTAAATGCTCAGTTTGGATAAACAATCAACTCTTCATTCTATTTTCTCTGTAGAGCAAACTGTACTCACTTTAAAAATGTACTTTCTTCAGCTTTCTCATACATATATTTATAAATATATATATATATATTTCCTTCTCTTTCAAAATGGAGGTCTTGATATTTTTACCCTAAGTATTGTTACATGTATGTACATTTTAATTGCACATATTAGGAAAACACAAAACCATGGTATTTCAAATTTCCATAATTAGAAAACTATATTTATAATATACAAAGCCCTCATGAAAATACAGTTTTCACTGGGAAAAAATAAATAAAAGAGACAAGTGGATTTACACAAATTAAGACAAAAATAACCTGGGAAGTTTTCAGTGAAATTCCTGAGTCTGTACCAAGCACATTTGATCTTATTATTCCAGAGTTTTCATCTTCTATTTTTTATATACTTTCAATTGAGATTTTAGGATCACCACATTTGTTTTTCATTCTACATCATCTTCCACCAAGCTCTGAGCTTGAAGGATTGTCAGGAGCTTAGTCAAAGCACCTGGAACACCGTTAGTGTAAGAGTTCATGGTAAAACTTGCCATCACAATTGTTGCTAGTCACACAGGGCAGTGGCATTGGTCAAATGCTCCACAGCCGCCTTCTATTCACCTGGGCCTAGGAAATCCTTTGCTGAGCTGTATTTCTTCAAGGAAGTATTTCTGAACTGCTTTGGTACATTTCAGATTGGATAACTTGGAAAGCCCAGCTTTCTCCTTGGCAAGTTTTTGTTTTCTTTCTTGGTTCTCACACCTGTTTTTGAAAATAGGTTCTCTCTGTCTCTTGCAGTTGAATTAAATACATTTCCCCATGCAGAGTGCCACATGTACACTGGTTGTGAGTCTTTTTTTCCAACCCACCATTTTCCCTTGGTTGCCTAGGCTATAGGTCAACATTGTCCAGTGAAGGAGCCATTGGCTACAATTTTTTAAATTGTTATGTGCATTAGGAAACCACCAAATTATGTGGCATCATGACAAATGGAAAAAGGTTAAAAATGAAGATACAGATTTAGACACACCTAGGTTCCCTTTCTTTTCACAGAATGCTCAAGAGTTGTGGAAATGGGCAATTAAGGAGGCTCATTTTTCTGTAGTATCTATTTACCTAGCATCTCAGACTGGTGAGGAAGTGGCAAGATGAATTAAGCAAAATTAGCACTCAGGTAGTCATGATAACTGTGTGATTTGGCTTTCTATTCTTTTTGAATATCTCCAAATAAAATGTGAAATGAAGAAAATAATTTAAATTTTGTTCTCTTAATGAGAAAATGCAAAGGTCAGTGGCTTCCTAACATGGATACTGGACACTGAAAATGTTTATTTCATCTAAGGGATACATATCTATTGGGAATCAGAGGATACAGCAGTCCTTGTTTCTGAAACAGGGCAGGATCACTCTCAATAATAGTACATACATCAGAAATGAAACATGGTGATCTGGGGCTTGGGCAGGCAAGAGCAGGAATGGCCAATGGCAGGCCATGGTCAGACAAGACCCTGGACCTAACCTGGCCCCCACTCCCTCTTTAGGAACCATCCCTCTTCACATCAGGTAAGGTTTGTAAATCATGCCTCTATGAGCATGGGTGGAATTCCATACTTAGCTTCCTGAAGAACCAGCAAAATGTCTTCCACATTGGTGGACAGAGTCCTTTGTCATTTTACAATCCCACTAGCAGTGAATGAGCATTCCTCTGCCTTTCTCCACATCTTCTCCACACTTCTCCTGGTATGTGGGAAGCCTGTGCTTCCCACAAATGAGGTCCTAGGTTTAATACCTCACCCTGGAACCTCAAAAAAAAAAAAAAAAAAATTCAAAGCCACTTACCTGTCGGTTCTAGTCACAGAAATTCCTCTGTTGTTTTATTATTTCCATGAATACAATGCACCAGTTTGTTATTTCATTTATATACCAAACTCTCCTAACTGGATTTCCTGTTCACAGAAAATCCTCTAAATAAAATACCTACCAAGAAGTAAAAGCATCTGAAAGTAGTTTGGATTTCTACCTCCATCCTTATCATCATCAGTACTAACAGGGACATCAAGGCCTGACATGACCCTGTGGCCACCACATGGCATTAAGCTGCATTTTCTGCCCAAAGGATCAGAGCAGTGAAAGGCGGGACTGAGTATCTGGCAAGTCTGGGAGGATCCAGGACCCCATAGAGAACATGGGGAAGTGTCAGCTTCTCCACAGGGGACTTAGAGAAGGAGATTGCTCAGGGTGGGCTGGTGGGAAAAGACACAGTATGAGCAGGATTCTGCTGACCAAAAATAGCATTTGCCTTGAGCTTAGGGAAGGATGGGTAGGGTAGGGAATAAAGAGGACAGGAGGAGAGAGAAAGGAGTTATGAGTTTTCATGTTTCCATGAAAATAAAAGCAAGTACGATTGTGTCAGAGCACATGACAACAGAGTGGTACAGAAACCATGTTGTGGACCTTTAAGTTAATATGTATAGAAATATAAAAATGTAGAGGTCAGTGTTGGTATAAATGTTTCTATAAGTAAATATATCCACAGGTAATTTGGTCCTCATTGGCCTGAGGGTCTATAGCCAGCCTTATTTAGGCAGCAGTCTGAGGTAGGAGGTAGGGGTGTGGCCTGGAGACTAGGATAGAAAGTGTCACAAAAGACCCATGTGGGACTTTGCCCTGATTTAGGAGTCCTCAAGAGAGTTTACTTTAGAGAAGTTAGTTGGTTTTAAAAAGAATTGGGGTCATATACTGTTCATCCTTCAGTGCCTGGCTTGCTTCACTCAACATAAGGTCTTCAAGATTCATCCACGTTATTCCGCACTGGGGGGTGGGTGGATTAGGAAGTGCTGGTTCAAATCCCCAGGGCATGTAACTGTGAATCTTGACATTCCATGGGTTAGGAGAGGGGGGTATCATGGGCCCTGGGGGGCTGGGGAGAAGGGAACAGTCAAGATCTAATGGGTTGTTTGGTGGTCATGGGGAAGGTTTTTCATTACCTTTCAGTAATGGACACAGGACATGGTAAATATCATCAAAATTATTAAACTGTATCATCTAAATTGTAAACTATACTGTAAATCACTGACAAAAAAAAAAAAAAAGAATTGGGAAGCCATTATAGATGGCATTATTTGGCCTACAATTGTCTCTTAATATAAAAATCTACCTACCAAGAAATGAAATGGCTTCCAAATGCTGTGTCATCCTGTGCAACATGCCTTGGGGATGCATCCCATGGAGGAGGCTTTCTCTGGAAAGAATCCCTCCATGTTGGAAAGCCCTCATCCAATATAGGGACAAGGACAAATGCATTTGTGACAGGGGCTTAGCATTGTTGGTAATACTGAGGGGTCATCTCAGACATAGTAGCTTTAAAGCTCTCAAAGCTGGCTTTTACAGAAAAGTCTCTTGAGAAAATACCAATGAAGAAATGAAGTTATTTTGAGAACTTTGGGGTAAGTCAAGCTCAGAAAATTATACTTCTAATTGTCTTAAAATTAACTCAAAAAGCATTTTTTAGCCATTTAGTATTAACTGGCTTTGCGTACCCAGGAAACTGGCACAACATAGACCCTCAATTTATAGGCTAGGCATGGATGCTTATAAGGCCCCAAGCCGCCTTGCACCCCTGACCCTGCTTCCCCTTCAGGGGACTCCTTACAAACTGTGGCCTCTGAAAGTTTCCTGCAGGGGTTCCTGTCTGCAAAGCAGTCAACACTACACCCCTGATGACTAGATTGTGTTACTGCTATCTATTAGTCGCGTCTTCTGGGTCAACTCCAAAATCCTCCATTTAAATTCCCTACAATTGCTCATTCTGCTAAAGTGTTTCCTGTGGTCACTGAGCATGTGAATTGTGGTATTCCCTTTCTGACCCCAAAGGGGCTTTTCCTGGTGTTCCTCTGCTTTTCCTTTAGCTCCCCCAAGGGTAGAGACAGTAGGTGTGGGAGGGGAGCAGAGACTTATGTCCTGGTCCCAGATTCATAGAGGGGGCAGTCCCAGTTGGTGAAAAAGGGGTGGGATTCAGGAAGGAGGAGCAGGAGCCAGGGAGCATTCTCCCTGCATCCAAACCCCTCTTTCCACATTTTATTCCAGCTTTGGCTCCCAAGGTCAGTTCTGACTGTAGCTCCAGGGATATCACAATCAGACATCTGTGACATAGACCTGGTTCACCACTCAACATGACCCTCCTATCCCCAGGGGCAGGCTCCTTCCCTTTCAGAGCCCTCCCTCCTTCCTGCCCATCAACCGTCTGCCCTGTCCTTTCAGAAGATGTCCATAGAGATCTAGAACATTCATCTGGCAAGAAACTAATTGTCGGCATCCATGCCAGATATTCTCAAATGGAGCTAGGAAAAGTGAGGAAAGGGAATGTCCCAGATGGCAGATTTTCCCCGAGGCTCTGCAATTTTTAACCTGCCACCTGGAAGTGGGGTAGTTGGAAGAAGGCTTTGAGTGGAGAGGAGCCTGTGGCTATATCAGATGCTTCATCTACACTGAAGCTTCTAGTTTCAGAATGTCTGCATTTAAAATAAGTGAGTAAAATCTGCTAGTGGATGTAGGAGCAAAGGCTAAGGATTGCACCTTAAGTGATTAACCAAGCCTGAAATCATCTACAAGAAATTACTCACAGATAACTAAAAGATCTTGGTTAAAACCACTTCCAGGAACCAGCACTAAACTGCCTGACATTTTTCAGTCTAAGTGCAGAAGCTCCCTGTGGAATAACCAAGCAAAGCCTACTCTCTATAGGTAAGTAGTTCCTAAGCTGAATGCCACAGAGAAGCACACCTACTACTTCAGGTGGCTGCCTTTCCCAAGACATGTGGGCACCAACTTCCATGTGACATCTCATCACTGCTAATTCCCTTCTGTAAAAGTGGGAGTCCACCAGGGCTTTGACTCTGTTTTTTTATTTTTATTTTTTAATTTTTACCAGGAGGTCCTGGGGATCAAACCCAGGTCCCTCCATATGGGAGACGGATGCCCATCCACCCGAGCCACATCCGTCTCCCAGGGCTTTGACTCTGAACAAGCTTACAAAGACCTACTAAAATCCAGACAATATCAGGGCTGAAATTCAATGAGTACTTTAGGCAAAGTGTCCATGGTGGTGAAATATTTGGGGGTTAGACTTTTATCCTGGGACTGCCCTTCCTTATATCTCTTCTTTGGGATCTGACTCCAGTTGACAAAGTCCTGGAGAGGCCTGTGGAAGGAAGATGGCAGGGGAAGACCAAAGGATGGCTGGTCAATGACCACTACCTGGGGCTCATGACCCCCTTGACCTGAGGATGCAGAGACCACTGATCCCTAGATCATGGGGAAGGGCAGATGGGGACCATCTGTGATTTTATGTGTACAATTGTCAAGGTTTCTGTTTATTCCAGGCAAGGTGTTAAAGCATCAACAACTATAGTGCAGAAAATAAGCACATAAGAGGCCACCACAAGGTGTCGGTGTCGGATAAAATTGTTCCTATAATCACAATTCCCAGAGAGGCAGGGACTGGGCTTTTAATGCAGGAAGTGAGGGCAGGGATACTTCAGGAAAGGAGCTGTGTGGGTCCTTGTGTGGTGGCTGCCTTGGTCTGATCTGTGACTGATGTGAGACCCTGTCTTCTCCTGCTGAAAGCTCACCTGGCCCAAACACTGCTGGTAGTAGAGCCTTGGTTGAGCCAGGCTGCCTGGAAACTTGGGAAGAGGGGTTTCCCAGTAAAACAAATTCCATGACTGTATCAAAGGCGCCTTCCCAAGGCAGGAGAGACATTCCAGATCTTTTCCTATGTCAATGCTCAGAGAAATGCTCTCTCCATTGCATCATCTTCATCTTTTTAAGTAAAATATCTGGCTTTATGAATTTTTTTGCCTGAGGGCATCTGCCTTGGACATCAGCCAGCTCAGGAGAGGTCTGTCTTCTTTTGTATGTAAATAGAGAAGGGGCTTGTATTCTTAAGTGTTACTAGTCAAGTATGTCTTTGTCTTTTTCTCTGTGATGAAAGGGGTCACCTACTCTTACCAAACAGCCCTTTCTCCTCATCCTTACTTTTATGCATCTGTTGATGAATATTTATATTTTTTACAATTTTTGTGACCAAGAACAAAGCCACTTAAATATTTATGTACAGGATTTTTTGTGGAAATAATTTCCATTCACTTGAGTAAATATATACGAGTGGGGTTAAAAGACCATTTGTTAAGTGTGTGATTTACTTTATAAGAAACTGGCATTATCTTCAAAAATGGCTGTATTTTTTTTGTTTTGCATTCACATGACTAATAAATATGAGTTTCTGTTGTTCTGCATTAATGCCACTATTTGGTATTCTCATTTTTTTTTCAAACTAGTGTGTAGTGGTATCTCATTATTTTCTAATTTGCATTTCCCTCATGACTACTATGTTGAGTTTTTCTTCTTATATTATTTCCCACCCATATATCTTTTAAATGAGGCAGTATTAAGATCATTTATCCCTTTTTTAATTGGAATGTTTGTATTCTTATGGCTGAGTTTAAGTGTTCTTATATCCTGGATTTAAGCTCTTAATTATATATGAGATTTACATATATAAATGAATGTCTTTAATTTTAATCAAATCAATTTCATCAGTTTTTGCTGTTGATGTCATTTGGTGTTCCTTGTCCTCTGAACAAAATCTTTAAGTATTATCAAGAAATATTTTCAATATTCAGTTTCTTGTTTGGACTCCCTGTCAGGGACCTGTTTGACCTTCCTTGAGGTAATGGAGACTCATAGGCAATCATTTCTCTTTCTCTAGGGTGTCCCAATTGATCTTGGGGGTGTCTGTTCTCACTAGCATGATGGTGGCTGGATCATGTGTGATTGTTTGAACACTCATTGTTGAAAAGTCCGTGCTTTCTGCATTGAATTGTCTTAGCATATCTACAGAAAACCTATTGGCCATATATGGAAGCCCACACGGTTCCCAACTCTGAACATGCTTATAGAGACACACTAAATGCTAGATGTTTCAGGGCTGTACTTCAATTGGCATTTTAGGCAAGTTGTCCATGGTGGTGACATATGTGGGGTTGGTACAAAAACCACAACTGCCCTTCCATATAGCTCTGCTTGGGATCTGACCCTGGCTGAGAAAGTGCTGGGGAGGCCTGGAAAAAGAGGATGATAAAGGGCTTCCTGGGAGGAGGCCCAGCCAATGGCTGCTGCCCGGTGCTGACAACTCCCTTTGCTGAAAGGTGCAGAGACCACAATTACTCATGTCGGGAGGAAAGGCAGATGGGGGCCAGCTATGATTTTATATATGCAATTGTCAGGGTTTATGTGTACTCCAGGCAACATATTAAGGTATCATCAATATCTATGGGGGAAAGTAAGAGCACAAGAGGCTACCACTAGGTGTCACTCTTGTATAAGAATTGCTCCAATAATCACAATTCCCCCAGAAGAAGGGGAGTAGGAAATGAGGGATCTTCAGGAAGAAGTTCTGTGGCCCCCTGTAGGGTGGCTTCCTAGGCCTGATCTGTGACCAATATGAGACCCTCTCATGTCCTGCCAATAGCTTTCCTGGTCTGTAGCCTTACTATTAATAGGAGCCTTGGTTGAGCAAGGCTGCCTGGTAACTTACAGAGAGGAATTTCCCAGGAAAAATGATCTTCCATGACTCTGAGTCAAAGGGGCCTCCCCAGTGCTGCGGATGTACTCCTAGACTCTTCTATGTGAACGGGCAAAGAAATGTTCTCCCCATTGCATCATCTCCATCATTTTAAGTAAAACTCTGACCTTATGAATTGTTTGCCTGCCAGTATCTGCCTTGGCTATCAGCCAGCTCTGGACAAGCCTGTCTTCCTCCTTTTCAAATGTAAATAAAGGAGGGGCTCTGAGTTTCTAGTGTTACTAGTCCATTACCTCTCTATTTTTTCTAGGAAGATAAGGACAGACCCCATATTATTCTCACCAAGTCTGCCCTTTTCTTCTTGTCTTCTTGAACAAAGTTTTTTAAATTATGGTTGGTATCACCAATCAAGTAAAATTTTAGGTTATAGCTTCTAGTTTGGTCTCCCTTTTGGGGCCCTACTTGACATTCTATGCAGTGACAGAAAATCTGTGGCTCCTGCTGACCAGACCCAGAGGTAACGGTCTCTCTCTCTATGATTGGGCCTTATAATGGGTGCTTATTTAATTTTGTAAGAAATGGCAATTTTTTCTCAAAGTGGAGGTAACACTTTGCATACCCACCAGCATCGTGTGAGGGCTCCAGTTCCTTCACATCCTGGCCAACACTTAGTATGCTGAGTCTTCTTAAATTTTAGCTATTGGAGTTGATGTGTTGTGATTTTCATTTACATTTTCCTAAAGACTAATGGTTTTGTACATCTATTTTAGGTGCTTATTTGATATCAATGCCTTGTCTTTTTAATAAAGTGTTTACTATTTTACTGATAAATATGTTATTTTTGAGTTCTGTGAGATCTCACCATATTTTGGATATATGATTTTCAAAACATCTCTGTGTCTGTGGCTTATTTTCTAATTCTCTTCATGGTGTCTTTTGAAATAACAGAAGTTCTTCATTTGACGAAGTCCAATTTTATTTATTTAGAAATTGTGCTTTTGCTGCCATGGCTAAGAAATCTTTGCCTAAGTAAAAAACATGAAGATTTCCACATTTTCTTATGGAACTTTTAGAGTTTACATTCCACATTCCAGTCTGTTATCAATATGTGATTGTTTGAACACTATTTATTGGAAAGCCCATATTTTCTCCACTGAATTGTCATAGCATATATACAAAAATCTATTACCCAGATATATGAGAATATTTCTGGTCTCTGTATTGTGTTTCATGGCTTGACTTGGCTATTTACTTGCCAAGGTCACATGTTCTTGAGTCGTGGAACTTTAAATTATGTCTTGATATCAGGTAGTTTAGGTCTTCTAAATCTATTCCTTTAAATTCAAAGTTTTTCTGGCTGTTCTAACTTATTTTCATTTCCATATGAATTTTAAAATATGCCCCTTATTTGCAGAAAAATCTGCTGGCATCTTACTTGGGATTGTAATGAACCCATAAATCAGTTTGGGTAAAACTGAGACCTTACCAATACTGTGGCTGGTGTCCATTTACATGGTCTACTTCACCATTTATTTACTTCTTCGTTTTTTTAGAAAGGTTTTTAAAATAAGTGGTCAGAGTACTGATCTTGTTCATATTTCAGATTCATTGATGTATTTATTTTGTATTTTTGATGCTCTTATAAATCGTCTTTTTTATTTTCATATCATTTCATTGCAGTATATTGCAATGCAATTTACTGTTTTTTATTTTGAAATAATTATAGATTCAGAGGAGTTTCCAAAGAAAGCATACAGTGATGTCCCATACACCCTTTACCCAGTTTCCACTAATAGTAGTTTCTGACATGATTATAGAACAATATCAAAGCCAGGAAATTGATATTGATACAATGTGTACATACTCCTTTTTTCTTTTCCATTTTTCCACAGGTGTCAGTTTATCTAACCACTATGTCATCAAGGTACAGAAATATTCAGTCCTTACATCTCTACCCCGTTTCCTCAGATCCCCACCCCATCTCCATCCTTCCTAATCCCTGGCAAAACTGATTTGTTTTCTCTATAATTTTGTCATTTCAAGAGTGTTATATAAATGGAATCATCTAATATGTGACTTTTTAAGGTTGGCTTTTTCCCTTGGCATGGGTCTTTTTTTTAACTAGGAAGTTTAAAGCCAATGATTCAACTTTTTCCTTCCTTGTCAGATAAAGTAACACAGAGAGTTTAGGTCATTATCCCCAGGCCCAAGTGCTCAATGTGAGGCAGAAATGAGCCTATGGAAGGTCTCCTTGCTTCCCTCTACTCCTCTTTGACATAAAAGGTGGTTTTTGGTGTGTATAAAAAAGTTTTCAGGGGGAAATGGACACAAGGAAAAATATCATTTTAAACTAAGCTTAAGTAGAATGGAGTACAACCATAAATGAGGTTCCATGCTGAAAAGATGTTAGAAAACCACATGAAAATTTTGTGAAAACATAAATAAATTCATGCACATTGTTAGCTTTATGTTAATTTACTTCAAATTTTGCAGAAGGTGAATATATGAATGTAATTCTAAGAATAAGTGAGCTGGCCCTTCTAAACACTGGATTCTATAGGGACATGTGATTTATCATTGCATCTACAAAATTGTCTCCTCTAAAACATCAGCTTCATCACAGTTACTGAACATAGCACATTGTCTACTAAATTTGCTGAAAATAAATTTGTAAAAACTATATTTCCCAAACACAGCAAACTTCCACATTTACCAACATCACTGACATACACTTATTTGTTTGTAAATCATAAGCAAAATTTAAGGCAATTCATATTTGGGTTGAATTGTTTTTTACACCATTAAGGATACCTGGAAGTTCTAGTTGAGTAGTTTCAATTTTCTTGAATGGTACCATTAAAATTATTATTTTCTGACTCTCAGACTGGCTGAGTGGTCTAATAAATATTATGTTTATCTAGAAAGGTATGCTTTGTCATCATTGTCCCAAAATGATTTACACCCTGAGGAAGAGAATGGGATATAAATCACAAAATAATCCATATAAACAAAATAAAAATCAAGCTAACAGTACCTAAGAGATTATCTGATCAGAGAACCTGCTCAGATAACTTTCCCATAACTGAGAGGAAAGAGTTCCCTTTCTAGATAAATTTCTATAAAAGTATCTAGCACTTAATGAAACCAAGAGACTGATCAGAGACACTTAGGGTGTCCTCAAAGAATATGGATTGGAGGACAAAGGAAGATTCTTATCAAGAACATGCTGTGAAAAGAGTAGAAAGTCAAAATTAAAATTCACTCCTGCTGTATGACCTCCCCGTTCTAACTTCTATGAGAAGATCACTGGCAAATGTTTTCTCATGTGCAAATTTATTGAAATGTTCTAAGTAATTAATATACATATACATGTGCTATCTATTTCTATATATTGATCTATACAGGAGCTTGGTCCTCTGTCTTCTTCTATATCTCAGTGTTTCAAGAGAACAAATGTATAATGGAAATAATCACCAGCAATTAAAGTAATTGCATGTCTATTTTATACATTTGCATTATTTTTAACATTGGCTGTGTACAATTACCCATCTTTCTCATCAGTCTCCTTCGAACACAGAATTTCATGCTGGTGACTCTTCTACTCCATGTGGTATTACTGGGTATGCTTGATGGAATTCAGGTAGTGTCAAATCAGGTTTTCATAAGCCCCAATGGCCTCACTCACTGGTCTGGGGCCTTAAGAGTGTTGATTGGATGGCAAGGCTCACTTTGGACCTCCACCCCGGTCCACAGGACACAGAATCTTAGGGACCAGGGCTCCACCCATCCTCCAGCACCAGCAGTCCCAAAACCCACCGGGGCTGAAGACAAAAGGCATCCCTCCCCCAATGGGGGCACATCTTCCCCAAGGCTACCTGGGCAGAGAGGGTCAATGTTATGTACCCCTACAAAAGTGGCCTGTATAGAGCACACAAAGACCAGCAGAACAGACTAGGAGTGTGATGGCTCACTCATCCTCCGCAGGGCTTGGTGGGTGTGCAGGGTGGACTTGGAGAATAACTTGTAGGAACACTAGGCACCCATGGGACACAGACACCCAGCCTCTGGCCTGTCTCTCTCCAGCTTGGACTGATTTCAGGTTCTGGGGTGGTAGCAGTGGCCCTTAGAATATGACTTGATGCTCAGAGGTTGGGTGGAGGGCCATGGAAAATGCCTGCATTTTCCTTTGATTTCCTCTTAAGGAAATGAAGATGACCATTCCTTCTGGAATCAGGTCAATGACAGGCAGATTTTTATATCCATTTAAGGATCATTTTAAAAATATCAAATTCATATCAAAATAAAATCTATTTAATTGTTGGTATCTTAACAGATGTTAACATTTTCTGGTATTTCATTTTACCCTATATTTTGCCACTGGAAATGGCTTAAATGTGCTTTCCTTCTTCTGTGTATATCGTTTAACTTGGTGTTTCCACTCTTGAGGGTGTTCAGCCAATGTTTGCCAGTTTTTCTCTTAAGCCATTTGTATTTGTGTGTGTTCATGTTTACCAGCTCTGATGGTGTTATGATTTTTTGGAAGAAATAGGCTTTTGTTATTACAATTGTAAGATGCAATACAAAAAGTATATACACAAAAATGAAGTTGACTTTTTTGAAGAATAAATTATTTATTTGGCTTATTGTCAGGAAGCTCAGGTTAGTGACCATGAAATTATGTCACATGTACATGACAACATAAAAGGTCAAAGTATAAAGTTGTTGTAGTGTTACTTTTTCTGACTTATTATGTCTATTAGTATACCAGGAGATGATATTTTATGGTACAGTAAGATATTTGAATATTTTAAGACCTATGAAATAAAGTCCTTTACAAATTATTTTTTAAGTACCTTTTATTCTGATGTGGCTGTAAAACTAGGAAATTGGTTTTCCCTTAAGTGTTTCATTGCGTTTTTAACTTCAGACTGGTGAAAATGAATATTTGAGGAAATTGGTAGCAAAAATCACTGAGATAAAACCCTCCACAAGTTATTGGCTAGTTTTGTGGGAGTGGGTGGAGAGGGCATTGATCAGGATAGTAAGGTAATGGGTCCCTAGCTGAACAGTGGCAGCTTGGAAAGTACAATGTATACCATTATCTTGGATGGCAGGAGGCCTATAATGTTTTCCAAATAACAAGGGTCTGCCATGTTTCTCAGGTTTTCATTTCTCTTTGTCCTATTGTAATTGTCCATCTAGCAATATCTCACCTATTAAGCAACTTCTGGCCCTGGTTACCTTGGCAGGAATCATATCAAAGCAAACCTCTAGCCTTTGAGTGTTTTTTTAAATACCTAGTATTAATACATACTTTCTTAAGAGTCAGATTACTAATGCTATGTAGTGTATTCAATTATCCCACGGTTGTAAACTTAACTAAATGAAACAAAATCAATTATGGAAATGAGTACTATCCTCTGCTTCTTCCTCTCCACACCTCCCCCAAAAAAGTGTTAGTTGAAATTCCCCAACTGCACATAAAACCAAAGAAATTCTAGTGAATGTGTATTTTTTTTGCTTCCTTCAACTCTAGAATGTTCCTTTCCATCCCACTACCTCTAAGAGGAGGCACTTTAAAAAATGTTCACTAGTGAATTCTGTTAAATGCCATGTCTATATTTCCTTTGTGTGTCTTTGGGTGGGAATTGACTGTTAGAGGTTCCCCCTAATTAGATTTGCAATAATTAACAAGCTGTGACTCAATTCTGCCTGACATACTTTGAGGAAGGACAAGCACCCCCTTAAGCCTACTTGTCTGAAATCACGGCACTTCCCCAAAGGTTGAACAAAGAAACCACGTGGAGATGGGAGTAAAGTGAGATAGAGAGCTTCATTCCCTCCACATCAAAACACCACCTGCTCCTCCAGCACTCCAAGAAAACATAACTCCCTAACCCACTACCCTCTAGCTATATAAGGGAAATTTTTCACCTCTAGAGCTTCCTATTGGCCTCTGTATCTTACTCAATTCTTTGACACCCTCCCACTGACTATCATATCCCTACCTAGGAATGTACTGTATAAATTCAAATCCCTATTTTCCAGGGGTGGGCTGAAGTCTATTCTTCAGACCCCTTCTGTTAGGAGGGCTTCCCAATAAACTTTTTGCCTGCAATCATCAGTCTCTAGGTCCCAGTGAGTGATGTTTTTCCCAACATTGACCTTGCTACTTTAAATCTGAGGACAATATAGTATGGTCATTGAACTTATATCTCTTTGGTGTTAGACATGTAGTTTACAGAATTGTGCTAAAATATTTAGAAAAAGAGAATGGAATTGCAGTGTTAAAAACCAAATTGGTTCCAAAACTAACCTAGACATCATTTGGCTGTTACACTTTTTTAAAAAACTGCCATAATTTATATATTTGTATTGCTCTGCTTTGCAACTGTAATTCTATTTATGATTGTCCACTATATTTACTTTTACACAAAGAAAATAAATATCTTATCTGCTGCAAAGAATAATGAAGGGCTGCTTGCAAAGTGAAATCAGTCACTGTCCAAGGGTAAGCTCCAAAACACCCCAAGACCCTGGGCAAGTAGCAGGGGTGGGAGGGTCAGGGACATGGTCATCCTGTTGAGAAAATCTCATACCCAAACCTTGAACCAAGAGAAACTTTCAATGGAAGTTCAAAGTCATCAGCACTATGATGCAGCCATCAAACTGAGGAAGTAATTTGCTTCTCCTCAAACCTGGCACAACACCATGCCACCACTTGGAGCAGTCACTTCTCCCTCCAAGAGCCCAAATGGAGCACCGGGAGCTGTTTCTGAATTGGAAAAAAGCACCCCACCCCCACTCCCCCACACCCAAATCACTTCATAGTTCACTTTGCTGTGAAATTACCCTCAGCCTAAAGACACACAACACAGGATCTAAACACAAGACACATGAAGTGTTGGTCCAGTGAAGTCCTATTATAGACCCAGATCAAGATTAAAGATGCAGAATGGCCATCAGGGGGCCAGGACTCCAAAACCAGACATCTCATGGTGAAATCTGCCTTGCCCACTTGAATTCAGAAATTCAATACAAGCAGCACATTTGTAGCTGGACGCATGAGGATGGAGTTGCAGGGCAATCCTGGAAGCTGAAATTCAGTGCTCATAAGAGACATTTAGTTTCTGCACCTGGGACACTTGCTTTCTTGAAAATATGTCAGTCGTGGGAAAAATCATTTTCTGAGATTTTCCAAGGGCTGTGATTGGGCTTAGAAACAACATGGGATATTTTCCTGACAGACTTGAAAACTGGAGGGTTTCCTCACCCTTCAGTAAAAAACTTTGGAATTCACTGGGACACATTCAAGTATGGAACCACCACAGATGAGCTCAAGTGCTTCCTGGTGGATACCATCATCTGTTGTTCACAGGGATCCTGGAATGTTTCAAACCCAAGGACTGCTGTGTCCTCTTTCCCTACTGCATCTGCATCTCTCAGCTGAACTCTATATTTGCAGTGGCCATGCCAATGTTAGGAAGCCACATAGCTTTGCATTTTCTCTTGAAATAATAAATGATAAATTATTTATTCATTTCACATTTTACATGGAGCTCATTATAAGAAATAGAAAGACATCACACAGTGATGACTACCTGCTTGCTGATATGGTTGAACTCATCTTGCAGTGACCTCATAAGTCATAGCTGCTAAGCAAAGTATTTCCAACCTGAAGAAAGCTCCCTAGATCACCCTTGTTGGCACCTTGGACGCATTCTGCCAGAAGACAACAGGTCCACAAAATTTTCCTTAAACACCTTCTTCATTTTAAATCTCTTTTCATTTCTCATGATGCCACATCATTGGTTGTGAACCAGAGGCAAAATGACCAGAAATCTTACTTAAAATTTTTCATCAAACTGTGTGTCTTTCTATTCATTGATTATGTCTCAGATGGCACTGGAGATCATGCCACTCCTCATTTTGGCCTGATGATATCCATAAGACTGGAATTTTAAGGAAATGAAGGGCAAGATGTATCCTAAAACAACACAATTCAGAGAGAAAACTTTTTTGGAATGTCTATAGGAGGAATCTAGTAAAAGGTCTGGTCTATTTTCAAACAAGTAGAAAGTTTTAAAATGTCTGGTATACTTTCAAACAAGTAAATGTGAAAGAACAGAAGTTATTTACATATGGGTAAGCACATAAGAATCACAATATACATGACCAAAACATAAAGAATTGTGAGATTAATCAAATATACTTTATTTGAAAGAAAATTTAGAGCTTACTATCCAGAGAGGACAGATTCATAAAAAAATTAACAAAGATATCCTCTAAATTACTGAATCAAAAATTGGCATATTCAAAATTAAAAATCAGAGAAAAACATTTAGAACTAGGTTATCAGTATCCTCTCAGAAAGTGTAGTTACCATTGTTTAATTAATTTTTTGAAAATGTACAGAAATATTTGTACAAATTACGTTCATCAGTAAGTGTAATCATTGAAGCCTCTCATGTTTAAAGACTAGTTTTCAAAGGAGCTAACTAAATGCCTTACATTTTCAAGAAATATGTACTTATCTTTTGAGTAATGCCTTCATTCTTAGGAAAAATTTTGTATTAAAATGATATTAGATATTTAAGGGTCATTTTAAAGTTTCTATTTTGCCATGTATTTTAAAAATGGATTTTCTATTTGAAAGGCACCAAATATGTGCCAGGAAAAGTATCAAAGAAATCTAACTCCTGAGTAGAATCCATATGACACATTTAATGTAGTTTTTCCAACACACAGTTATTATTTTATGAGGTACATTTTTATTGTAGAAGATAAACTTAGAAAAAATCATGCAAATTTTAACACTCCACATACAATAGACTTACATAAACACACACACTGTGATGGAAGCTTTGTTGCAGAAATGAGATAATATCATCAGACTATGACCACTAAGCACGGTCCATAGTGGATATTTGACACACTTTTCCATTGTCTTCCATTTGCAACATGTAATGCTTGGTGTGGATGTTACCTGTTTTTCATGGCTTCTCATGTATTTTCTACTTTCCCCCCATAATCATGAGTTTGACTCCTAGTTTATTCATAATACATCTATATTTGGACCACTGCCTCTGTATTAGTCAGCCAAAGGGGTGCTAATGTGAAACACCAAAAATGGGTTGGTCTTTATAAAGGGTATTTATTTGGGGTAGAAGTCCACAGATACCAGGCCATAAAGCATTAAGTTTCTTCTCTCACCACAGTCCATTGCCATGTGTTAGAGCAAGACAGCTGCCGGCATTTGCCAGGGTTCAGGCTTCTGGGGTTCCTCTCCTCCCGGGGCTGCGTTTCTCTCCGGGCTTAGCTCCTGTTTCCTCCACAAGGTCAGCTGCAGACGATCAGGTGAATGGCTTGCTTCTCTTCTCCTGGGGCCTTCTTTCCAACATCAAAACTGCTTCTCAAAAGACTGCTTCAACTGTCCTTGCCTTGCCTTTTATATTCAATTCCCCACCTTGGCTCAACGCCCTAATCCTAACCTAATCATGCCCAGATTAACAGATCAGTTTACAAGCATGATTCAATTATATTTTTGGAATTCATAATTACATCAAACTGCCACATTCCACCCTCTGAATTCCAAAAATACATTACAATATTTAAAAAAAACTTAAATCAGTAACAATCCAAGTACAAAATCATATCAAAATCATTTTAAAGAAATATAGTTTGTCTTCAGGCAAAGTCCCATCTGCTATAGACCTCTGAAACTTACAAAACCACTTAACTGCTTCCAATACACAAATGGAAAGACAAAAGATAAACATTATCAATATTATATGGAGAAATTGGTATGTTAAACATGAGTCATGGATCCTCTACATTTCAGTAAACTTGCAGAGCATCCTCCATTTGATTTCAAAGTCTGAGAGTCATTTTTAAGAAGATGTTTTCTTTTCCTGGGGCCACATGGGAACCCACCCTTTCCACAGGCTTGCCCAATGGCCATTTTCTTGGTTCCACCCTCATCAAGCATCTGGGTGTTGAATAAGCTTCAGACCTCACCCTCCAAGAGTGTTGGGGTGATTGCCACACCTTACCCAATCTTTGGGTTAGAGTCTTAGCCCCCCTAGTACAGTGAGGAGAAGATAACATTCCCCCTAACTTTTGGCATACAGGCTCAACCCTCTCAGAGCAATGGGTTGACCACCTGGCTTTCTTTAATCTATGGGGGACAGGTACACCCCTCTCAGACCAATGGGGTGTTGACCTTAACTGCCCTAATCTTTGAGGAATGTGCTCCAACCTCTCTGCACCCTGGGGTGGCAAAACTCTTCTTGAACATTGGGTGGGGACATCCACCTTCTTCAACTGCTGGGGAAAAGTCACCCTCTCTGCACCATGCAGCATCAAAACTTTCTCAGAACATCGGGTAGGAACATCCACCCTCTTCAACTGCAGGGGCAAACTCACCCTCTCTGTACACATGTGTGGGGCTCCTCTCTTGGCCCAAGGAGATGTCTTAAGTCCAGATCTCTGCTTCCACGGTTTTCTTCTTAAAGCTGATTCTCCTTCAATCTCTCCTTTTCATGCCCTCTTTTGTCCAAGTTGACAGTGGTTTTGTTCATACAGCTCTCTCAAAAACTTTGTTGGTTTAGCATGCAGGAAGCAGGGGTCCAAGCCATCACACAGTAAGACTTTCCACAAGTCTTTCCTAGATAACTGCATCTTCAATTCTGAGTTACGAGTTCCAAGTTTAGTAAAGTCTTCAAATAGGGCATTTTTTATCTGGGAATTTGATTTCCACAAACTTGGAAGTTCCAGAATCAGTTTCTGTTTTCTTTGTGCCCAAAAGTTCAGTCCTTAGTGTATTTCTCTCATCTAGTATTTTGCAATAAGCTGCAAGGAGAAGCCAAGCCACATTCTCCGAGTTTACCTTGGAAAGTTCTTTAGCTAAAGGCTCTGGTTCGCCATTTTCAAATTCTGTCTTCCATATAACACCAGGAGTTAATCTTGTTAAGTTCTCTGCAACTTTAAAACATGGATCGCCTTTCCTCCAGTTTCCAATAAAAGTTTCATCATTGACTTCTAAGGCATCATAGAAAGTCTCTTTAGCGTCCATATTGCTATCTACAGTTTCTTCAAAGCGATCTTGGCCTTTTGCATCAAGCATTTCACAATTCCTCCAAAAAATACCCCTTACCCATTTATAAAACCGTTCCAACATTTTGGTAATTACAAAAGCACTTCCCCACTCCTCGGTACCAAATTCTATATTAGTCAGCCAAAGGGGTACTAATGTGAAACACCAAAAATGTGTTGGTCTTTATAAAGGGTATTTATTTGGGGTAGAAGTCCACAGATACCAGGCCATAAAGCATTAAGTTTCTTCTCTCACCACAGTCCATTGCCACGTGTTAGAGCAAGACAGTTGCCGGTGTTTGCCAGGGTTCAGGCTTCTGGGGTTCCTCTCTTCCCGGGGCTGCGTTTCTCTCCGGGCTTAGCTCCTGTTTCCTCCACAAGGTCAGCTGCAGACGATCAGGCGAACGGCTTGCTTCTCTTCTCCTGGGGCCTTCTTTCCAACATCAAAACTGCTTCTCAAAAGACTGCTTCAACTGTCCTTTGCCTTGCCTTTTATATTCAATTCCCCACCCACCAAGGAGTGGGGCTCAACGCCCTAATCTTAACCTAATCATGCCCAGATTAACAGATCAGGTTGCAAGCATGATTCAATTATATTTTTGGAATTCATAATTACATCAAACTGCCACAACCTCTAAACAGAATTAGAGCTTCCTGAAGCTGTTTCTTGGAAGGGAGCCTTTTAAATTTCATGCTTGTGTATTCTAATCAGCCTGGTCTTCAATTGAGGAGAATTCTATTTAAAGATTCCCTCCCACCTTCCTCCTTGCCCCCTGGCCCCAAAACAAAGGGCAGTGGATGTGTTCAAGCCACACCCTCTCAGGATCCCCATGGTGTAGGAGGGCAAGCCGAATTACCACACCAGACACCGGGCACCACAAGACAGTTGCATTTCCCTGTATACACAAATTCAAGGTGAAGCCTGTACCTACCAGTTTCAGCCTTATCAGCAGTGAGAAACTTGGAACAAAGGGCCTGCAGGCAAATTTAGTGTTCCTTGAAAAGGTTTGCCATCCCTGGGTAAGCAAGGATATATCTGGTGTCACATGGGTTTGATAGACTGTCCCATCATTGAGGTGAAAACATTTTCTCATTTTTGTGGTCATTTCTTCTTAAACCCTTGGCTGACTGAAATCCCAGGAGCTTCTTTTGCAAACATGGGTTTTTTTTTTCTAGTAATCAGGGTAGGATTGATTACTAGTTAAATTCACTCTCTTCTGAGCCCACCTCTGAGTGGTTGTATTTTTTGAAATTCCTTGAGGGCTGTTTTGACCAAGCATAAGGGCCATGCTAGCCATATTCCAGGAAGACTGAAAAACAGCAGGAGTCCATTTTACTGAGTGAGCAGAGGCTTGTACATGATCTGCAATGTTCTTCTGGACAAATTCTCCATTTTCCATCTCGCTCTATTGATCTCTCCAAGCCCACTCTAAATCTTTTTTTGCTTGCATTGATTCCTATTGAAAGAGTGGTGTGATGATCAGGATTCTGTAAGTTTCTTCATAGAAAATATATACCTGTTTTAAATTGATTCAGGACAGCAGAAGAGATATATTTCTGGTACACCATTTTACTTTGCACATACTTATGCAAATTCATTAATTAAAAGAGTCTATCTGGGGCCATAATATTTTCTCAGGAGGACTGTGAAAAAGATTTTGCATTTCTTGCCCCTTAAAAGAAGGAGTTGGCAGATTGTTACTGGCAATAACTCATTCCAAAAAGATGTGAAGAATTCCCAAATAAAAATTTGATATTCCAGAAATAAATATGGTCTAAATGAAAACAAAATCACTAAACCAATAATTTACCTCATTCCCAGAGATTATTGGGTCCAATAGTTAGGGCTGTAATATACAAAGAAGAATTATGTCATCATTGATTTCAATTACATCAGAATTATTATTAACATTTCAATGTTTCTTCCTCTAGGGTGTATTTCTTAAAATGGATTATATGAAAACTAACCTGGCCTGACACTCGCTTTCCCTTTTTTTTTCTTTTTTTAAATACATTTTTATTCTATTAGATATATAACACCAAGTAGAGTTCATCTGGAAAATGTTTCCAGAATCATTTTACAATTCTAAAATAAACCACATTTATTAATACCTCCAATCCTCTCAGACTGATAGTTAAGTTTTGGAAAGTTCTCAACCTCATGTGTAGGGGACAATTTTTCTAAAGTTTATTTTTCTCTTGAATCAAATTTCACCATGATTTTAGTAGTTGCTTTCATTATATTCATTTTATTATTAGAGCAGTTGGTTTACCAAAAATTTCTTGCAGAAAATAGAGAATATCTGTATATCTGCCACTTTTCTTCCTCATCTTTAACACTTTATAGTCCACTTTTTCTTATTGATATTCTGTCTAAAGGGTCAATCCATTCTTGAATGTGGGGTATTGAATTCTCCTATTAGTCAATTTCTACTATCAATTTCTCCCATCAATTCGTCAACATTTGTTTCATATACTTTGTAACTTTGCTGTATATATAAATATAATTGTTCCTATATATATTTAATTGTTGTGTTTGCCTTTAATTGACCCCTTTATCGATAGATTTTTCTTTGTCATAGGCAGAATATTTATTTTTTGCTATTTTATTTTGTAATTTAATAATTGAAAATATAAACAATTAAAAACTAAAACATAAACACAGATGAATAAATATATACATTTCTCAATTAAATGTACTGGATACATATAAAATTTTTTTTTAATCAAACCGTATGTTACACAATATATTTGGTTCATAGTAACGCATTCATACAGTATTTGTCCTTTTGTGTCTGGCTTGCTTCACTCAACATTAATGTCCTCCAGGTTCAACCATATTGTCATGTTTTATGACTTCTTTTCTTCTTACAGCTGCATAATATTCTATCATGTGAATAGACCACAGTTTGTTTATCCATTCATCTGTTGATGGACACCTGGGTTGTTTCCAACTTTTGGCAAGGGTGAATAATGTTGCTATGAACATCGGTGTGCAGATGTCTGTTCATGTCACTGCTCTCAGTTCTTCTGGGTATATACCCAGTAGTGGTATTCCCAGGTCATGTGGCAAGTCTATATTCAACTTCTTTAGGAACTTCCAAACAGTCCTCCGTAGTGGCTGTACCATTCTGCATTCCCACCAACAGTGAAGAAGTGTTCCTATCTCTCCACATCCTCTCCAACACTTGTAGTTCTTTGTCTTTTTAATACTGGCCATTCTGATAGGTATAAAATGATATCTCATTGTAGTTTTGATTTGCATTTCCCTAATCATGAGTGATGTTGAGCATTTCTTCATGTGTTTTTTTGCCATTTGTATTTCTTCTTTGGAGAAATGTCTATTCAAGTCTTTTGTCCATTTTTAAAATTGGGTCATTTGTCTTTTTATTGTTGAGTTGTAACATCTCTTTATATATCCTGGATATTAAACCCTTAACAGAAATGTGATTTCCAAATATTTTTTCCCATTGACTTGGCTGCCTTTTCACCCTTTTGAAAAAGTCCTGTGATGTGCAAAAGTGTTTAATTTTGAGAAGGTCCCATTTTTCTATTTTTTCTTTTGTTGCATGTGCTTTGGGTATAAGGTCTAAGAAACCACCATTTACTACAAGGTCTTGAAGATATTTCCCTACATTTTCTTCTAGTAGTTTTATGTTCCTGGCTTTTATATTTAGATCTTCGATCCATTTTGAATTGATTCTTGTATAGGGAGAGAGATAAGGGTCCTCTTTAATTCTTTTTGTTATAGATATTCAGTTCTCCCAACACCATTTGTTGAAGAGACTGTTTTTTTCCCATTAGCATGGGCTTGGTAGATTTGTCAAAAACCAGTTGACTGTATAGGTGAGGGTTTATTTCAGGTTCCTCAATTTTATTCCACTGATCAATGTGTCTATCTTTATACCAGTACCATGTTGTTTTGACCACTGTAGCTTTGTAATATGTTTCAAGGTTAGGCAGTGAAATTCCTCCCACATTGCTCTTCTTTTTTAGAATGCTTTTGGCTATTCAGGTGCACTTACCCTTCCATATGAATTTGGAAATTGCCCTCTCTATTTCTGCAAAATAAGCTTTTGGGATTTTGATTGGCATTGCATTGAATCTATAAATAAATTTGGGTAAGATTGACATCTTCATGATATTTATTCTTCCAATCCATGAACATGGAATGTCTTTCCATTTGTTAAGGTCTTTTAAAATTTCTTTTAGCATTGTTTTATAGTTTTCTGCATATAGTTCCTGTACTTCTTTGGTTAAATTAACTCCTAGGTATTTGAGTCTTTTTGTTGCTATTGAAAATGGAATTTTCCTCCTGATTTCCTCCTCAGGTTGTTCAGTACTATGTACAAAAATATTACTGATTTTTGCGTGTTGATCTTGTATCCTGCCACTTTGCTGAACTCATTTATTAGTTCAAGTAGCTTTGTCATGGATACTTCAGGATTTTCTAAGTATAGGATCATGTCATCCACAAACAGTGAGAGTTTTATTTCCTCTTTTCCTATTTGGATGCCTTTAAATTCTTCTTATCTAATTGCCCTAGTTAGAACTTCTAGTATAATATTGAATAACAATGGTGACAGTGGACATCCTTGTCTTGCTCCCAATCTTAGAGGGAAAGCTTTCAACCTTTGCCCATTGAGTACGATGTTGACTGTGGGGTTTTCATATACACCTTTTGTCATATTGAGGCATTTTCCTTTTATTCCTATGTTTGGAAGTGTTTTTATCAAAATAGGATGCTGGATTTTGTTGAATGCCTTTTCTACATCTATTGAGATGATCATGTGTTTTTTCTTTTTCCTTCAATTTGTTAATGTGGTATATTACATTGATTTTCATAGGTTGAACCAGCCTTGCATATCAGCAATAAATCCCACTTGGTCATGATGTATAAGTCTTTTGATATGATGTTGGATGTGATTTGAAAGTATTTTTTGAGAATTTTTGCATCTATGTTCACTACAGAGATTGGTCTGTAATATTCTTTTTTTTTTTGTAGAATCTTTATCTGGCTTTGGTATTAGGGAGATGTTGGCTTCATAAAATGTGTTGGGTAATTTTACCTCCTCTTCAATTTTTTTTTTTTTTTTTTTTTGGAATTGAATTAAATTTTATGTAAATAGATCCACATGATGGTTTTGATTTGCATCATAATTTACAGGTTATTTGGCCAATTATACAAATTATTCTTATTGTTCAATTATTTATGAATATATGCAGATATAGTCACTGAATTTATAATCTGAAAGTATCTTTTCCAATATTTTAACAGAGTTATCTCTGGATTATGAGATTACATACATTTTATCTCATTAATTTTTAAAACATTTTTACTTATTCATATAAAATAAGAATACAGTAGAAAATGGGTTTTCTTTGATATTCAAACTGCCTTAGATGATATAAATATAAATAAAACTAATTAACAGTACATTCTCTTTTTTTTTTTTTACAATAGTTATTTTTATTTTTTTATTTTTTTCCACCTCATTGTTATAATTTCTTGCATTGCAAGAATCACCATATGT
>JAKSZT010054355.1:1402481-1435105 GCA_026826555.1 Tolypeutes matacus | reverse complement strand
CTATTTGGGGTGCGCTGTGCTTCCTGGATCTGCACATCCATCTCTCTCAATAGAGTTGGGAAGTTTTCAGCCATAACTTCCTTCAACACTCCTTCTGTTCCCTTTCCCTTCTCTTCTCCTTCTGGGATGCCCATAATGCGTATTTTTGTGCATCTTGCATTATCGGTTAATTCCCTGAGACCATATTGGATTTTTTCTATCTTTTTGTCTATCTTTTCTACAATCTCTTTGATTTCAACTGTATTGTCTTCCATATCACTAATTCTTTCCTCTGCCTGTTCAATTCTGCTGCCATGTGAGTCCAGCGTCTTTTTCATTTCTTGACTTGTGTCTTTGTTCGCCATCATATCCATTACGTTTTTAGGTGTGTTAGTTATTTTTTCAGTATGTTCTCCCAGTGTCTTCTTTATATCCTTAATCTCCTCCTTCAGTTCTTTAAATTGGTCCATGATATTTGTTTGGATAGCTTTGATTAGTTGTTCGATGTACTGCATTGCTTCCTGGTTTTTATTTTGTGCAGTGGACTGGTCCATGTTTTCCAGTTTTTCAGAATCATTTGTATTTTTCTGTTGCCCTCTGGTCATCATATTATCTTGATGGGTTTGTTCAGTTGATTAGCTTTTCTCTATGCTCTAGAATTTTATTTAGCTGTTGGTTCTGCGTGTGAGTTAAGTTTTCTCTTTGGCAGTTTTTCTTCTTATTTTATTTCCTTACTTCTTTCTATGTTCCCTTGAAGGCAAAAGGTTAGGGCCAGAGGAATCAAAAGATGTAAGGAAGGCAGAAGGATAATAGAAATGTTGATAAAAGTTAGAAGAGGGGCAAAATGAGATTCAATGAGATGAATATTTAACTTGTGTAGGCAGTGTAGAGTACTAGGAAAAAATATGGAGTTCCTATAATGGACTGGGAAAACAAATGGAGGAATATATATATATAGTGATTGAGAAGGCTAGAATTATGAGGAGGTAGAGAAATAGTAGAGAAAGGTCTGAAAAGAAAAAGTTAATACTAATAAAAAAAAAAAAAGAAAAAAGAAGAAGGAAACAAAATAGATGGGATATAAATTGACACCCTTAAGTTGTGGGCCTATGAAAAAATGTTGTCTCTAAGAGCCACAACAGAAAACAGAAGGCAGAAACATGCAGGAAGGATAAGCGATAGTTTGTAATACAGAATCAATATATACAACGAGTGGGAAATTACTGAATAAGAAGCCCAGCAATTAAGCGACCAGCTGGCAGCACCTATTTAAAAAAAAAATAGAAGGAAAAAGGAAGGGGGGAGGAAAATGGGAATAATAGCAATAGACCAGAAAGTAACAGAGAGAAACCAATGATCCACACAGGCAAGCAGTCAAACAGAGCTAAGGGGGGTCAATGATTCCCCTAGGGTCCACATGGATCCTTCCTGTCTACTTGTGTTTATCAATGAATTTCCCCACAGGGTTCTATATGCAGGCCCTGAAGCAGCTTTTAGCTATTAAACTAAATTAAAAAGAATTTATTTTTCAATTGTTGAGGTGACCTCACTTTTTTTTTTTTTTTTTAGCCAAATGCAGGACCCAAAATAATTCCTCTTCTAGACCAACCCCCTTACGGAAGGGACCTTAGCTGGGCCCGTGGAAATTAATCAAGCACGTCCCACTTTCCGGACTCCCCAGGTTAGCTGAAACTCTGATGTTAGTCAGTGAGGAGTGCTAAAGACGGCGGATTCCGCCCCTTCTGGCGCCGAGCTCCAGCGTCACCGGGCTGCTCAGTAAATCAGTTTGAGTGCAGATTCGCGTCTGCTCTCAGCCTGGTGCTGCTTCAGTTCGGCTTATCTGCTCCCCAACGCTATGGGGCGGTGCAGGCAGCCAGATCGATGTCTAAAAATATAAAATACCCTTCCCTGTCTTCCAACCGAACCCTCCCTTCTTTGGGAAGTGTCCCTTCCTCCTGGCTCCGCAGCGGCCCGGGTCTTATCCCTGGGTGGCTAGGGAAATCAGCTGCGTTCCCCGACCAAAATCCCCCCTCCGGTTCACCGGGTGCTGACTAGCTTGTTTGCTCTGTTCACACAAGGTCCAAGGGTCGCCAGGCAGCCAGCTCCCCAGAAAATAAAACTTTTCCGCCCCGCCCGCGGCTCCAAATGGCCGTTTTATTTTTTATTTCCGTAACCGCGGGGCTCAGCCGCCTGTGCCAACCTCCACCGGCAGCCTCAAAACTCACGAATCTCCACCGTTCGGTCCACGCCGCCGATCCGTGCAGATAGATGTCCCAAGCCTCTCACTCCACGCGTGCACAGCACAGACCCCCGGGCAGGACCCCGTCCCCAATCCGCCTTGCTCTGGGAGCTTGCAGTGTGCGCCCTCCTACACCAACGCCATCTTGCCCAGCCTAACGTCTCCTCTTCAATTTTTTGGAAGAATTTAAACAGGATTGGTGTTAATTCTTTACAAAATGCTTGGTAGAATTCACCTGTGAAGCCATCTGGTTCTGGACTTTTCTTTGCTGGGAGATTTTTGATGATGGATTCAATCTCCTTAAATTTGAGTGGTTTATCAGTGGAGGTTGGTTGTGCATTTCTAGAAAATTTTCCATTTCATCTAGGTTGTCTTGTTTGTTGTCATATACTTTCTCATAATATCCTCTTATGATTCTTTTTATTTCTGTGGGGTCATTTGTAACTTACCCCCTTTCATTCCTGATTGCATTTATTTACATCTTCTCTCTTTTTTTCTTTGTTAGTCTAGCTACAATTTTGTCAATTTTATTGATCTTCTCAAAGAACCAGCTTTTGGTTTTATTGATTTTCTCTATTGTTTTTCTGTTCTCATTTTGATTTATTTCTGCTCTGATCTTTATTATTTCTTTCCTTCTGCTTGCTTTGGGATTGGTATGCTGTTCTTTTTCTAGTTTCTCAAGTTGTTCAGTTAAATCTTTGAGTTTAGCTCTTTCTTGTTTTTTAATATAGGCATTTAGGGCTATAATTTTCCCTCCCAAGACTGCTTTCGCTGTATCCCACACATTTTGATATGTTTTGTTCTTATTTTCATTTGTCTCAATATATTTACTGATTTCACTTACAATTTATTCTTTGACCCACTGATTATTTAGGAGTGTGTTGTTCAGTCTCTACACATTTTTGAATTTACTTTTTTCCTGTCTCTTATTGATTTCTAGTTTCATTCCATTATGATCTGACAAGGTGCTTTGTATACTTTCAATATTTTTATATTTATTGAGAGCTGAATAGTGACCTAACATGTGGTCTATCCTGGAGAATTATCCATGGGCACTTAAGAAGACTGTATAACCCACTGTGTTTGGATTCAGTGTTCTGTCTATGTCTGTTAGGTTTAACTTGTTTATCATATTGTTCAAGTTCTCTGTTTCCTTGTTGATCTTCTGTCTAGTTGTTCTATCTAATGATGTGAGTAGGGTGTTGAAGTCTCCAATGATTATTGTAGAAATGTCTTTCTCCCTTCAATTTTTCCAGATTTGGTCTCATATACTTTGGGGCACCCTGGTTAGGTGTGTAGATATTTATGACTGTTATATTTTCCTGGTGGATTGTCCCTTTTATTAATATATAATGGCCTTCTGTATCTCATAACTTTTTTGCCTTTGAAGTCTGTTTTGTCTGAATATTAGTATAGCTACCCCAGCTTTTTTCTGGTTACTATTCACATGGAGTATTTTTTTCCAACCTTTTACTTTCAGCTGATTTGTATCCCTGGATCTAATGTGAGTTTCTTGTAAGTAACATATGGATGGCTCATGTTTTTTTATTCATTCTATCAACCTGTATCTTTTGATTGGGGAGTTTAATCCATTCAAATACAATTATAATACTGTAAATGCACTATTTACTTCCTCCACTTTATTCTTTGGTTTACTTATGTCATCTTGTTTTCATCTCTCTTTTTATTCTTTTGGTTATCCTTTCTGCTATTTCTTCTATACTCTCATCCAAGCCTCTCTCTCCTGTCTTTTTCTTTCAGGTTCTAAGGCTTCCTTTAATATTTCCTGCAAAGGTGGATTCTTTTTTGCAAACTCTCTTAGTTTCTGTCTTTTTTGTGAATATTTTCTACTCACCTTCTTATTTGAAGGACAGTTTTGCTGGATAAAGAATTCTCAGCTGGAGGTTTTTCTCTTTCAGTCTCCTAATTGTATCATACCAATGTCTTCTCACCTCCATGGTTTCTGAAGAGAAATCTGCACTAAGTCTAACTGGATGTCCCTTGTAATTGATCATTTGCTTCTCTCTTACTGCTCTGAGAATTTTCTCTTTAACTTTGACATTTGACATTCTGAGTAGTATGTATCTTGGCATGGGTCTATTTGGATTTATTCTGATTAGGGTACGGTGTACTTCTTGGACATGTAAGTTCATTTCTTTCATGAGAGTTGGGAAATTCTCAGCTATTATTTCCTCAAATACTCTTTCTGCCCCTTTTCCCTTCTCTTCTTCCTCTGGAAATCCCATGGCGTATATGTTGCTGCATTTTGTGCTGTCATTCAACTCTCTGAGCCCCTGCTCAATTTTTTTCTGTTCTTTCTCTTTCTCTGTTCTTTTCTCTCTTCAATATTAACTGCTCTGTCTTCGGTATCATTTATTCTTTCTTCTTTCTTTTTGAGTCTGCAGTTGTATGCCTCAAATGTGTGTTTTTGTTTTGTTTTTTTTATTCATTTATTTATCTGACATTTTTATTACAGAAGTTGTGAACTTACAAAACAATCATGCACATGTGTGGAATTCCCATACGTCAGCCCTTCACCAACACACCACACCATTGTGGAACATTTGTTACAGATTAGAAAATAATATCATCAGATTATTACCACTAACTATGGTCCATAGAGTACATTTGGTATATTTTTTCCACACCCCCCTATTATTATTATTATTTTAAACACAGATGAATAAATATATACATTTCTCAATTAAATGTAATGGATACATGTAAATTTTTTTCTTGTTGTTTTTGTTTTTTTGTTTTTTTTGTGACTCAAACAATATATTACACAATATATTTGGTTCATAGTAATGCATTCATAGAGTATTTATCTTTTTGTGTCTGGCTTTCTTCACTCAACATAATGTCCTCCAAGTTCATCCATGTTGCCATATGTTTTATGACTTCATTTCTTCTTACAGCTGCATAATATTCCATCGTGTGACTAGACCACACTTTGTTTATCCACTCATCTGTTGATGGACACCTGGGTTGTTTCCAATTTTTGGCAATGGTGAATAATGTTGCTATGAACATCGGTGTGCAGATGTCTCTTTGTGTCACTGCTCTCAGTTCTTCTGGGTATATACCCAGTAGTGGTATTGCAGGGTCACATGGCAAGTCTATATTCAACTTCTTTAGGAACTGTCAAACAGTCCTCCATAGTGATTGTACCATCCTGCATTCCCACCAACAGTGAGGAAGTGTTCCTATCTCTCCACATACTCTCCAACACTTGTAGTTCTTTGTCTTTTTAATAGTGGCCATTCTGATAGGTGTGAAATGATATCTCATTGTAGTTTTGATTTGCATTTCCCTCATCATGAGTGATGTTGAGCATTTCTTCATGTGTTTTTTTGACATTTGTATTTCTTCTTTGGAGAAATGTCTATTCAAGTCTTTTGTCCATTTTTAAAATTGGGTCATTTGTCTTTTTATTGTTGAGTTGTAACATCTCTTTATATATCCTGGATATTAAACCCTTATCAGATATGTCATTTCCAAATATTTTTTCCCATTGACTTGGCTGCCTTTTCACCCTTCTGACAAGTTCCTGTGACGTGCAAAAGTGTTTAATTTTGAGGAGGTCCCATTTATCTAATTTTTCTTTTGTTGCATGTGCTTTGGGTGTGAGGTCCAAGAAACCACCACCTACTACAAGGTCTTGAATATGTTTCCCTACATTTTCTTCCAGTGGTTTTATGGTCCTGGTTTTTATATTTAGATCTTTGATCCATTTTGAGTTGATTCTGGTATAGGGGGTGAGATAGGGGTCCTCTTTCATTCTTTTGGTTATAGATATCCAGTTCTCCCAACACCATTTGTTGAAGAGACTGTTTTTCCCATCAGCGTGGGCTTGGTAGTTTTGTCAAAAACCAGTTGACTGTATAGGTGAGGGTTTATTTCTGGATTCTCAATTCTATTCCACTGATCGATGTGTCTATCTTTACGCCAGTACCATGCTGTTTTGACCACTGTAGCTTTGTAATATGTTTCAAGGTCAGGCAGTGAAATTTCTCCCACATTGCTCTTCATTTTTAGAATACTTTTGGCTATTCGGGTGCACTTACCCTTCCAGATGAATTTGGTAATTGTCTTCTCTAATTCTGTAAAGTAAGCTGTTGGGATTTTGATTGGTATTGCATTGAATCTATAAATCAGTTTGGGCAAGATTGACATCTTCACAATATTTATTCTTCCAATCCATGAACATGGAATATCTTTCCATTTGTTTAGGTCTTTTTAAATTTCTTTTAGCATTGTTTTATAGTTTTCTGCATATAGGTCCTGTACTTCTTTGGTTAAATTAACTCCTAGGTATTTGAGTCTTTTTGTTGCTATTAAAAATAGAATTTTCCTCCTGATTTCCTCCTCAGATTGTTCAGTACTAGTGTTCAAAAACATTACTGATTTTTGCGTGTTGATCTTATATCCTGCCACTTTGCTGAACTCATTTTTTAGTTCAAGTAGCTTTGTTGTGGATACTTCAGGATTTTCTAAATACAGGATCATGTCATCCGCAAACAGTGAGAGTTTTACTTCCTCTTTTCCTATTTGGATGCCTTTAATTTTTTTGTCTTGTATAATTGCCCTAGATAGAACTTCTAGTACAATGTTGAATAACAATGGTGACAGTAGGCATCCTTGTCTTGTTCCAGATCTTAGGGGGAAAGTTTTCAACCTTTCCCCATTGAGTATGATGTTGGCTATGGGTTTTTCATATATGCCTTTTATCATATTGAGGAATTTTCCTTTTATTCCTATCTTTTGAAGTATTTTTATCAAAAAAGGATGATGGATTTTGTCGAAAGCCTTTTCTGCATCTATTGAGATGATCATGTGTTTTTTTCCCTTCAACTTGTTAATGTGGTGTATTACATTGATTAATTTTCTTATGTTGAACCAGCCTTGCATACCAGGAATAAATCCCACTTGGTCGTGATGTATAAGTCTTTTGATATGCTGTTGGATTCGATTTGCAAGCATTTTGTTGAGAATTTTTTGCATCTATGTTCATGAGAGAGATTGGTCTCTAATTTTCTTTACTTGTGGAATCTTTATCTGGCTTTGGTATTAGGGTGATGTTGGCTTCATAAAATATGTTGGATAATTTTCCCTCCTCTTCAATTTTTTGGAAGAGTTTAAACAGGATTGGTGTTAATTCTTTTAGAAATGCTTGGTAGAACTCACCTGTGAAGCCATCTGGTCCTGGACTTTTCTTTGCTGGGAGATTTTTGATGACGGATTCAATCTCCTTAATTGTGATTGGTTTGTTAATTTCTTGTATTTCTTGTTGTGTCAGAGTCAGTTGGTTATGAGTTTCTAGAAATTTGTCCATTTCATCCAGGTTGTCTAGTTTGTTGGCATATAGTTTCTCATAATATCCTCTTATGATTCTTTTTATTTCTGTGAGGTCATTTGTAATTTCCCCCCTTTCATTTCTGATTGTATTTATTTGCATCTTCTCTCTTTTTTTCTTTGTTAGTCTAGCAAGGTGTTTGTCAATTTTATTGATCTTCTCAAAGAACCAGCTTTTGGTTTTGTTGATTTTCTCTATTGCTTTTTTGTTCTTATTTTCATTTATTTCCATTCTAATCTTTATTTTTTCTTTCCTTCTTTTTGCTTTGGGATTGGTTTGCTGTTCTTTTTCTAGTTTCTCAAGTTGTTCAGTTAAATCTTTGAGTTTAGCTCTTTCTTATTTCTTAATATAGGCATTTAGGGCTATAAATTTCCCTCTCAAGACTGCCTTTGCTGTATCCCATAAGTTTTGATATGTTGTGTTCTCAATTTCATTTGTCTCAATATATTTACCGATTTCATTTGCAATTTATACTTTGACCCACTGATTATTTAGGAGTGTATTGTTCAGTCTCCACACATTTGCAAATTTACTTTTTTCCTGTCTGTTATTGATTTCTAGTTTCAATCCATTATGATCTTGAGAAGGTACTTTGTATAATTTCAATCTTTTTATATTTATTGAGAGCTGTATTGTGACCTAACATGTGTTCTATCCTGGAGAAAGATCCATGGGCACTTGAGAAGAATGTATAACCCGCTGAGTTTTGGTGCAGTGTTCTGTATATGTCTGTTAGGACTAATTCGTTTTTCATATTGTTCAAGTTCTCTGTTCCCTTGTTGATCTTCTGTCTAGTTGTTCTATCTAATGATGTGAGAGGGGTGTTGAAGTCTCCGACGACTGTTGTAGAAATGTCTATTTAACCCTTCGGTTTTGCCAGAGTTTGTCTCATATATTTTGGGGCACCCTGGTTAGGTGCGTAGATATTTATGACTGTTATATCTTCCTGGAGGATCGTCCCTTTTATTAATATATAATGGCCTTCTGCATCTCTTATCACTTTTTTGCATTTGAAGTCTGTTTTGTCTGATATTAGTATAGGTACCCCTGCTCTTTTCTGTTTACTATTCACGTGGAGTATGTTTTTCCAACCTTTTAATTTCAGCCGGCTTGTATTCTTGTGTCTGAGGTGAGTTTCTTGTAAGCAGCATATGGATGGCTCATGTTTTTTTATCCATTCTGTCAGCCTGTATCTTTTGATTGGGGAATTTAATCCATTCACATTCAATGATATTACTGAAAATGCACTATTTATTTCCTCCATTTTATTCTTTCATTTTCATATGTCATCTTATTTTTGTCTTTCTTTTTACTCTTTTCGTTATCCTTTCTGCTTTTCTTTCTTCTATACTCTCCTCCAAGCCTCTCTCTCCTGTCTTTTTCTTTCAGGTTCTAAGGCTTCCTTTAATATTTCCTGCAAAGGTGGATTCTTTTTTGCAGACTCTCTTAGTTTCTGTTTGTTTGTGAGTACTTTATATTTACCTTCATATTTGAAGGACAGTTTTGCTAAATCCTAAAGAATTCTCAGGTGGCAGTTTTTCTCTTTCAGTTTCCTAATTGTATCATACCACTGCCTTCTCGCCTCCATGGTTTCTGAAGAGAAATCTGCACAAAGTCTTACTGGACATCTTGTGTAAGTGATCGTTTGCTTCTCTCTTGCTGCTCTGAGAATTTTCTCTTTATCTTTTACATTTTACATTCTGAATAATATGTGTCTTGGCATAGGTCTATTTGAATTTATTCTTATTGGGGTACGGTGTGCTTCTTGGACATGTAAGTTAATTTCTTTCGTAAGAGTTGGGAAATTTTCAGCTATTATTTCCTCAAATACTCTTTCTGCCCCTTTTCCTTTCTCTTCTCCTTCTGGAACTCCCATGACACTTATGTTCTTGCATTTTGTGTTGTCATTCAACTCTCTGAGCCCCTGCTCAATTTTTTCCAATCTTTTCTCTCTCTGTTCTTTTTTCTCTTCACTTTTAGCTCCTCTGTCTTCAGTATCACTTATTATTTCTTCTATCATTTTGAGTCTGCTGTTGTATGCTTCAAATGTTTTACTTCACCTATTGTGTCTTTCATTCCCATGAACTCCGTTACTTTTCTGTTCATGATTTCAAATTCTTCTTTACATTTGTGCAATGACTTCTTGATGTCATTGATCCCTTTAACTATATTCTCTTTCATCTCATTAATTTGATTTTGGAAGTGTGTGCTCACTCACTGATTAGTTCTCTCAAATTTTGCATCTCTTCTGGGACTTTGCTGTATTCCTTTTCTTGGGCCATGTCTTCTATTTTCTTAGTATGGCCTGTAATTTTTTGCTGGTGCTTAGGCATCTGGTTAGTTTGTATTTTACTTAGATGCTCTATCTCTTTCTCTTTTGTGGGGTTTTAGTGGCAGGAGGTTGTGAGTTACCACCGCTCTTTGATTTTTGGCTCAACCTTGATTGTTAGGATTGTTCTGCTGGTTGCTCAAAACTGGGCACTGGACCCAGTAATTGGTTGTAGAGTTGTTTCCTAGGGCTTTGGGCAGGGAGGCTATAGAGGCCAGGAAAAGACTCTCTTACTTATTAATTTTCTTATGTGCACTTCCTTGGTCTGCCAGGAGATGGCGCTTGTTGGCAGCTCTCAATTCAATGCCTGGTTGGAGCGTATTTGTTGTGAAACAGATCAGATCAATGTGATAGAGCTTCCTGTCTGGGGCTAAGAGCCCTGTGATTCAAACTTTCTGAGAGTTCTCCAGACTTCTCTCATAGTTCCCCCCTTTTCCCAGCTAGGAAATATTTCCACTCCCTTCTGAATCCTCAACAATCAGTCCCTGTTAGTAGAGGAGGAGATTGGGAGGTTTGTATATCTTTAGCCCCTTGCAGGCTCCAAGGCAAACAATGGCGCAGCCCCACCCAGCCTGGAAGGGCTCTCGGGACAGGGCAGACCAAACCCGGGAGTCCAAAGCAGGGTCAGCCCCAGGCTCTCTCTCCCCTCTCCGTGGTGTCCTCAACAATTAGTCCAGGCTAGAAGAGAGGGAGGTTGCAAGGGTCAGATTTCTCCAGTCCTTTCTAGGCTCCCAGGGCAAAACGCCATGTGGAAGGTTCCGTGGGGCTCTGCTGCCCAAATTTCAGGTCAGAACCTGAGTCAGCCTAAGGCTGTGTCCCTCTCTCTCCCCTTTCCAGGAGTGGCAGATCCCTGAAGCCCCCTTTGTCTGTGGTTGCAGGCCCAGAGGCCCAAGAGTTCTGAAGAGTGTGGGGGAGGGTGCCAGCAGCAGCAGAAGCTGCTACTTGCAACACACAGTTCTGTAGTTGCGATTTCCCTCTTCTGTCCCTCTCTCCTCTGGGTAGTGTGCAGCCTTCACCTGCTGTCCTAAACCCTAGAAGATCTTTTTCAGGGCTGTTTCAGCTTGTCCTCTAGCTATTTTTCTGGAGAAGAGATTCCCGTGTCTTACTAGTACGCCATCTTCCTGGAAGTTATCCAAATGTGTTTTTGACCTCACCTATTGTGTCTTTCATTCCCATAAGCTCTGTTTCTTTCGTGTTCAGGGTTTCAAATTCTTCTCTGAACTTTCTCAATGTCTTCTTGATGTCATTTATCTCTTTAACTATATTGTCTTTCTAATCATTAATTTGATTTTGGAAATTTGTGCTAATCTTGCTGATTAGTTCTCTCAAATTCTGCATCTCTTCTGGGACTTTTCTTGGACCATGTCTTCATTTTCTTAGTATGGCTCATAATTTTTTGCTGGTGTTTAGGTACCTGGTTAGGCTGTAGTTTACTCATATGCTCAATCTTTTTCTCTTTTATAAGGATTTAAGGGCAGGAGGCTGTGAGTTACCACAGCTCTTTGATTTTTGTCTCAACCTCAACTGTTAAGATTGTCTAGCTGGTTGCTCAAAACTGGGCACTGGACCCAATAATTTGTTGTAGAATTGCTTCTTAGGGCCTTGAGCAGGGAGGTTATAAGGGCCAGGAAAAGCCTCTCCTACTGATTTTTAATTTCCTTATGCGTACTTCCTTGGTCTGCCAGGTGATGGTGCTCTTTGGCAGCTCTCAATTCAATGCCTAGTCAGAGTGTATTTGTTGCAACACAGACCAGATCAATGTTATAGATCTTCCTGTCTGGAGGCTAAGAGACTTGTATTTCAAACTTTCTGAGGCAGTCATCCTGTCTTCTCTGGCAGCCCCCTTCATTTTCCCAACTAGGAAATATTTCCACTCCCTTCTGAGTCCTCAATAATAAGTCCCTGTTTGTAGAGGAGGAGGTTGGGAGGTTTGTATATCTTTAGCTTCTTTCAGTCTCCAAGGCAAACAATGACACAGCTCCAACCAGTCTGGAAGAGCTCTTAATACACAGCAGACCAAACCTACAAGTCAAAAGCCAACTCAGCTCCAGGATCTCTTTCCCTGCTTCTGTGGAGTCCTCAGCAATTATTCCAGGCTAGAAGAGAGGGACATTGCAAAGGTTGGATTTCTCCAGTCCTTTGCTGGCTACCTGGGCAAACCACTGTGTGGTCCCACCTGGCCTGGAAGGGCCCATGGGGCACCACAACCCAAAGTTGTGGGTCAAAACCTGAGTCAGCCTTAGGCTGTGTCCCACTCTATCCCCTTTCCTGAGATAGTAGATACCTTGAGCCCCCTTTGTCTGTAGTCACAGGCCCAGAGGCCCAAGAATTCTAAAGAATCTTAAGTGGGGTGGGGCAGAGAAGGTGCTGGCACCAGCAGCTGCTGCTGGTTCCAACTCATGGTTCTGTAGTCACAATTTCCCTCTTTTGTCCCTGTCTCCTCTTGGTGGTGTGCAGTCTTTACCTGATGTCCTAAACCTTAGAAGATCTTTTTTGGGGCTGTTTCAGCCTGCCCTCTAGCTATTTTTCTGGAGAAGAGATTCCCGTGTCTTACTACTCTTCCATCTTCCTGGAAGTAGCAAATTTATTTTTAATTATAGCTGTTATGGTTTACAGAAAAATCATGCAGCATGAACAGAGTTCTCATATAACCCCCCCAAACACCTAGTTTTCCTAATCATTAACATTTTACATTAGTGTAGTATCTTTGTTACATTTGATAAACTAATATTTTTCTTAGTATATGGTTAACTATAGTCCATATACACATATGCTCTCCCTATTCCCTTCTGTAACCCCTCTTTTTGTTGTAATTGTTACCTATTATGTCTTCATACCCTGAATATCCAAGACCATAGATTAATTTTTATGCACTTGGATTTTAGAGACTTTAAAATATGGAGTTCCATGCCAATACATTATTACTGGTATTTATGATTACAAAAAGTTTGATATTAAAAGAGATCTTAAATTTTTATGTAATTTGACCCACTGTTGAGTGTCCTTTCATTTCGGTCTGAAGACCTTGTTTAAAATTATTTCTAGGGCAGCACAAGTGGTGAGAGACTCCTTCAGGAATTTTGGTTTCTTTGTTTTAATATGGGGATGGCATTTTAATTTACCCCTCATATTCATAGCCTGCCTCTCTAGATATAATATTATGAGAAGTGAATCATCTTCTGTCAACCATTTAAATACTTCATTTTAATTTGCCTTTTTTCCTTCTTAATTTTTGTCTTCATGATTTTTTTGGGGAAATCTTTGCTTACTTTTATTGGGACTCACTTGAGCAAAACACATTGCTTTAATCCTGCTGCTTTCAGAACTCTCTCCTTGTCCACGGCATTTTATGTGATCTCAATGTGTCTAGGCATGGTATTCTATGATTTTATCCTGTATGGGGTTCTTTGGGTTCCTTGATTGTGCATATATATGCCTTTCATTATATCTGAGAAGTTTCCTGCCATTATATCTTTAAATATTCCTTCTGACACTTCTTTTATTTTCTTTCTGTGTCTTCCACAAAGCATGTATGGTATTCTAAATTTTATACTATGTGTCCCTTCCACCAGGTGTATTAGGGCATTCAGATTCCTGAGGTTCCAGTTTCCATTCCCCATGGAATGGTTTTAAAACTAGCCAAGACTGGTAGATTCATTTTTCTGAAAACTCTGGCACATTGTGGAATGGTCTGTGTTCCTGCAATTATATGACCCAGTTCACTAGGGAGCATAGTAAGCCAACAGCCACCACCAAGAAGCCATGGCACTGACTGGGAAATGCCACCCACTTGGTTCCAAGACAGGTGTGGGCTCTGGGTGCTGTCAACACTGTTGACCATGGTTCTGCCAGGAACTCTGTAGGAACCCAGGGGACTAAAGGAACCCCTCACCCCAACATACACACCAGGAGCTTGGTCACCCAGTGGTGTGTTCATGTCTGGTCCACCCCTGGGGATGTCCTTTAGAAGTCACGCCTTCTGAGCCTTCATTGCCAGTGTCTGCCCTGAAGTATGCCCGATCCCTGTGTGCACCATCCTATCAGCAACCTCCTGCTTCATGGATACCAGGCAGAGCTGCCAGCCATGTAGTCATGGGTCAAGGAGAGTTGCTCATGGACCAAGGATCCTGGCAGAGATCGGCAGACATGGTAGGACAGTGCCATGTTGCTCCAGGGTTACAGGAAGGTCACTTACACTCCCTGTTAAAATTTATTGTTTCTTTCAAACTCTTTTCTCTTTCGGTTTACAATTTTACATTAAAGGTCTTATTAATTCCTTTTTCGAAAAAAAACATTCATTTTAGATTTTGGCTAGACCACATGGTAAGGGAATATATCTCAATAAAATGGCATAAAAAGCTAATAAATATTACTCCAAGAATAGCCAAACCCAGCAGGTCTGTAAAGCAGTGGAAATGGAAAGATTGAAAGAGAAGGCATTTCTGTTTGGGTTTTTGCATCTGGTTTTTGTTGATTATTATTGAAATAATGAAAATGCTTTAATAATGATTGAAGTGAACTGAAATCTCTGTGATTATAGCAAATACCATGGATTGTACACTTTGCCTCAATTGAATTCCTTTTCATTAAGTCTCTATTAAAGTGATTTGTAGAAAAAAAGAGGACAGGTTAGGGAAAATACACACAATGTGAGGTACAGATTACAGTGAATATTGTTATTTTCATGATGCTCTTGCCTAGTTTATAATAAATGTATCACCACAGAGCAAGGAGCTGGTGGAGGCTGATGTATGCAATACCTGTAGGATGTTATGTATGTTTATTTTGTGAGTTCCCAACTTTTACTATACATATAGTGTTGCTATATGCTCAGGTATGAATTGTACACTTCAATAAAAAATTTATTTACCGACAGACTGTGTTGATAGTCACACACACAAATTTTGGATTTGGCTATTTCTGTATTCAGGGCTTCCACTTGTTGCTCTTCAAGTTGGAGGCTGTACTCATTTGTGCATCAAGATGGATGGCTGTACCCTTGGACTGGACCATACATGCCTTGACACCTTTGAGCCACTCTGCCTGACATCTGGGGAAGACTCGAATTGGGCTGTATGTCCTTGTTCAGTCTGTAGGTGTTTTTTCCCTCTTGGTGGTGAGCAGGGGCATCTGTATGCCAGGGGACAATGTTTCAGGTTGGGAAGTGGGCATCGTGTTGTTGGTAGGAAGTTTGTCTGCATGCTGGCAGTCTTCCTTTTTACTGTAAGAATAACATTCACTTTATTTTGAATACTTTCAAACTAGTAGAATGTGACAGAACAGCAGTGATTTCCATATGGGTAACTGCCACCGAATCCCTATGTACATTAGAGAAACTCACAGAATTATGAGACCAATCAGAAGTGCTTTCTGTGAAAGAAAAACTAGAGCTCCTTATCAATAGAGGACAGATTCATGAAATAATTCACAAAGATCTCTAAATTATTGAATCAAAATTGGGCTTATTCCAAGATTAAAAATCAGAGAAAAAATTTGGAACTAACATCATTATTCTCCCAGTTACTTTAGTTACCATTATTTAATTAATATAAAAAATTGTTCAGAAATTTTTGATCCAATTGCATTCACCAGGAAAGGAAATCATTGAGGCTTCTTATGTTTAAAGACTGTGCTTTTCAAAGGAGCTAACTAAATGCCTTAACATTTTCAAAAGATGTTTATCTTCTGAGTAATGCACTCATTCTCAGGAAAAAAATTATACTTAAATGATAGTAGATATTTTAAGTCATTTTCAAAATTTGTAACTTGCCAGGTATTTTACAAATGGTTTTTCTATTTGTCCACTACCTCAAAAGAGAATTAGAGCTTCATGACCCTGTTTCTCAGAAGAGAGCCTTTTTTATTACATATATGTGTGTTCTATTCAAACTGGCCTTTCAATTGAGGAGAATTCTATTTACAGATTCCCTCCCACAAGCCTCCTTGCCCCCAGGCTCCAAAACAGTGGGTGGTGGATATGTTCAAGACACACCTTCAGGGATCCCTACAGTGGAGGAGGGGAGAAGCAGAATCACCACACCGGACAACTGGCACCACCAGGCAGTCACATTTTCCTGAACTCACAAAGTCAAGGTGGAGCCTGTTCCTACAGTTTCAGCCTGCTCTCTGGGGGAAAACTTTGGAACCAAGATCCTGCAGTCTAATTTAGTGTTCCTTGAAAAGCTTGTCCATCCTTGGGTAAGCAAGGATATATCTAGTGTTACATGGGTTTTGATACTCTTTGTCATTGAGGTGTAAACATTTTCTCATTTTTTGGTCATTTCTTCTTTGATCTTTGGCTGAATGAGTTCCCAAGAGCTCCTTTTGCAAATGTGGGGGTTTTTCTAGTAATCTCATTAGGATTGATTACTAGTTAAATTCACTCTTTTCTGAGACCCCCTCTTGTTTTATTTTTTGAAATTCCTTGAGAGTGGTTTTGACCAAGAATAAGGGCCATGTTAGCCAAAATCTGGGTAGGCTTAAAAACAGCAGGAATCCATTCTTCTGAGTGCGCAGAGAAGGCCCTAATACCTTTGTACATGATCTGCCTTGTCACTCTGGACATTTTTCTCCATTTTCCTTCTCTCTCTGTTTTTCCTTCCACTGCCACCCTCACTCTTTGCTTTCTTGTTATGATTCCTATTGAATAAGTGGTGTGATGATCAGGATTCTGTAAGTTTCTTCATAGAAAATATGGATTTGTTTTTTATTTGATGCAGGACTGCTGAAGAGATATATTTCTGGTACATGATTTTACTTCATGCATCAATTAAAAGAGTCCATCTGGGTCCATAATATTTTCTCAGGAGGACTGTGAAAAATGATTTTGAGTTTTCTTGTCCCTTAAAAGTAGGATTTGGCCCATTGTTATCAGTGGTAATTCATTCCAATAAGATGTGAAGAATTCCCAAATAGAAATTTGATAATCCAGAACTAAATAAAGTCTAAATGAAAATAAAATCACTAAACCCTTATTTTATCTTATTTTCAGAGATTTTTGGGCTCGATAGTTAGGGCTGTAATATAGAAAGAACAATTATGTCATCTTTGATTTCCATTATACCAGAAATATTTTTAACATTTAAATGTTTCTTTCTCTACAGTGCATATCATAGAATGCATTATATTCATACTAACCTGGACTTATATTCTCTTTTCTTTTCTTTTTTTTTTTTGAATACATTTTTATTCTATTAGATATGTAATATCAGGTAGGGTTCATCTGGAAAATGTTTCTTCACAGAATGATTTACAATTCTAAGGTAATCCACATTATTTATATCTCCAATCCCATCAGACAGATCACTAAGTTTTGGGAAGTTCTCAAGCTCATGTGTAGGGGACAATTTTTCCAAAGTTTATTTTTCTCTTGAAACAAATTTCATCATGATTTTAGTAGTTGTTTTCATTATATTCATGCTATTATTAGAGCCACTGGTTTACCAAAAAATTCTTGATGAAAATAGAGAATTTTCATATATCCCCCACTTTTTCCCCTCATCTTTAACACTTTATATTTTCTTCTTTATTATTGATATTCTGTCTAAAGGTTCAATCCATTTTTGAATGTGGTGTATTAAATTTTCCTATTAGTCAATTTCCACTAGCAGTTTCTCCCTTTAATTTGTCAACATTTGTTTCATATATTTTGTAGCTCTGTTTTATATATATACCAGAAATCTGTTGGCTTTTATAAAGGGTATTTATTTGGGGTAGAAGCTTACAGTTACTAGGCCATAGAGTGTAAGTTACTTCCCTCACCAAATTCTGTTGTCATGTTTTGGGACAAGATGGCTGCCAATGGTTCAGGCTTCCTGAGTTCCTCTCTTCTGAGGGTTTGTATTTCTCTGTGCTCAGCTGCCCTGTTCTATCCACAAGACCAGGTCTAGACTATCAAGCAAACAGATCATCTCTCTTTCTGGGGTCTCTGATGTGTGTAACAGAGCCTTCTATCCTTCCTCATATATCTGCTTCTCTGTGTGTTTACATCCTGGGCTCCAGGATCAAAACTCTATCCTTCTCCACTATGTTATTTCTCTGTGAGTCTCTGACCACCAAGTGGCCAGAGCTCAACATCTTACTGATATGGCCCAATCAAAGCCTTAATCATTATTTAATCAAGTAAAAGTGAAGTATCTGAATCCAATCAAATCTCATATATCCAAAAGGACAGATAAGTTTACAAACATAATCCAGTATCTATTTTTGGAATTCATAAATAATGCCAAACTGCTACACTCTACTTGCTGATGGATTTGGAAAAGTTGGTAAATGGTTGGGTGTCAGTCTTGTTCTGAGTGAAAATTTAAAATGGGAGATATAGTGGAATAATTTTGAAAGGACTGAATACTATAATTCTCCCCTTCTGCATCTCCACAGACTGCATTCCATGCTCACATTAAGGATTTGGGGATACATGCTGTGGCCTCATGTCTCAGAACTTTGAATTTAGGGGCAATGTGGGATGAATATACCATGATCCATTTCTACTCAGTTTGGCCATCTCCTGCTGGCAGTGACTTTATGCATAAATAACTTGCCATCAGAAAATAAAAGCAATATCTTTGAGTTGTAAAAGATTAAGACATGTATTATAATGTACTAGGTGTATTCTTTTCCTGGGAATGACTTATTTTGATCTTTTACAAACATGCCTTGTGTGCTTTGTACACAAAATGGATGTTTGGGAATTCTTTATATGAAAAGTATTTGCTGGTTTAAAATACACCATTTTAATAAAGTAACTATATTTCTTTTTACAATAATGCTATTTTCTATGATGTAAAAAATTGTTCTGTAGCATATTTTTAATGAAGAATTATTTTATTTGAATCTGTATCCCTTTGTGTGAAAGGAAACCAAAGAGGGTTCACATTTGCTTTAAAGCATATGCTATGTCCCTTTCCCATTTACAACACTGCTACTTTTCTTTTATTGGAGAAAGAAATGTCAATATATCCACATATTACAGGGTTAATAAAATGAGCTTTTCAAAAGATTTTTTTAAAGATAGCTGTAAGATCATATTTGAAGACAACCCTCTCAAAACCAGTCAACACCCTTACAAAAGATTTGCTGCCAGATTGACTAGTATTTCCAAATGGAGTTTCAGCTTTGTATGTCAGGAGTGATCTGTCCTGATACTATACTGTCCTCTCCTTGCCCTGTGACCCTTTAAAGAATTTTGTGTTTTTCTCTAGAGTGTTCCTGAATTAGTCTCTGTGTATTTTTAAAAAGTGTTGGAGCATTATATAAATGACATACGGCGAGAGTATTCTACTGTATTTAATAGTGCATTAACCTGTGTAAGGATTTTGCATTTTTATGTATTTCTCCGTTCTTTCTAACAAGATATTCTTATTTGCTAATGTTTCCTAAATTATTTCTTCTCAAGTTTCAATTATGCCACCTCATCCTTTACCCCTCTTTTTCCCTCCTGCCTTTTCCTTCCTTCCTTTCCTTTTTTTCTCTCTCTCTTTTTATTGAGAAACCACCTTATCTAGTTTTAGACATTTCAAATTCCTAAAATGTGAACTGTTGGGAAGAATGTAATTTGGCACACTCAAACAACTCTTTCTAGGGTTTTGTGTCCTGTTTTTACCTGTACCATATGATTTTATTTCACAACAATGTCATGTAGTTGGACTGTAATTAACAGAAGATAATCTATCTAATTCTGAAAATTTTTTTCAAAAATCCTTATTTGCAGTATTGGTTTCTACCTATGATTCAGAGCCACCTCTTTCAAGATTTGGTCTCTTCTGAAAAGTTAAAGTAGCTCTAATGTTCACAAAGGTGATAATCGGGCCTTAATCTTTTCTAAGAATGGCTGGAACTTTTTCCCAGGAAACATTTCATGGGGATGGTCACACCCTCTCTTCCAGCTGTGAATCCTTCAGGTCATCTGGTAGAAGAAAATTAGCACTGAGCTACCTGCATGTCTGGTGAGATCAGTCTTCCCTCTTTAGAAGCAAACAAATGAAAGGATATGCACACAAAGACACACATATATATTCATTAACCCTGTTCTGATTTCCTCTTAAATTTTGTTGATACACTTAATTATTTTTTCAAATGAAGATAATTAAATTTTACTCTTACTCCTCAAGAGAAAGAGAGAAAAAAAGTCTATATCAAGAGATTTCAAAGTGAGTTGGGAAGACATTCCAAAGGTTATGGTTATGCACATCTCATGAGGATCTCACTGACTACAATAGTAAACAATGCCTCAAATAGGGGTGCTTCTGAAGGCTCTAGAGACATCTAGAGCTCTAGGCAGGGAGACAACCCCAGGAAATCAGCACCCAATTGGTGGGCCTTACCTTAGAATATAAGATAACACATTAGAGTTGGACCCATTTATAATTTTCCTATACACGGTTCTTCCCCTTTTACTTGAACCTATAATTAGCACTATACCCATTAACTATCTGTCCCAGAGACTTAAAACCTCAGAGTGTTCATATGCCTGTTAAGCCCTGAATCTCAACAGAGTTGCAGCCAACACCTACTCTCCAGATCATTGGACTCCCCCAGGACAACTAACAAAAGGATGATGATGATGGACAATGTCCATCCCAAAAAGCAGAGAGCATCTACAACTGCAAGCAAGACAGATCCATCCATCTGCTTCATGGAATCTAAACACCCCTCTCAATAAGAAGTAGAGTGGGCATCACTATATCCAAATCCTCAAGATAAAGGACTGAACACACAAAAGGGGAAAAATGAAACTATGGACCAAACTAGACTTATTATTCTAGTAATGAAAGAACTTGTAACTTTGATATAAAGACAGTGGTCAACAGAGATTCTGAGGGGGGGTAGAGGTAAGAATAGGTGTAACATGGGGCATTTTTTGGACATTGGAATTGTTCTGCATGATGTTGTGATGACAGATACAGGCCATTATACATTTTGTCAAAATTGATAAAATTGTGTGTTGTGAAGTATAAACCATAATGTAAATTTTTGACCATGGTTAGTAGAAATGCTTCAATATGTGTTCTTCAATTGTAACAAATGTACCACACTAATGAATGATATTATTAATGGAGGAAAGTATGGGAGCGGGAGGGCATGGAGTATAGGGAAATTTCCTATATTTTTGGGATATCATTCAAGTATTCTAAAGTTTCTTTCAAAAGAAAGAAAAAAGTCTATCTCAGGGCAAAGCTCAATCCTGTTCAGGGCACAGTTTTCAGATTTTATGATCTATAATCATAAGTAGCAATTACTTTTGAGTAAACCTGGTATTTATACCACTAATTGACATGTGTCTTGCAAAGGATAAGATTACTGTACTTACTTTTATTTTATGAGATGGATGGACTGTTTCTTAATTAGATTTATGCTCATAATAGGGTCAGTATAAACACTAAAACTTTGGCTCTTCACCTCTAGTCTTGGATACTAACTCATTCTTGAGAGCAGGTCCAAGGATATGGCTCTGAAAGATGACAGCTGTCCTTACATGGGCAGAGCAGGCAACCACAACTATTTACCTAATGGTCACCAGTTCCCAGTAAGCACACTAGCTGGAAAACAGATTACATGTTATCTTCTCCTTATAATTCTATTCTTACTGTAGATGCAGTAAAGATTATAAGACACCTGGAGACATCTAAGATTTAAGTTTGGAGAAAGTGGATAAATAGTAAAAATAGTAAAATGATCAGGCTAAAATGATTAATAGAAATCTCACAATGTAATGGGAACTATTTTTTTTTATGCAGGACCTCTAAACAGCTTATAAGTTTGATCAAATAAATTACATAGAGACATATGTACAATCTGAAGACTAATTAAAAATTAAGGTAGATTTCCCAGTTTTTTTAATGCTCAGTGTATATTACATGAGTACTAAAGAGAGTTATTTAAAAATTCTCATTACCAATACAATATATGACACCATATATATAAAGTACAAAACCACACAAAACTATTCTATGCAATTATGATTCAGGATAATTGTTATCCTTGGGAGTGGGGAGAGGTAACTAGAAGTGAGCATGAGGGGGTCATCTGCAAATACTGTTCATTTGATGGTTTTTGATCTGTTTCTATATTATATTTCAAGGAATACTTTTTCAAGTTTGTATCTTTAGTACTTCAGGATGCATTTATAAGTAAGGAATGAAAAAATGAAAAAGTATTCAATACATAATGCACTATAGTCTGTGTTACACTCACTCATACAGAAAAATAGACCATTTTAAATGTTCAATGCAATTTAAGGTTTAAGGTATACATAATCCTTTACTTTCCTTAATTATTTGACATGCACATATAGATTCAAGTGTCCATGTCTTTTCATAAGCATTGTCATAAAGGTGGCCAACTTAATAGAAAATTCTTTTTCTCTTATAAATTATATTTTACCCCAGGACTACTTTCAATAAAGAGAATATTTAATGCCCCAGTGATATCTGTGGCAGTTTGATATGGTTTATGAAATTCAAAAATATATATTGGATTATGTTTGTAAACTTGTCAGTACCTGGACATGATTAAATTATGATTAGGGCTTTGACTGGGCCATATCAGTAGGATGTTGAGTCCTCACCCACCAAAGGTAAAGGGATCCCAAAACTACACAGCAGAGCAGATGAGTTAGTTGAAGTTTTGATATAGGAGTTTTAAGCTGGAGCCCAGGAAGTAAGCACACAAAAGAGCAGAGAAGCTGAGCATGGATAGAATCCAGCCCTGGGGAGAGAGACATAGCTGGTCACCTGATAGCCTACAGCTGGACTTGTGGAGAGAGGTCAAGCCTAGACAGTCTTCTAGTCTACAGCTGACCTTGTGGAGAAAATACAGGAGCTGAGCCCAGAGAGAAATGAGCTCTGAATGAGAAGAACCCAGAAAGCCTGAAACCTGACAGATATCAGCAGCCATCTTTCTCCAACATTTGGTAATAGATTTTGGTGAGGGACATAACTTATGCTTTATGGCCTGGTAACTGTAAGCTTCTACCCCAAGTAAATACCCTTTATAAATACCAGCTGATTTCTGGTATTTTGCATCAGCACCCATTTGGCTGACTACTACAGAATTTGGTACCAGAGAGTAGAGTCATTCTTTGGCAATTACCAAAATGCTGGAACAATTTTTTAAATGGGAAAGGGGTATTTTTTGGAGGAATTGTGAGATGCTTGATGAAAAAGGCCTAAATAGATTTTTAAGAGACTGTTGATAGGGGTATGGATGCTAAAGAGACTTTTTGAGGTCTTAGAAGTAAATGATGAAACTATTACTGGAAACTGGAGGAAAGGCAATCTGTGTTTTAAAGTTGCAAAGAACTTAGCAAGAATAACTCCTGGTGCATTAGGGAAGGCAAAATTTGAAAATGGTGAGCCTGGGCATTTAGCTGAAGAACTTTCCAAAGTAAAATCACAGAATGTGGCTTGGCTTCTTCTTGCTGCTTATAGCAAAATGCTAGACAAGAGAGATAAGCTGAGGGCTGAACTGTTGGACACAAAGAAAACACAATCTGATTCTGGAAATTGCAAGCCTATGGAAATCAAGCTTTCAGAAGATAGCACCCCATTTGAGGACTTAACTAAACTTGGGACTTGTAAATCAGGATTAAAGATGCCATTATCTAGGAAAGATTTGTGGAAAGTCATAATGTCTGATGGCTTGAACCCCTGCTCCTTGCATACTAAACCAACAAGATTTTTGAGAGAGCTGTATGAACAAAACCACTGCCAGGCTGGAATAAAAGGGACATATAAATGAGAGATTGAAGGAGAAACAGCTTTAGGAGGAAAACCCTGAAACTAAGATCTGGAATTAAGACATCACTTTGGGCCAAAACAGGAAACTCACCCATGTGTACAGAGAGGGTGAGTTTGCCCCAGCGGCTGAAGAAGGTGGATGTTCCCATACAATGTTCAGGGAGAGTAATACACCCCAGGGTATAGAGAGGGTGGAGCACATTCCTCAAGGATTAGGGCAGTTAAGGTCAGCACCCCATATGTCTGAGAGGAGTGGACCTGTATCCCATGGATTAGGGAAGGCCAGGTGGTAAACTCATTGCTCTGAGAGTTGAGCCTGTATGCCAAAGGTTACAGAGGATGTTGTCTTCACTTCACTGTAGTAGAGGGGTTAAGACTCTAACCCAAAGGTTGGGTAAAGTGTGGCAATCACCCCAACACTCTTGGAGGGTGAGGTCTGGAGCTTGGTTGACATCCAGATGCTTGATGAGGGTGGAACCAAGAGAATGGCCATTGGGCAAGTCTGTGGAAAGGGTGGGTCCCCATGTGGCCCCAAGGAGAAGACACCATCATCTTAAGAATGACTTTCAGACTTTGAAATCAAATGGAGGATACCCTGCAGATTTACTGAACTGTAAAGAACCCATGACTCATGTTTCCCTCCCAATTTCTCTTTATGGTAATGCAAATATTTATCCTTTGTCTGTCCACTAATTTATTGGAAACAGACAAATTGTTTTGTAAATTTAAGAGGTCTACATAAGACAAGACTTTACACCAAGACAAACTGTATTTCTTTAAACTGATTGTGATGTGATTCTATACTTAGCTTTGCTACTTATTTAAGTTTTTAAAAATATTGTAATGTCTTTTTGGAATTCAGAGGGTAGAGGGTAGCAGTTTGATATGGTTTATGAATTCCAAAAATAGATATTGGCTTATGTTTGCAAACTGGTCTGTACATGGGAATGATTAAATTATGATTAGGGCTTTGATTGGGCCACATCAGTAAGATGTTGAGACCATGCCCCCTTGGTGAGTGGGACTCACAGATAAAACTACATAGCAGAGCACAGGAGTTAGTTGGAGTTTTGATGTTAGAGTTTTGAGCTGGAGCCCAGGAAGTAAGCACAGAAAGGAGTTGAACAGTTGAGCCTGGAGAGAATTGAGCCCCAGGGAGTGAGACAGAGTGGGTCACCTCATAGTCTACAGCTGACCTTGTGGAGAAAACAGAGGAGCTGTGCCCAGAGAGAAATAAGTGCCAGGAAGAGAGAAACCCAGGAAGCCTTAACTCTGGCAGTTGTCAGCAGCCATATTGATCCAACACATGGCAATAGACTTTGGTGAGGGAAGTAACTTACACTTTATGACCTGGTAACTGTAGTCTTCTACTGCAAATAAATACACTTTATAAAAACCAACCAATTTCTGTTATTTTGCATCAGCACCCCTTGGGATGACTAATATAATATCATAAGCAGCATATTTAAGAGGTTAACACCAAGAAGTTTGAAGAGCCATCAGGCAGACTAGTTCAAGAGCTCACCTGTCCTGATTATGCAATTTATGTCACACTTGATGTATATTGGTCAGATGAAGAGGACAGCAATATAAAGCATAAGGGGTGAGTACTTTCAAATGGAGAGATTTTATAGATCCAGAAAGAGTCAAATCTAGCTATGCTGGTTACTCTATCTGGAAAGCCTGATCATCTCTTCATTTTTTATTTTTATTTTTTATATGTTTTAAAAGATGCTTAGTTTACATAAATGTTACCTAAAAATTACAGGAATTCCCATGTTCCCCACATCCCATACCTCCCATAACATCCCACATAAAGAAATTCATTAGTGTGGCACATCACTTGAAATGGATATACACATCCTGGGGCTTTGCCATTAAGCATTGACCATACTTCACATTGTAGACCACACTCTCTCCCACACAGTTCTGCATGTTATAAGCTGATGTAAAATGGCCTGTATCTGTCATTGTAATGTCATTCAGGATAAATCCCAAGTCCTGAAAAAGCCCCAGTATTACAACTGCCTTTCCCTTCCTTGCCCCCAAAGTATCCAGTGGCCCCTGGCTCCACCTCACTGTTGTAATTTTTTCCATTGCTTGAATCAAAATATGTCTAAAAGAGAATACCATTAAGTCCACTCTAGTCCTTAGCTATTCCCACAATCCTGAGGAGTTTGGGATGTAATGTCCACTCCACCTCCAAGTGAGAGGGGGCTTATATCCCATGGATATGATGGATGGGATTATCCTGCCTACAGCTGCAGGCTCTCTCCATTCCCTGGGAGGGCCGTGGTCCATCATTGTCTCCTCATCAGGTGACTTCCATGAGTCCATTGAGCTGTAGAATAGGAGTTGAAGCTCCACTGAGATTCCAGGCACAGCTGGCACATGAGCAGGCCAAAGTCTCCAGTCTCTGGAAGTACACCTACAAACTCCAGCATCACATATAGGTTTGAATAGAAGGGACTGATGGACCATGTGCAGGGAGGACTTATTTGAGTCCAACTCTGTCACTCTCAGGAGCACAGATTCCAAAGTAGAGCCCACTGATAAGGCATCAATCTCTGGAGCTATTCCCCCTTATATAGGACCTGGGTGTCTCCAGAGCCCTCAGGAGCCCCTGTGTGGGATGATATCCACTTTGGTGTTCTATGAGATCCTACTTAGGTGTGCATAAGCGTTACCTCTGGGATGACCTCCCAACTCTCTTTGAAGTCTCTTAGCCACATGAACTCATTTGTCTTTACCTTTTCCCCCTTTTATTCAAGGTCTTTTTCTAGTTGTATTTCCAGTGAGCACTTGGTATTAAACCCGCATTGCCAGGAAGGCTCATCCCCAGGAGTCATGCCCCATGCTGGAGGGAACGTAATGCATTTATATACTGAGATTGGCTTAGAGAGAGGCCACATTTGAGCAACAAGGAGGCTCTCAGGTGGCAATCCTTAGGCACCCCATAAGAGAAGGCTATGTTTCAATTGCAAGAGCAAAGACTCATAAGGCTAGTCATCAATAACGAGAACCCATCAGTGTACCATCCTCCCTTGCCAGACACTGCCCCTGCACTCAGGGGACTGTAGCTGCTCCCTTGAAGAATATGGCAGAGCTCTCCTGGCTGGGAATTCAGTATTCCCTCACTTATTGAGTGATTGTCTACCCACTGTGACCATGCCCCACCCCTTGATCATTTGAACAATTTTATATATCTTTCATGTATATTCAGGTGAACTTCCTCCCATGAAACCCCCATCCCAGACACCCCCCACCGTAACCCCCATTGTAACCCTTCTGTGATCTAAACCTTCATTGAAGATGAAGCCCATATAATAGCTAAATACAATTAATAGGAAAATGAAATAATAATGATAAAATACATGGAAACTCAAAAAAAAACCTAAAAATAAAATAAAAGGATTGGGACATTCAAAAAATGGGAAAAAAACAAAAAAAAATGTTTAAAAATAAAAAAAAAATTATTATTATTATTTTTCCCTTTTATCACTGCATTATCAGGTGTCCAGTCTGTACCATGGCACCTTCCCCCTCTCACTCTCCAGTGTCTCCCAAATTTTCATTTAATTTTCAAAAAGTTTTAGGTCACAGCAAAGTCACATACACTATAATAGATACTCTCATATACCCAACCTCCTTCCCCTTTCTTCTCCCCATATTAAAACCTTTTTTATGTGGGTGGTAGCGTTGTTATAACTGTTATGCAGATAGTGAAACATAGCTACTAAACATTGTCAATGGTTTACAGTATAGTTTACAATTGAAATGGAACAGTTTAATAATTTTTGATGATATTTACCATGTCCTGTGTCCATTATGTAAGGTAATGAAAAACCTTTCCCATGACCACTAAATACCCCCTGTTTGATCTTTTCTGTTCGTTCCTCCCCATCCCCTTAGGGCACATGACACTGCCCTGTCTTGACTCATTGGATGATAAGATTCATAGTTACATGCTACAAGAGTTCTTGACACACTGGTTATCCTCCCCTATTAGGATCTACCGTTGCTCCTAAGAGACACCCACCTGTCTGTTTCTGGGTGAATCCATCTTCCCAAAGATGAAGCCATATGTTGCAGTTGGGCAGTTTGATGTAATTATGAATTCCAAAAATATAATTGGATCATGCTTGTAAACTGATCTGTTAATCTGGGCATAATTAAGTTATGATTAGGGTGTTGACTGGGCCACATCAGTAGGGCGTTGAGTCCCACCTCTTGGTGGGTGGGGAATCGAATATAAAAGGCAAGGTAAAGAACATAGTTGAAGTAGTTTTTGAGAAGCAGTTTTGATGTTGGAAAGAAGGCCCCAGGAGAAGAGAAGCAAGCCATTCCCCTGATCATCTACAGCTGACCTTGTGGAGGAAACAGGAGCTAAGCCCAGAGAGAAACGCAGCCCCGGGAAGAGAGGAACCCAAGAAGCCTGAACCCTGGCAATCATCGACAGCTGTCTTGCTCTAACACGTGGCAATGGACTGTGGTGAGAGAATAAACTTAACTCTTTATGGCCTGGTATCTGTGGACTTCTACCCCAAGTAAATACCCTTTATAAAGATGAACCCATTTTTGGTATTTCACATTAGCACCCCTTTGGCTGACTAATACACCATATAATAACCAAATACAATTAATAGGAAAATGAAATAATAAAGATGTTTAAATATAAGAGATAAAATACATGGTAACTTAAAAAAAACACTAGAAATAAAATAAAATTATATGATTGGGATATTCAATAAATGGGAAAAAACAAAAAAAAATTTAATTTTCTTTCTTTTTCTTTTCTTTTTTTACATTTTTCCTTGTATCACTGCATTTTCGGGTGTCCAGTCTGTACTATGGCACCTGCCCCCTCTAACTCCCCAGTGTCTCCCAAATTTTCATTTAATTTTCAAAGAAGTTTTAGGTCACAGCAAAATCACACACAGAATACTAGAGACTCCCATATACCTAACCTCCTTCCCCTTTCCTCACCCCATATTAAAACCTTTTTTATGTGGATGGTAGCATTGTTATAACTGTTATGCAAATAGTGAAACATAGCTACTAAACATTGTCAATGGTTTACACTATAGTTTACAATTTAGATGGTATAGTTTAATAATTTTTGATGATATTTACCACATCCTGTGTCCATAACTGTAAAGTAATGATGAAAAACATTTCCCCTGACCACTAAATACCCCCTGTTTGATCTTTTATGTTCCTTCCTCCTTATCCCCCTGGGACACATGACACCCCCCTGTCTTGACTCATTGGATGACAAGATTCATAGTTACATGCAACAAGAGGTCTTGACACACTGTTGGCCTCCCCTATAAGGATCCAGCCTTGCTCCTAAGAGACAGCCACCTGTCTCCTCACAGTATAGGATAGTCTTCCTATCCAAGAACAGGGAATATTTTTCCATTTATTTAAGTTTTCTTTGGTTTCCTTTAACAGTGTTGTGTAGTTTTCTATATATAAGTCCTTTAATCTTTAGTTAAATTTATTCCTAGGTATTTGATTCTTTTAGTTAGTATTGTAAATGGTATTTTTTTTCTTGATTTCGTCCTCAGATTGCTCATTATTGGGGTACAGAAATGCTACTGATTTTTGAGCATTGATCTTATAGCCTGTGACATTACTGAACTCCTTATAAGTTCTAGAAGCTTTGTTGTAGATTTCTCAGGGCTTTCTATGTATAGGATCATGTCATCTGCAAATAATGAAATTTTACTTCTTCTTTTCAAATTTGGATGCCTTTTATATCTTTTTCTTGACTCAGTGCTCAAGCAAGTACTTCTAAGACCATGCTAAATAGGAGTGGTGATAGTGGGCATTCTTGTCTTTTTCCTGATCTCAGAAGGAAGGCTTTTAGGATTTCACCATTGAAGATGATGTTAGCTTTGGGTTTTTCATATATACTCTTTATTATTTTCAGAAAGTTTCCTTCTATTCCTATCCTTTGCAGTGTTTTTACCAGGAAAGGATGCTGTATTTTGTCGAATGCTTTTTCTGCATCTATAGAGATGATCATGTGATATTTTTCTTTCAATCTGTTTATGTGGTGTATTACATTGATTGATTTTCTTATATTGTACCATCCTTCCAAACCTGGCATGAAAATCACTTGGTCATGGTGTATAATCCTTTGATATGTTGTTGTATGTGATTAACAAGTATTTTGTTGAGGATTTTAGCATCTATTGTTATTAGAGAAATTGGTCTGTAATGGTTTTTTCTTGTGGTATCTTTCTTTGGTTTTGGTATTAGGGTAATGTTGGCATCGTAGAATGAGTTAGGCAATATTCCTTCTACTTCTATTTTTGGAAGAGCTTAAGCAGAATTGGTGTAATCTCTTTCTGGAATGTTTGGTAGAATTCAGCTGTGATTCCATCTGGTCCCGGGCTCTTCTTAGTTGGGAGGTTTTTGATGACTGAGTCTATCTCTTTACTTGTAATTGGACTGTTGATTTCATCAATTTCTTCTTTCATCAATGTAGGCTATTTGTGAGTTTCTAGAAATTTGTCCATTTCCTCTAAATTATCATTCTTGTTGTCATATGACTTTTCAAAGTATTCTCTTATGATACTCTTTATTTCTGTGTGGTCAGTAGTGATATCCCCTTGTTTATTCCTTATTTTGTGTATTTGCATCTGTTCTCTCTTTTTCCTTTTTAGTCTGGCTAAGGGTTTTTTAATTTTTGATCTTCTCAAAGAACCAGCTTTTGGTTTTATTTTTTCTAGTGCTTTCTTATTCTCTATTTCATTTAGTTCTGCTCTAATCTTTGTTATTTCCTTCTTTCTACTTCCTTTAGGTTTAGTTTGTTGTTGTTTGTTTGTTGTTTTTCCAATTCCTCCAAGTGTGCAGTTAGGTCTTCAATTTTAGCTCTTTCCTCTTTTGTAATATATGTATTTATGGCTATAAACTTCCCTCTCAGGACATCTTTGGGTGCATCCCATAGGTTTTGAAGGAAGGAAAAGAGATAACTTGGGAGACAGGATCAATATAGACATAGAATGGGAAATCACTGAAGAAGAAGCACAGCAAAGAAGAAAAGAAAAAAAGAAAAAGAAAAAAGTGGGGGGGGCAGGATAGAGGAAAGAAAAGCAAGAGACAACAAATAAACAAAGAAAAACAAAACAACCACACAAGGAAGCAGTCAACCAAAGCTAAGGAAGAACAGTGTTCCTTCTTGGGCCCTTGTTGAGCCTCTCAGTCTACTTGTGTTTATCAATCAATTGCCTTGCAAGGTTCTAGCTGCAGGCTTTGAGGCAGAGTTTAGCTCTTAAACTAAATTAAAAGGAAAAATTCATTTTTTATTTTTAAAGTGACTGTCTTCTTCTTCTTCTTCTTTTTTTTTTTTTTTTGGTGAAATAAGGGACCCAAAAGAAGTCCTCTTCTAGACCACCCCCTTCACTGAGGGGACCCTAACTAGGGTTGTGGAAAATAATCAAGCACTTTCCACTTCCTGGCCTCCCCAGGGAAACTGAATCTCTGATGCTTGTCAGTGCAGAATGATAAAATTGGCTTACTCTGCCCCCTCTGGAGCCAAGACTCAGTGTCAGCGGGCCGCTGGGTAAATCAAGATTCCTCAGTAGATTCACCTCTTCTCTCAGCCTGGTGCTCCTTCAAGCCAGCTTATCTGCTCCCCAAAGCTATGAGGTGGCCTGGGCAGCCAAATCCACAGAAAAGAAACCCCTCTCCACCTTCTATCAGAACCTTTCCCCCTCTCAGAGAATGCTCCCTCTCACCGGGTTGCCAGTGGGAGCCGCAGCTCAAACCAGGCTTTTTCCTTGAGGGTTAACCACCACAGGCAGTTAAAACTCACGAATCTTTCCCAAGGAATCCACGCCATCGATATATGCTCCAGATAGATGCCCCCGAGTTTCTCACTCCCTGTGCCAACAGCACAGACTCCAGGGCAGGACCCTGTCACCAATCAGCCATCTTCAGAGAGCGAGTCAGTGAGTGCCCTCCTAAACCGACACCATCTGGCTTCTTCTTACTCATCTTTTCTTTTATTATACAGATTTTACTAGACTTAATACAGTCTCCACTCTTGCCTCAACTCATTCAAGATCACCGCAGTCAAAATAATCTGTTTTATAGGCTCCCTGTTGAAACTTTTGTTTCATTTATTGTTGTACTATTCAGCACTAGAATTTCTATTTTGTTCCTTTTCATAATTTTTTTCTCTTTATTGATATTCTTTATTTGATAAAACACTTGCTCTAGTTTCCTTTAAAAAATAAAATAAAATAAAACAGTTTGGCAGTGTTTTTAAACTGGAAAAAAAAAAAAAAACTGACTCCCCCTTCTGGGAACTCCTGTAAAACGTACAGTCAGCATCACAGACTTTAACACTTAATTTTTCACTAGTTGTTTCTTGAATGTTTACCTTATTCCCCAAAGGTAGTGATAAGCTAAGGGAACAATATATTTTTTTCCTACTTCTCCCACAGTATGGAGTATGATAGCTAAAACACTTGAAGATTATTGGTTCAAAATGTTTGATAATTCTCCAAAAATGGTCATGGTAGCATATGGGTTGATTCTGTTATTCCTTCAATTTTTGAATATTATAAAAAATTCTCTTCAGTGCAGGATTGCCAGATTTAGCAAGTAAAATAGAGGATGCCAAGTTAAATTTGAATTTCAGATAAACAATGGCTAATTTGTTAGTTTTATTTTATAATATTTAAATTATTATAATTTATTATTATAAAATGCCATATATTGTTTTATAATATAATTAAATAACATTATTATAATAGTTTATGATATGATTTATATTATTTTTATATTATTTTATGTTTCCATGAGACATAGATTTTAGAAATATTCATTTCTTATGAGAAAATCAAATTAAACTGGGTTTTCTATATTTTATCAGGCAGTCAGGATGGCCTTAAATTCAAACATATAATTGGTGATGGTTAACGGACCAAAAGAAAAAATGAAAAAGTGGATGGCAGAAAAACTGCAATG